>CM053585.1:145781299-145819660 GCA_028646515.1 Pseudochirops corinnae
GGATAATTTAAATTTTTAAAAATTATTCCCATGCCTTGACTGACAAGAGTTGTGTTTATAAAATTGATCAGTTGAATATTGTAGGAAATAAGCTATAGATGAACTTTTCTGCTTGAGTGAAACAAAAATAAATAAATAAGGAAAAGAATGAGCAGTATTTCCCTTTCAGTTCTCTTCTGAAGAGTTGAAAACCAGATACTTTATGTTTTTAAATTGATTATTAATATAACTTATTAATAGTTTGCTCACTATGGTGAAATCACTTTCATTTCTTTACACATGGCAATATCACTTACATCAAGGGACTTTTAAAATAAATAGAGAAAATTGCTTACCCTAAATTAAACAAACAGGTTTGAATAAAATAAGAAAAGAGAGAACAGATCCTTATAAACACTTGAGGATCTTCAGTTCTTCATGACAGAATATATCAGATATTCATAAATTACAAGTATTTTTCTTCCTCAATTATGTTTTCAAAATTCACCTGGGCATGAAAGTACATTCTAAAGGGCTATTTGGAGTAGTGAAAAAAAAACTTAAGTCATTATAATTCTCATTGTTCAGCCAAGGCGAATGAAATGGATTATGTCTGAAGCAGTTGTTTTTTTTTTTTTTAAACACAGAAGTGCTTCATTTTAGAGATAAGAACTAGACCAAATACTTAGAAGTTAAACAGTTCTATCCTTTATTATTGACTCTTTTTATACTTTGAATAGGCAAAGGAGTTGCTTCTTAAAAATATTATGGCTGGATAATTAAAAAGAAAAAAAAAATACAGTAGTAACTTTCCATACTTGAGGATATTTGAATGTATTATAACCAGGAAAATTCTATTAATGGCATATCTGCTTTTTATTTTCCCCACCATCTAGAACATTGGAAACTGGAATTGAAATTTTGCTACCAAGTTAAAAAGGGGATTTTAAGTCATTATAATATAATTCCATTTTTCAAATAAGATTTTAAAAATTAATCTATTAATACTTATCAAGGCCTTCAATTTCTGCAAAATAGAAAATATAGACATGTATATGTAAACTGGAACTTATAATATAAAGACCCAATGTAAAAATATGGATTTTCATCTCTTCTTTCTTCACAGCCTAAAAAAAACCCAGAAGTCATCAGACTGAATTACTTAAATCATATCACTTCAAATTAAAGATAATCTTTATATGACTTGAGTAAATAACTTTGAGTATGTTTAAGTATAAGTTGTCTTTAATATGTTTCAGGATTCACCCAGCTGATCCTACCACAGGAATTAGATTCTTTTCTAAAGTAGTAACTAAAACAGTATTTTGCAGTTTTATATCAGGATCAAAGTATATTGCCATTTAAATATAAATTGGAAGAAAATCCCGTTCTAATCCACTCTATTCAATGAATTGAACCAGAGAATCTGAAAGTTGGAGTGCTTTGGGTGCCTTCTAATTGAAAACATATCTAATTGAAAACATCTCCTGCCCAATATCCCCAACATGTGGTGATTCAGCCTTTCCTTGAAGACTCCTAGTTGGGGGCAACCCATATTGTTTTTTTAATGGTTTGAAATGTTAGGAAATTGATTCCATGTGTTCCTTCCACATGGTAGCCATTTAAAATATTCCAATATAACTTTCTTGTTGTCCCTAATTCTTCTTTATTCCAGATTAAAAATTCTTCATTCCTTCAGTTGAACCTCATTTTCTGTGGACTTCAGTTCCATTCACCATATTGTTGTCTTTCTTGGGACTTTCTACAGCTTCTCAATATCCTTCTTAATATGCAGCATCCCAAACTGAGCACACTCTTTGAGATATGTTCTGACCAGGGCAGAATCTCACAACTATCACCTCTCTTATTCTGGACATTGAGTTTGCCAAGGTGTTCTAAGATTGTATTAGCTGTTTACCATGATTTGATTCATATTGAACTCATAGTCCCTTAAAATCTTCATGTCTTTTACACATGAAGAGTTTTCTAATGATACTTTCTCCATCTTATACTTGTAAAGCTATGTTTAAAGGTATGAAGGGAATTTACATTTATATCTATCAAATATGGTCTTTTAGAATTTGATCTATTATTCGAGTCTGTGAGCATCCTTTGGTATCTTGGTTCTGTGATCTAAAATGTTATCTACCCTCACATACTTGTACCAACTATATAGTTTTTTAGCATGCTGTATATGCCTATAGTCAAGTAAATGAAAATAGGAACTGAGACAGGGTTAAGTTATTTCCCCAGGATGACACATCTATATGTGTCTGAGTTCAGTTTTGCACTCAGGTCCTCCTGACTTCAGGGCCAGTACTCTATCTACTGCACCACCTACTTACTCCTCTGTTACGTAGGGTCTATTACTATCTCCATTTCACATTTGAGGAAACTAAAGCAGATAGAGTTGAAGTGACTTACTTAAGATTATTCAGCTAATTAAGTAATCTGAGGTTGGATTTGAATTTAGGTGTTCCTAACTCTAAGCCCAGCACTCTATCCATTTCACCATATAGCTGTTTTTCCTTTCAAGTGTCCCTTTGCAAAAAAACAATGGCAGTTTGGACGACATAACAACATATATAATAGTAACTGCCAAAAACATCATTGGCAAAATCTGTAATTTCCTTGTTATAGGGATCTCAGAGTAAAGAAATCACTTATTCTAATGTAGATCAGCAAGGACTCTTTGCTACATATCAAACAATGTCATATCATCATCATCATGAAATGGCTTACATTTACATATTACTTTGCACGCATATAGATTTGTAGTCAATTTTCACGATAACTCTGCAAGGTAGTTAGAACATGTTTGGTTGACCCAGTTTTATTGAAGAGAAAACTGATAGAGATATTAAAGGGTTTGATTAGATTTTACACATCAAGGTGTTTATGTAACTCTGAATCAAATCAATGTGTTTTCTTTTAAATGAGGTCCTATTCTCTTTCTACTGAACTGATATATTTCCATTATTTGAATATACAAAAGTACTGCATTTAATGTAATGAGAAGATCACTGCATAGGTATTCAAGTTACCTAGCTTTTAGTCCCAACCCTGCCACTAATTTTCCTATGAGATCTTGGGAAAGTCCTTTAATGTTGAAGTAGACCTCTACAGTACTTGGTAATTACAAAATTCTCAGATTTTATTTTCATCTAGTCATGAACATCTCATATTACTGAAGAAATCTTGAGGGGAAGATGTTATCTCTCTTAGGCTGAGAAAACTGAAGAAATAAACACATTCTTAGTTGTTCCATATACTTGTAAACCTTCTGACAATTCAAAGAAAAATGTTCCAGATAATTATATTGTGGAGGACTATAAGTATGCCACTATTTATAGAATTCATAATCTAGGGGAAAATTTTTGAACAGAGAACAAAATTTTCATGATGACATCAAGGACATAGTTGTTCCCTGGGAGGAAAAAGATAATAGAAATACATCATATGAAAAAGACAGCTGGTTGCAGAAAGAGTGATTGACAGATCACTAATAACTTGATTTAAAAAGAAAGAACATCTGCATGACAAGCTGTGGTTAAAAAAAGGTATATTTTGGATTGAGTAATAGGAGCAAGAGTAAGAAGACAGATGTTTCTCTACAAAATTGCAACCCAAATAAAATCGAAGAATGTCTGTCTATATTTGCATATCTCTATTTCTTTTTTTTTTTCTTAACAACAGCCAAAGGGGGAGTGGAACTTAAAAAATAGTCTAAACTAATTTATATACACACATACATTCTTAAAGTTTTGGGCATTCATTGGCTTAGGTGGTACATTCTGGAGGTTAAATTATGTGTGTAGTGTACTGTGCTTAGAGTCAAAAAGACCGTAGTTCAAATACATCTTCATATACTTGTTAGTTCTATGACCATAGGCAAGTAACTTCACCTGATCGTACCTCATTTTCTTGATTTGAAATATAAAAGAGTTGGACCTAATGACCTGCAAGGTCCTCTCCACCTCTACTATCCTATAACCTTCTGGATGATTTCATAAACAAGAATGAATGAAATTTACTTTTCTATTCATTTATTCATGCATGCATGCTTCTAAATGACCTCAAAAGATATCCGTGTTTAAATAAAAACCTCTACAAAGGGTACTGAGACTGCTTTCACAAGCCACAAATAAAAATATTTTTCACTGCATCATATTCACACCTTATTGAACTCTAAAGAAGGGAATGCCACTCTCTTAATAGGCAGTTGTATTGCTTAAGAATTCTCTCTGTTGGAGATGGGGAGAAGTAATCTTCATGATCCTTCTGTGTTGGAGTTTTAACTACCTGTAGAAGATAAGCAGAAATATCTGTTTTTTTACATTCTTTTAAAATCTCAAGAGATGGGGTTCCCATAATTCTCATTTTAGCTTGTGCTCTTCACTGGTGCTTGACAAGCGAAAAAAAAATGCATCAGCCATTTGCATTCTTTTATCTAAATTGTACCCAAGAAATTTGCTTACCTGATATTCTCCTCTCATCCAATACATTAATAGTTGTGGGGTGTTTTTTTGTCATATAATATCCATTCACATAATTTAAGTTCCTCTTTCTTCTCCTTAATCTCTCCCAGATTCCATACGCATACACAGATACATCTTTTAGGATGCCAACCTCAGTCTGCATGATGTCAAAACAACAAGGTGAAAAGCAAGGTTAATCTAATGGTTAATATATTCTGTCTATATTATGGTGGGCAAGTCACTTAACTTACCTAGGTCTCAGTTTCCTTGACTGTAAAATGAAGAGGTTGGAATGGATGACCTCTGAGGTCCCTTCCAGCTATAAATCAGTTATCTTATGATTTATTTTTAAGAAGTTCAAAAATTGTGAATTTTTACATTCTCAGTGCTGAAAGAGAGTTTAAATGTTAAAATTTAATCTATGTCCCCAACATAAATTCTGAATAACCAGTTGTTAGGAATGTTGATGTGGGGATTCCTTTTTAGCTTGTCCTTGGGATCCCTTCCTACTCCAAGATCTTATGAATCTTCAGTCCCCTGATCTACTTAGTATTTTTTTTTTCAAACTTTGACCCTCTTCTATCACAAGCTCAAAAACATTTAGGTAAATCATACACAGGGCTTTGTGAATATCAGGAATGTTAATATGGAGGAGAAAACAAGATAACTGAGCTAGACTTTCACTATTTATTATCCATATGGATATGGGTAAACTGATTCCCTTCTCTAAGCCTCAGTTTTCACATTTGATTTTGATTAAAGAGTTTATAATTAGATGAACAAAAAAATGCAATGATTCCTTTTTTTTACTGTTTAGTTGGTTTAGTACATTTAAATAAAATGGGATTTTTATCAAGGAGATACATTTTCCCAATAAGTTTAAATTCAGAAGCTGAAGAGCCAAATAAACCATTTAATTCAACTCCCTTCATATTATGAGGGGAGGCAACTGAGAAACAGGGAAGTTAAATGACATACCAGAGGCCACATAGGTAGTAAGGATCAGAGAAAGATTTTGAACCTAAGTTTTTTGACTCCTGTATCTTTGCCAAGAGAAGCCCAAAATAGTGTCACAAAGAATTGAACATGACTGAAATGACTGAACAACAGCAACATAAAATTTCTGACTCCAGAGCCAGTGTTCTTTCCACTGTGTCATTTGTTAATCACCTAACAGGTCAAAGGCACTGTGCTAAGTCCTTGGGTTAAAAAACACAAAAATGAAAGTCTTTGTCCTCAAGGGGCTTGCATTTTTTTGGTTTTGAATCAGACATTTGTTTCTGACCTTCTAGCACTATGACCCTTGTACCTTTCCCTATTTCTATATTTCCTGACCTTCTAGTACTATGACCCTTGCACCTTTCCCTATTTCTATATGTCCCACTTGGAAACTGCATATTTCACTTTTTAGTAGTTCTAATATATATATGATATGTTTAGGCTATTATGTGTATGTTGAATCATAATTATGTTCTCTCTTTGCTTAAAAATTATAATGAAGCATAATTAGTAAGTTAAAAAAATAAAACACCCAGGCCATTCCTACACCTATGTAAATTATCTTTTCCTACCATTCTGATTAAAATATAGGTGCTTTTCCCATAGGAGCATGCATAGTAGCAATGTAGAAAATGTCTTTTTTTTTTTTTTTTTTTTTTGAACAAGAGAATAAGTTTCATGACTTTGGAGAAGTTTTCTAAGAAGTTGATGTTCCAACAGGCATCCTTGATGGTTTAGTGGAAATGGGGATATACTTTGAGGAATGATGAAAGAAAGAGCAAATAGCCCATTCAAGACCTACACCAAGTTTTAAACAGTACTTTTTAAAAATTGTCAAAATTTACATCATGAAGTGGGGGAGAAATATATGAAAATATAAGGCTGTCTTCTGAAATTGCCCACAAAATATTGCTTCACATAAAAACAATATACAGGCAAACCTAAATCTTCCTTTCAGTCATCTCTTTCTTTGTGTTTAACAACTTTTATTCTCTCACTCATTATAATGATTTATTTATCGAATTTCTGTTGTGGAGGGAATTGTTCGACTCAGAGCCCTGTATCAGAAAGAATATGGCATGTGGCTATTTTAGGGTCCCTAATACTTTCACAGGGGAAGAACTAATTTTTTTTTTCTCTGAAGTCATGAGATCTCTGAAGGAAAGGGCCTGAGGACAATAAATTTTCTAAGCTCAAAGTTGGTACTAACAATTCAGTCCCCTGTTTAGAACTAAGTGGAGAATAAGCACCACTAAATGCAGTTCCCCTTTCGGTATATAAGTGCCTGGAAAAACAAAAACAGAACAACAAAGATGGGGCAATGTGAGGCAAAGGTGGGGAGTTCAGCAGTGACTGGTTGGGAAGTCTTCCAGGTAAGTTTGCTATGATACACGGACAAGTCTTGATTTACCAGTTGGTGGCTACAAATTAAAATTGCTTTAATAAGTGATTATATACAATTCATGGAGGGAAAATCAATCTGCAAGAAACTGAAATAGTAAGTAACAGATTTACTGATCAATAAGTTATCAAACATTAGAGAAAAGTAATGCTGAGGAAATGAAGGGGAAGACTCTATTTCCTTTAATAATTACCAAAAAGAGCATACCATTTATTTCTCTGTCTCTTTGCTCCTTTAGATAATATTCATTTTGTTTCTATACTTACTGTGGATTATTTAGATTTTGCACTTGGTAATTAATATCTTTGGAGTAATGAAATGAACACTGGATATCAAGTCTGGGGAATCTGTGTGCAGATTCCACCTGACCCACTTGCTCTTTATCTCTCAAAAAAAAAAATACCCACACATGACTAAAGGCAAGTCATAGTAACATTATAAGTCTCCTCTCCCACATACATAAATTAAAGGATCTGGAACAGATGATTGCTAAGGTTGCTTCTAGCTCTAAGTTCTAAGAATTTACCTTTTCTTTTTTCTACTCACTGCTGTTTCTTTCCCCTTCAAGGTTTTGATCTAGTAAAATGTGAAGATCCGGGAATCCCAAATTATGGCTATAAAATTCGAGATGAAGGGCATTTTACTGACACCGTCGTCCAGTACAGCTGTAATCCTGGGTATGCGATGCACGGTAGTAGCACCATGACCTGCCTGAGTGGAGACCGAAGAGTGTGGGACAAGCCTTTGCCTTCTTGCATTGGTAATGTTGAATAGGTCATATAGAAATAGCTGTGCAACACTGTTAACCTCTAATTTAAGTAACAAATGTGTTCAGTCATGTCTCTGAACTTTTGGAAAGAAGGGATTTGTTTTTCCTCATCCCTTCTCCCCCTGCTTGGGAAATACTCTGGCTCAGATGAAACTTCATTTCTCATAAAATTGGGGAGTTCTATGCAGCCTCTCCTTTATCCTTATTTGAATTGTGGATTTTTCAAACGTGGAAGCAGTGCTTTCTAAAACTATCATATTGAGATGTTTAATATACATATGTTTATTGGGACCCAATCTTGCATTATTTTCATTTCTCCTGACTTTATATCAGAAATTGGTACTTTCTCAGTTGATAATATGGAGGAGTTTCAGGCAATGATGAGGCTAAGGAAATAGGGAAAGAGTTCTTAAAGAATTCTAAAATGGTAAAATCATATATTTTAATTTTTTTCTCAAAATATTAATGCAGAAAATTATGCAACACAATAGTCTTACCCAAAATAGGGTTACATACTGATATGCTTTTGTTTTCTCCTCAGCTGAATGTGGTGGTCGAATCCATGCTGCCACATCTGGTCGCATTTTGTCTCCAGGTTACCCGGCACCTTATGATAATAATCTTCATTGCACATGGATCATAGAGGCAGACCCAGGGAAGACCATCAGGTAGTCATTTTATTGTGTGTTATGCTGTTTTGGAGAATGTAGTTCTGTGTTCTATGCATGAAGAAAAAAGGGGGGAGTCACATAAAATTGGGCAGTTATCTTTCAGCTGTGGTTTATGTCCACCTGCTGTAAAGACTGCCCATGATGGAGTTTCTGCACTTCTCTTTGGCTCAGCTTCTCATTTGGATATACCTTTGGAAATCTTGAATTAAAATGTATTTAATAGACTTACCCAGAATACATGTTTATAGGTGTATTAAAATGATGGCACAAGAGAAATCCAGCCCTGAGCTACAGATAAGAAGAAAATAATTAAACTATATAAAATTGGTAGAATAAAGAACAAAGTAATTATTCTATTTCTAATGAAAATCTGAATTGATTCTAGTGAACTTTTTTTAACTTTATGAAAAAATGTCAAATAAAACCTTAAATAATTAATATTAATGCCTCACCATATTTTTAAGTCTAAAGTTCAATATAAAAGTGAATTATAATTATTATGATGGCCTCTGAGTGAATATGAAAAAAATTTCAATGAATAGGAAAAATAGGATGGAGTGAAAAGGTATCTATATTTTATTTCAAGTTCATCACCCTCTTCTCTTGTTAAGTTAACCCTTCCTTACACTCATTTGGCTTTTTTAGGGGGGAAGTGTCAAGTAATGGTGTAATAGAGTGCTGGATTTGGAATCAGATAATTAGGACTTGAATCTATTTCTTAGCATCTGTGTGACCTAGTCCAGCTTGCTTTCCATTTCCGGGCCTCTGTATCTTCCCGTAAAGTAAGTAGGCTGGACAAAAAGTCTCTAAGGTCCCTTCAGGCTCTAAAACCTATGATCTAACTGTCAGTTTCTAGCCCTTCAAAAATAAAAAGACCCTTCATCTATCAATATCTAGCAATCTAGAAATAGCGAAGGGGGCAGTGGATAGAGTGCTGGGCCTGAAGTCAGGAAGAAGAGAGTTCAAATCTGGTCTCAGACACCTACTAGCAGTATGCCCCTGGGCAAGTCATTTAACTTTCATTTGCTTCAGTTTCTTCATCTTTAAAATGAGAATAATAATAGCACTTTTCTCCCAGGGATATTTTGAGAATCAAATGAGACACAAATTGTAAAGAGCTTAGCACAGTAACTGGGACATAGTAAGCATTATATACATGTTAGCTATCATTATCGCTGTAGAATTAGTAGTAGCAGACATTATAAAAATCCACTGGAACCATGTGAACAGAACAATTATTGATTATTGCATAGTAGCCAGTGAATGATAATAGAAGGGGAAATATTTTCATCTGCCATTTTCTTAAAGTGAAGTGAGATTTAAAAACAGATAAATGTGGGGGCACAACTTCATATGACAAGCATTTGAGTGACAGAATGTCTTTGAGAACATAGTATAAAAATCAGTGGCCTTCATTTATTATATTTGTGTCCCTAACTCCTCTCCTAGCAGAGTTTAATAATCAGCATTTAATAAATGCTTGCTGATTGATTGAGTACTTGAAGGCAAATAGGACTTCTCCAACTTTAGACAGAGAATCTCAGTATTGCTAAAACGTAGTATATTATAAATGTGACATTATTCTTATTATTATCAATTACATGGGCTGTTGTCAAGGTCTTACTGCAGTTTCAAGTTATTAAAGCTTTAAAAAGACCTGCATTAGATGTATTTAATAGTTTTAAGCTAAGTAAGCGTAAAACTACACTAAGCCTTTGCTGACATTCTTTTGGGGCTAGTTTTAAAAAAAATCATTTTTTAATCTCCTAAGTAACAGAAAAATCCTGAGAATTTATATTTTATTTTATGATTAAAATATGATATGCTTATATATGCACATATAAATGCATTGGGGTTATGTCTAGCCCATGAATAGCAAAATAAATAACTATAAATCTGGATGTCTCTAAGGGTTCTATTTAGAAAGCAGAGATAGCCAGACTTCGTTATTCATATATGATGTTTTAAGGAGGAAAAGGCTCAAAAATTAACATAGATTTGGGAAAGTCACTAAAACAGCATTCCCAACATAGGTTTAGAAAAACAATGGCTATTCTTTCCCTTTACCTGTAAGTGGGTTACAATAAAAGTCACATTTCAAATTAAAATAAGACAAAAATGAACCCTTCCTGCTTTCAAACTAAATTCATTTTCTGGTTTCACAGCTCTTAGAGCTATAAACTTTCATCTTGTTCTCCTTACTATCAGTAAAGTAAGCAAACTGAGTTTAGAGGACTGGCAGAAATGTCTCAATATGGCAGCTGAACTGTTTATTGCTATAACACAAACATATGCTAGCAAGTGGTTTGGTGCTTAGAGAAACTGTCATTACATAAATTGTGAGCAGTCTGAAGACTGGGGTATATAGGAAAACCTATGCTGCAATACAATTGTGGGAAGCAAAATTAGGGATTCCATGATAGTATTCAGTGAAAGCTTTCTGTCTTTCTGCCTTTTTTTTGGTCTTTCTTGTTTACCTTTTTGTCATGCTTTTTAAATAGCTTTCTTCCCTTTCTATTATCTTATTTCTGTTATCTTCTATAAAATTTTTATCTACCTGGATTGTTGGATGCATAACTAAAAAAAAGAAATGAAGCTTTTGGCAACACTTCAGCAAGCCTAGTTTGTTAAATGCAGTCAGTCATTCTCTGAGGTTTTAGTTTTGTTGACCGTTGTTTATTTCCATGTCTCCTTACACAAGGTTATTAAAAATGCTTTATTTCTTTAATGTAAAAACACATTGGTGTAGGTGATTTGGGCTTGGAGGAGGTCTGTAATTTAAACGTGTACATTAGGAAGTAGCTACCTGAGTTGAATTTAATTAAAAGTTTAATCACAAGAGGTTATTGTAAATTTAGCCA
Source organism: Pseudochirops corinnae (assembly GCA_028646515.1). NCBI lineage: Eukaryota > Metazoa > Chordata > Mammalia > Diprotodontia > Pseudocheiridae > Pseudochirops > Pseudochirops corinnae. The sequence goes on from CM053585.1 coordinate 145,792,459, forward strand.
CATTAAGAGTTCTTTGTAAACATTTCTGTAGGAGACCCGGTATATTTCATTGCTGAGCACAGCTATAATTTATATAATAAAGGTAATGGTAATATAAACATCTTTCAACAAGCAGCATTAAAGGCTGTGTTTTACATAAATTTTATGTGTATGTTGTTCTCTAGTTTTAATTGCTTTTCTGTAAGTGTAATTGTCTAGAAAGCTATCTTTGAAAGTGCTTCTTTTCTTTAATCTCATACAAGAAAATGTATTCAGTGGTTTGAACAATGGACTATATGTAAAGTGGAAAGACATTTTTTCTGAATAGTAATTATAATAACTAGTGTTTATATAACACTTTAAGGTTTGCAAAACGCTTTACATCTGTCATGCACTTGATCCTCAAAACAGTCCTATCAGGTAAGTACTATTATCATCACCATTTCACAGATTGAGGAATGGAAGCACAGGAACAATAAATGATTTGTCACACAACTAAATCTGTATTAGGGTAGGATTCATAACTCAGATCTTCGCAACTCTAATCCAGTGCTCTATCTCTTATACCGTCTTCAGAATTAGAATCATGTCCCTCCCAATGTATTAAGTTCATAAGATTTTGAACTGGAAGTAAATTTAAAGATCATCTAACCCAACCCCCACATTTTATAGGGAAGGAAACTGAGGCCTTGAAGGCATCAAGCTGTGCTCAAGATTGCATAGGAAGCAAGGGATAGAGCCACCATACCAGCCTAGGTCCTTTGCCCCCATCCTGGCTATTCTGATGCCAGTATTTGGCTTCACCAAAATAATGAGGGAAACAGACTCTGTCTTTGACTTTCCCAGGTTTCTCCTTTTATTCCTTTGTCTCATTCATTTCCTTAGCAGTTCTTACCCACCATTTTCAGGATTTAATGTTATATTTGTTTCTCCTATCATTGCAAGAAAGTTAATAAACTTTCCAACCTCTTATGGCTTTTTGTTCTTTCTTCCCTCACCTCCCAGAATACCCTTCATTACCAACACAATACATTGCACATCTAAAAAGAAGTTGGCTCCATACCAGACCAGATGTTGACTACTGAACAGAGCTGTCCATATATTTCAACTATAGCTGTTTTCTGCAGGATATGTCACAACTTTAATATTTATAACTGTACCTTGCCAACTTTCAGTTAGTACTATGTTCTCTCTAAAAATGAGGCATTCAGTTTCCATTTGGTTCCATAAAACTATGCAATAATTGATTGTTATGTAGATTTATTATTTTTAAAAATAATCTTGATGTTGAATTGACAATTTTGAAAGCACTGTGTGCAGAGGAGATAATGATAAATGTATGTTGTCATAATTTCTATTTTTCTGGGTTTCTTCTTCTATAGCTATGCTATAGAGGTGGTATTATATTACAAGAAGTATCCCATGTTTTATGAATAAGAGATATTTTATTTAAAAATAAGACACATGTAAACTTAGAAAAGTATGGTTTATTTTTCATTTTTCAGGATGTGCATCATGTTTTTAATTCAGTTATATTAGTATTTATGCATAAGATACAATAAGTGAAAGTGCTAGAAACCAGAAAATTCCCAAACCATAGATTTTCTTTGCTAAACTCTTTTACATGTTCATGTCATAGCCTTCAGGGATACAGATCAGGGATAAAAATCAACTGGTACATATGAATTTTTTGTTTCTTGGAGCACAGCCAGTCTTAAACTGCCATCAATCAATCAAATTAAAGCATGTAGTATTGTTATAGAAAAGGATTTTGGGGCTATAACACATTCTTACCTATATGTTGGTTTTTCAGATGTGTTTGTTTGGTTTTGTAAGTGAATTAACAGAAATAGATACAATAGCTGATCTGATCCTACAGATACAAAATGCGTTTCTGAGCGAGAAATAACATCTTAGACATCATTTTTTCATGTTATATATGCTACCATCTAGTGGGGAACTGAGAAAACACTGACAGCCTATTGATTGCAGGTTTTTCTAGTCTCCCTTTGCTTCATCACAATGAGAAACTCTTCCTTAGTCTGTACTGTGGCATATTCATGCTTTGTAAGGGCCAGTACTGAAAGATGGGAGTTTTCAAGATCTGAAAGGAGGTTGTTTTCTCTTAAATTTATAGCACATTAATGTTTCCAATTTTTCCTCTTCTTTCACAGTCTCCATTTCATTGTTTTTGACACTGAAATGGCTCATGACATACTCAAGGTTTGGGATGGTCCAATAGATAGCAACATTTTCCTAAAAGAATGGAGTGGATCTGCTCTGCCTGAGGACATCCACAGCACCTTCAACTCACTGACCCTTCAATTTGACAGTGACTTTTTCATCAGCAAGTCAGGATTTTCCATTCAGTTCTCAAGTAGGTGGAACTTGCACTTTTCTTTAAATCTGAATTACAATGGGAGGGGAAAAAAGCCTTCTTTTTCTTCCTTTCTTTTTTTTTTTAAATGTTGCATTAAGCAGATTGTCCTGAGAGCAAATCATTTAAGCTTTTAAAATGTTAGGTTTGCCTGATAGATTCTGGTCACTGGCAGAGAAGTACCTATAATTCACCCCAGTAATTATAAGACCATAAATGTTCTTATTTTGTGGCTATCAGAATCTAGATCTGAGTCCCTGACCACAGATTGGAATCTGATACTAGGAAAAATTGTTAAGTATTAGAGATTTGTCTTTGGAACTTCTTTGTGTACTCAGCCTTCCCAAATCACAAATCCTTCCCAGGTACTGTTTTGTTTCATTAGAATTGTATTCTCTGATCTGAAGCTCACACACTACCCTTTGATATTTAAACATTTATTTATTTTTTCCATCTTGCCCACCTTCAGATTTATGTGTTTAGTTTCTCATTGCCTTAGGGTTCAACATATGAATAATGAATAACCTAATAAATAATTTACATTTATATTAGATACTGCATTCATTTCAATGGTGAGTTTCTAATAATTACTCAAGTGGTAGGAATTTGAGGAGGAGGAAGGATATAATTTTCCTTGCATATCTTTCAATATTTCTGGAATACTACTACTGATCATCCTCAAAGTTCAGATCCAGTCATATCATTTTCCCTACTCAATAAACTCCAATGGCTCCTTATCACCTCTAGAATAAAACATGTAATCCTTCATTTGGTGTTCAAAGCCCTTCATAATATGGCCCTCTATGACCTTTTCAATCTTTTACACCTTATCCCCTCACAAATTCTGTAATCTGGTGACAACAACCCCCCTGCTATTTCTCCTACAAGACACTGTACCTCCCAGCTTGGAAGATTTTCTCCATCCTCCTTCCCATGCCTAGAATTCTTTCCTTCCTCATCTGTTTCCTTTCATCCTTGACTTCCTTCAGGTCCCAGATAAAACCCTATCTCCTACAGGAAGTCTTTCCTGACCTTATTTCTAGTGTTTTCCCTCTGTTCATTTTCTCCAATTTATCCTACATAAACCTTGTTTGTACATAGTTGGTATCTCCCCCAGTAGACTGTGAGCTGCTTGAGAGCAGGGACTGTTTTTTTTTTTCCCTTTTTTTGTATCTCCAGTACTTAGCACACTACCTGGCATAGAGGAGGTACATAATAAATGTTTGCTGACTGAGAGTCAGGAAGACCTTAGTCAAAAATCCTTCCTCAGACCCTTACTAGCTGTGTGACTCTGGGCAAACCACTTTAGATCTCTTAGCCTCAGTTTCCTCAGTTGCAAAACTGTTTTTCAGTTGTGTCCAACTTTTTGCAACACCATTTGGGGTTTGCTTAGCAAAGATACTGGAGTGGTTTGCTGTTCCATTTTCCAGCTCATTTTACAGATGAGGAAACTGAGGCAAACAAGGTTAAGTGATTTGCCCAGGGTCACATAACTAGTAAGTGTCTTAGGCCAGATTTGAACATAAAGATGAATCTTCCTGATTCCAAGTCCAGTGCTCTAACCACTGCACTGGTTGCCCTAATAATATGCTAACAGGGGATAATAATAGCATTTATCTCATAGGGCTTTTGTCAGGCTCAGATGAGATAATACATGTATATCACTTTGCAAATTTTAAATCTCTATAAAAATTCTTACTTTTTTAATCATCACACAATAAATTCTTATTTAATAACAAATTGAATTTGCTCATACACATAGTCTAAATCTGACACATTACTTGTGACTTGTTCTTGTGATAACATATGAAACTTACTCTAGGCCAGTGGTTCTCAACCTTCCTAATGCCACAACCCTTTAATACTCGTATGTGGGCATATCTGCATGTGGGCGGACCCGCCTGGAGATGATAAAGGAGTGGTGTCTCCATTCCTAAGACCATTGGAAATATGTGTTTTCCAATGGTCCAAGGTGACCCCCAAAGGGGTCGTGACCCACAGGTTGAGAACCGCTGCTCTAGGCTCTTAAGCTCCATGATGCTTTGGAAAGTTAATAATAAAAATTAAGTCATATTCTTTATACCTCTCCTTTCTTGTTTTGTAGAGCTAAATAAAAAAGGTCATCTGGGGGAATAGAAGAGAAGAAATCTCTCCCCACATCTTTCCTTGATTCTCTATCAAAACTTGAATTATGTCCAGTTTAAGCAAAAATTAAGCCTCACTTAGTGGATGACCTACAAAAAAGCTGACATTGGCATTTACCTACATATTTACATGATCAAGAAGGAAAGTTTAAAAAGGCTTAACTCTATAGCTACAAAAGAAGTTACAGATATTGGGTAGATATATCAGTGGAGAGGCCAGTGCAAATTTGTGAAAATATATACCCCATCTCCAATACCTGGTGTGAGGGTGCAACCAATCTTTTCTGAGGAGCTAACATTTTCACTTGTTGGTGTTCTATTTTCAGTTATATCCAACTCTTCATGACCCCATTTGGGGTTTTCTTGGTAAGGATATTGGAATGGTTTCCTAGTTCCCTCTCCACCTAATTTTACAGGTGAGGAAACTGAGACAAACAAGGTTAAGTGATTTGCTCAGGGTAACACAGCTAGGGAGTGTTTGAGGCCAGATTTTAACTCAGAAAGATGAATCTTCATGATTTAAGGCTGGACATTCTATCCACTGTACCACTTAGAAGCCCTGACATTCCCACACCCACTCACTTTTATGCATTCCATTCAACATCAAGAGACACTAGGGAAAACTCCAACCTGTCTCTGTGTTACTCAGAGATCTACTGCACCTGTCCCCTAGATCTTTCCCTTTATGTCCTGCCTACTGGGATATGTTTCTCCCTTTAGGGCACATTTCTTTGGACTCTAACCACAAGAGATTTGTGTCATGGAGTTGACAACAAAAACATGACTTTAGTTTATCTAATCATACTTATAGAACAAAAGGAAATTACATATGTATAACAAACAAAAATATGCACATGCTCTAATGGGGTAGACATTTAAATAACTCTATGAAAACAAGATATATGTGTATATATATATGTATATATACACAAACATGTATGACAAATTGAGATACTCAGCAGAGGGAAGTCACTAGAATTAAGGAACATTAGGAAAGGCTTATGTATGTGTGTATACATATACACAGACAGACATTCAGACATATAGACATACATACATACATACATACATGTAAACTACAGTGGGAATCCCAAACCAACAGTTTATCAGTTACTTAAAGTGCTCTCTTAGCCACTACCAACAGGAACCAGCAAATATACTCAGTGCTCATTTATGCGTAAAAGATTGAAGTCCAGTCAGACCAAGAGACCTAACTTGTGCTTTGAAAGAAGATACGATTCTTAGAGAAGCAGGTATTAAATGAGTGTGTTCAAGAATTAGGGGACCACCTGTGGGAAGACACTAGGATGGAGAAGGAATTTCAAATATGTCAAACAGCAAAGCTGGAAAAGTTAAGTGGGAGCTGGATTGTAGAGGCTGCCATACTGAGAATTTTGTATTTTATCCTACCAGACATACAAAATTAATCTCTTTTCTCCTTTAAAAATATATTCATATTACTAATGTTATAAACAACATAAATGATTGACAGCTGAAAGAGAAGGCCAGCCTCAGAATTGGAACAACTTGACATATACTGGCACCCCTGACATATACTGGCTGAGGGACGTTGGGCAATTCACTTAAAATCTCAGTGTCCTTAGAAACGCTAAAAATAGAAATTGCATAACACGTTCATCTGCAATAATAAAGGGGGTTTCGTCAATAGAAGTTCCCTATTCCAATGAAATCACAGGTCCTTGTGTGTGTGTGTGTGTGTGTGTGTGTGTGTGTGTGTGTGTGTTTAGAGACTGATTTCATGGCATAGAGAGCTCCCTTGAGGAAATCCTTTTTGAATCTCTTGACCAATGAAGATTGGCTACTTCTCTAACCTACAGTTTGCCTGAGGATACCAATAAGTCATACAGCCTGAGGTCATACAGCCAGAATGTGTCACCCATGAAATCTGAACCCAGGTTTCTTTGATTCTCAAGCTATCTCTCTATCCATTACTTCATGCTTCCTAGTCTTTTAAAAATTGTCTATTGCTTAAAAAAATTTTTTTTAAGTAAAAAGTGTATAAATAGCATTGTGGCAAAATACCCTTTAGATGTTGATTATCTTTAAATGGTTCCTGATAATGGTTCCTGATTATATTTTGACCCCTATGCCTTTGCTAAAGGCGATTGTAAATAGAGGGAGAGTGTGTTGTTTATTGTGAGGGAAAATATGATTGTGTTTTCATAGAGATTATACTCTTAGAAAGCTGTTTTATGTTCTGTCTCTTTTTGTTCTGAAGGCTTTCCCATTATTGGATCAGGGAATCACAAATCTCAAAAGGATATTTTCTTATGTGACTTTGGACAAATCACTTAACTTTTCCAGCCCTGAGCTTCCTAATTGAAAGAATGAGAAGGAGTGGATTTGATGGTTTCCAAAGTCCTTTCTAGGTCATACTCTATAATCTTTAGTAAAGGGTTGTGTGTGGAGTGGGGAAGTAGGTACAGTTATATATAGGAGGCGATCATCAATAAGCAAAAACTTCAAGCTTTATGACAAAACTAATGAGAATTCTACCCCATTTAATCCTTACCCCCTCATTACTCCATCTTTTTCACATAGCTAACCAAATGTGGAGTTCTTCACCATACTAGAGGCTAACCTAGTTTCTAATAAGTAGGAACATAAGAGATTGTAATAGAATTCTTTATTCCTGGAATTTTGACATCCTCCCATCCTCAAAATGATAATGAGATCAATCGTATAGCTCATTTGCAAGATCATACGTTTATTCTTTTCTAATAAAATTTGAAGCAGAAGATACATATATAAATATATATGTATATATACGTATGCACATATATGGAGAGAGACATATAGATATATAAGGAAGATGAGGCTAAAGTTCACAAAGGAAGAAATGTGTACTTGACTACATGAAGGAGAGATGCAAGTAGACAGAAGTATAGGATACTATTTACAAGAAAATGGGATATAGAAGCAAAGTAGTTTTTTTTCAGTCTCATTGAACTGGTTTTACTGGAGTGTATTGAAACTCCTGGTTAGACAGAGAGAACACGAAAATCTACAAAAGGCCAGCTCTTAGAAAGATTGAAAGCTGAAAGTGATAGAGACAGAATTCAAGAGGCAGACAAAGAAAAAAATTCTGCCTATTAGAAACTCAAAGAAGATGAACTTATCCCTATTCTTCAATCTTGCCTTCAGGAAATTAAAAAAAAAAAAGAGGAAAAAAAGTAAGAATGACCCTATTTCAAGTTCCTTAGTAAGTTAATAAAACAAGTTGAACCAAAAAAGTGCGAGGAAATTATGATTTTACTTGGTTCCTACTTGTATCAGTTAGAATTTAACAGCTTAAATAGCATAATTCCTTTGGGGATCTGGTCCTTCCTAGATTTGACTTCCTGTTGCCTGAGGATTTTATTTTATTCTAGTGGAGGGGTACAAGGTGGGATAGAGGTATCTATATTATCTATCCATCCATCCATCCATCCATCCATCTATCTATCTATCTGTCTGTCTGTCTGTCTGTCTGTCTATCCATCTGTCTCTATCTGTTATTTATCTTTATGTAATATGTCTATGTTATTCATTCTCTCTTTATGGATATTCCTGTTTCTAGAAAGTTGTGCTTACCTAAAGGTAGGGTATTAGAACTTTTCCTTTGCTTTTGAGATATGCAAATAGTTTTGTACCTACTATTTTTTTCCTCCTGTGCCTCAGCTGTGGTGAAGAAGAGATACATACTCTATCCTACAGAAATTAATACTTCTACCTAAATCTCTACCTATATGCATCATTAATTATAGTGAATCTCTACTCATACTTATCATTAATCATACTAGACAAGGATTTGGAAGCTATATTTTTCTTCTATTTAGAAGGGGAAACACATTCATTTATAACTACTAACGACAGTGGTAATCAATTGGGGAAAAAATTATAAGAAAACGGTTGTCTGTAACAGAGAAAAGACTCAATTAATAAACATGTATAAGCTCCATCTTTCATGTGACAAAAAGGGACCAGAAAGACATTGTCCATTGAATTAGCAGGTATATGCTTCCTGGACTGAATGGAGGTGAGGGAAAGCCAAACTCCTTCTGGCTGGTCTACAATCTGTCTAGCAGTCACATCAGTTTTCAGCCCAGTGAAAGAACTACTCTTCAGTCTCTGACTTCTGTGCTCGGTAATAGGAGTATTCAGGGTTGTGGTTGAATGGGACATTGGAGACTTACCAGTCAGGACTTGCCTGTTGAGCTTCCTTTCTTGTGGTGTAAACCAACAAGATAAAAGATCTTCCCTTTCTGTTCTAGTTCCTTTTTATCAGAAGCCTCCAAAAACAGTGCCAGAAAGTCAAGTTCAAAGAAATAAGTTAAAACTACTGAATCCTGGGATAGCCTTTGCTTGAGTTTTCCATAAGCATAACAGAGTTCACAATGTAGATGTGATATAAATAAAACCTCTCTTTTCTACTCAGTTTAATACTTTTTTTGCCCTGAAATACAAACTATGTAAAATATCATAGTATTCCCCAGCTTTAACAAGATAAGGAGGAATTAGTAGGGTTTGTCCAATATGTCTCTTTCTGGTCTAGTTGGGGTTTACAGACATTTATTTCTTTTACATATATGCAAATTAGCTAGCTATGTGAAAGGTAGAACAGTTAAATAGTTATTTGTGGTCCAGAACTTATTGTGGGAAGAAGAAAATATGCTTTATAGGGACATTTGTGGACTGTGTTTTGCCTGATATTGTTTGGGGATTATTGTTTGATATTGAATAGTTTTGGGGGGGGTCTTAGTTTCCTTCAAATCTGGGTGGGGTTGGCTATAGATTTGTAAATTTATTCAGTATATATTGATGATCATCAAGGGCTTCAATAATTAGGCCTGTGTTTAGCCAGTGAACTGCCTCTTTTAAGAATGATAATCATTGTGGATGTCAGAGGAAGCATGCCATTTTCTTTATGAGGTTACCATGCCAATCTTTCCCACTCCTAGATACTTAGATCAAATTCAGTATTCAGTTGGGCTCCTTCAGGGCCATGATTATGTTTTCATTTTGTTTTTCATGGACGCTCCAGATGGCAGTGCCAGGTATTTGTATTTTTCTTATATTCCTATTCTATTTCATGGTATAATAGTCTCTTTTTTTTTTAATTTTAGAGAATGAGTCATGAAGCTATCATTGAATAAGACATATTTTCCATCAGATGTTACAGTTATTTGTGCATATGTCCCATCCTCTTAATAAACTGAAAGCTACTGCAGTAGCCCTCCATCCAAGCTTCCTATCTTTCTCAGTGCCTGGCATAATGTTCTAGACACAGTAGGCAATTAAAAAACATTTGTTGATTTTGAATGGTTTTGTAATTATGTTATTATCCAATAGATGAGCATTATTTTATTTTTAATAACTCCTTTTTCATCAGAGGCTTAGGACATTGTGAAGAAAATTAAGAAATTAATTCACTCTTGATTTACATTTCTTCTAGTCTTGGTCTGTTATAATGACCTTACAGCTAGGTTCCTCTAAGTTCAAATAATGAATCTGGTAAAGTAGTCGCATTATTTGAAGTGATAATTATGTGTAAAATATAGTCATTGGCTCTGGTCTAATGCATATATTAAGTGCAAATTCAAATAATGCAGCTAATTTGCCATCTTTATTATTCATACTAATTAAGATCTGACTATATATTTTTTTAAAAATTTACTTTAGAAAAATTAGGCCTCCTCAAAAGAAGGAAGATTCTTTTTCCTTTGTAAAGAATCATTTCTCTCTTTTTCTAATTTGACAAGACAATGGTGTCTACTTTAAAAAAAGATTTTATTATTAATAATTACCATTAATGTTGTTTTTATTATTATTATTTCAATCACAAAAATCCCGCTCTTTAACCAGATTGTTTGTAGGGTATACTTTTCAGCCATAGCAATTCACAAAGATTATCTATCAAGTTAGTAAAATAATTATCCACACTCAAAATCCAAATTCTTTGTCTGACCTTGAGGCACTGCTTCTGGGTAACCTGGGGCTAGGGCAATCTCCCATATCAGGGATGAAGTCTGAGCTGAGGTTAGTCTTAGGGCTCTCAATTCTAATGAAAGGAGTTACACTTTCTGTTCTAACACTTATTGGCTCATTAAATCCCTTGCCTCATCACCCCCAGAGACAATTTTACTAACTGTTCATATTTAGAGACACCCCAAAAAGAAGGAATGAGGAAGAAACGGTGCTCAATGTGCAATATGAATAAGGTTTAAGAGATGTCATTTATTTCTACAAACACATAAAATGTGAAACATAAAGATTCACAAGTGTGGATTAATGAAATAAAATTGAACAACTTAAAATTCCTGGTATAATCTTCAGGGACAATATTTAAAATGCATGAGAACACAAAGCAGATTGTGATGTTACTGATAAGATATTTAATATTTCACATTGGTTCTGCATATTTTCTCTACCCCAAACACAAACTTTCACTGAATCTTATGCTTATCCATTTCAGCAGTCAATATTCCTGCATCTGCTAAAACTAATTCCTCCTCTCTCTATTACAGCACTCCTACCATTGGACTCATTACTATCTTTGAACTTCTCTGACACTAGATACATCAACTTTTAGAACTGTGTTCATTTACCTGTTCAGAAAAGAAAAAGTGGGAAAAAAAGCAGCGAGGGGACAAGGTGTCTGGTGTACATTTCATATAAGGAGAGTGTAGGAAGTGACCCCTGAATATATACTTGATTTACTGAAGTATTATTTCCTTATAGGTGCAACAATATGCCTTGTTATTGAATAGATCCTAATAGTTGCATCATTTTATAATTAATTGGAGTCAGAAGCTTGTGTTGAAAGTATTTTTAGAATGCTTTAGAGTTTCAAAGCACTTTGCAAATATTTTATCATTTTATCCTTATATTAACCTTAGGAGGTGGGTACTATTCCATTTCATTGCCGTTGGTCCATTCCTCTTTGTGACCAGTAAATTCACATTAGAAAATTAAAATAAAGTTAGCTTTGAGATTGCTCATAGAAGTCCTCCATAATCTGGTTAAATTAGTAATTGAGAAGCCAAAAAAAAATGCATTTCATCCATATTGGTATTCTACTTGGTTAAAATACTTTAAGCACAAATTATTCTTTCCTTTACATAGTATTTTTTTTCAATTTGAATTATGAGATGAATTATTCTTACTTCTGAAAATAAAGAGGAAGGGAGGAAAAATACTGAAAGTCTAATAAAAATGTTAAGTATTTGATTGTCAACCAATGCCTTGTCAAAATAAGGTTTTTTAAAAATAAATACTGTTTGTATTAGCTTTGACTACTGTAATCTTCTGTGGTAGATATGTTTATTCTTTATTGGAACAGGGTACCCTTAACTAGAAGAATGTAAATTGTGGAGACTCATAAGACATTTAGACCCCATTAAAGGTCCATTGTCTTGCCAGCTCAACACAGCATGTAGAACATGAGGACATGAACTGACTAGTATAATTATGTTAATTGTAATCAGCCCAACACTTTTCATTAAAATTTAATTACCATTTAATCATGCATTAAAAAGAAAATGGAGTTCAGAATACAAAACTGACCTTTATTCTGGGGGTTAAATACACTTATACTACATGTTACATATCAAGATTGTCAAGTAGTTCATTTCCTTGGAAAGAAAGGATAGAGGATAAAAAAAACAACAAATAGTATAGTGTTTTGTTTTGTTTTATCTTATAAACTCGGAATATTTTTGGTAGTCCTGGACTTTGAGAATTAATGCCACTTTAAAAAAATCAATATCTTGACACTAATGTAGCATCTATATCCACTATTATTATTATTATTATTTTACTTTATTGAATTATAGGTTTATATTTTTAGCAAAGAATATTGCAGGCAAAATAGGGGGATGTGCTTGATGAATGCAAGGCTTTCAGGGAGATGTCAGAACTGCCAGCTGCCAGACAGAGTGGCCAGGAAGTAAAAGAAGGAATTAGGATGCCCAGTGTCTTTTGTGGAGTAGTTCTGAGCCATGAAATTGGTACCTTCTGGCTCAAAACAATTTGATCAGTTTCTGAGTTCCCTCAGAAGGGGTAGGGGATGAGCCAGTGCAGCTGGGAGGCAGCAATGGCTAGTGGGGAAAGGGCTGCCAGCTGGCCAGGATTGTAAGAGATAGGTCAGGTACAGCTGTGTCCAGAAACTGGGAGGGAGAAAAGGAGTGAAGGGAAATAAGGAAGTCATTGTTTCACTTTTAAATAGGTTTTATATTCCTAGAAGCATACTCTTCCTGTAAATTAGCCTTTAGAACCCAGTATATTAGAATCTCATTTAAACTGTGAAAAAATGATTAAGCAACATGACTTTGATTCAAATCAAAATGAAATGCAACAGGTCCTAATTTTATGAACACTTGTTTTTGTAGAAATATGAATTTATACATTTTATAAAATAATTTAATATAGTTGTTAACCTCAAACAAATAAATCGTCAAACAGCTTGGTGTAGTGAGACATGGAGGCAAGAGAGAATCAGTTTAAATCTGGGCTTGGTAAATTATGAGAGGCAGTTTGCTATAGGAGGAATACAGAAAACTTGGAATGAGAAGATTTGAGCATTGGTTCTGACTCTATCCCTGTGCCCTGCCCTCCCTCCCACCTTTTTCTCTAAAATAAATTGACAAGGAAATCATAAATCTTTGAATTTCATGAAAGACATGATCGAGAGAACTGTAACTACAGCCTGGCATTTAAGAAATTGTAGTGATTTTCCTCTTAAAAAGTCAGAGGCTCTAGGAGCAGCCCTAGCTAGCTCTATACACCAGGCCTGCCTATGGTTTTCCATGACATATCAGGAAAATATGCTCCAATAAGTTACATTCCATCTGATTTGGTTCAGTACTGAATCAGGAGAGAAACTGGATTAACAGCTAGATTCTGGTCCATAGTATTGAAAATATATGAATTTGTCTCTATAGTATTTAGTAAACAAATGAGGTTATAAAAGCAGGCATATAGGTCATTTTTCTCCTAGCTTTCTCATTTGTACAATGAAGTAATTGGACTAGATATCTGAGTTCCTTTCCAGATCTAAATCATGATCTCTAATATCCCATGGTTCCAGTTCCCTCACTGGCAAAAGGATGGAATTGGGTTAGATAATATCTTCCCATTTGAATAGTTTAAATGCTAGCACATATATTTTCTTATTTGATTCTTAAAATCTTCTGGGATAGATAAGGGAGGTATAATTATTCCCATAGTGTGTGTGTGTGTGTGTGTGTGTGTGTTTTCATTATTATAGTATAAATATACTATAGTATATATAGTATAATGTATGTATAGATGCATGTATGTGTGTGTGTGTGTGTGTGTGTGTGTGTGTGTGTGTGTGTAATCATTCCCATGTATAGATGAAGAAACTAAGGCTGAACAACTTGCTCAAAGGAACATAACCAGTAAGATGAGACAAGGTTAACTGATCTTTTTCCAATTCTATGAATTATGGTTGTTTGATTTCTGTTCCCTCTAAATAATCAAACAACAGGCAAAATTATTTACCTTCTCTATACCCGATGTACCTCATCTGTACATTTGCGCAGTTGAAATAGATGCCCTCCAACACAGCTAAGTGACACAGTAGATAGAGTGCAGGGCATGGAATCAAGAAGACGAGATCAGATTCCACCTCAGACACTTACCAGCTGTGTGACCCTAGGCAAGACACTTAACCTCTATTTGCCTTAGTTTCCTCAATTGTTAAAATAAGGATAATAACAGCATCTCCCTTTGTTGTAAGGATCGAATGAAGTAATATTTGTGAAATTCTTGGAAAGTGTCTGGCATATAGCAGTTGCTTAATAGGTGCTTGCTTGTTCCCTCCTTCCTTCCCTCCCTCCCTCCTTTACACCCTCCATCCCTTCCTTCCTTCCTTCCTTCCTTCCTTCCTTCCTTCCTTCCTTCTCTAAATCTATTGTCTGACATAAACAGAGCCACTTAAAGAAGTATGAACTATTCTAAAAATTCACTAATTAAAAAATCTTTTTTATTCTGAGTGATAGTAGCAGAGAGGTCAGAAATATATCAAGACTTGTTTTTCTTATAGTAGAGAAATACATTAGTTTCTTAGGTTTCTGTTTTGGAGAGCAATTAAAGGGAAAGGTGTTTTACTCGTGAGTAGTTGGAGACTGAATTTTCCACACACTTTCCCAAATTGAGGTCTTCTGTCTCCAAATCTAGTTGTTGTTGTTGGTTTTTTTCTTCTATACCAGGCTGCCTATTCTTAATAATAGCTACTCAGGTGAAGAGTACAAAATGGGGAAATTAATTTTTCATTTTTAATGTCTACTTTTGCTTGCATTGCTTCTTTTTACCAACCAATAAGCTTGTTAGAAAATAGTGAAAATGTCTTATCAATTATTATAGATACAAAAATATACAATGCTCTTAGTATTTAAAATGTATGATTTGCCTATTACATATAAATATACTGGATAATAAATTTTAAATTATATGCAACCAAGATATACAAAGGGCTACATAGATATTTCTAGAGTGACATAAGAAAAGAGATATACTGCTGACCTGAATGTAGACTATACCCCCTTCAAACATTGACCCTAAAAAGCAGACCTAATTTTAAAGTAGCTTTTGTATAAGCATCTACTAAAAATTACAAATCACATTCCCCTACCAATGTTTATCTTTTTAAAAAAAAATAATTATTTTATTTTTAGTTTTCAACATTTATTTCCATAAGTTTTAAATTTTTTCTACCTTCTTTCCCCCTTGCCAAGATGGTATGCAATCTGATATAGGCTTTACATATAAATTCTCATTAAACATATTTTTGCGTTAGTCATGTTGTATAGAAGAATTAGAATGAATGGGAGGAACTATGAAAAAGAAAAAAACAAACAAAAAATTGAGGAGATAGTATGTTTCCATCTGTATTCAGATTCCAGATTTCTTTCTCTACGTGTGGATGATATTTTCCATCATGAGGCTTTTGGAATTGTCTTAAGTCTTTGCATTGCTAAGAGGAACTAAGTCTTTCAAAGTCAGTCATCGCACAATGTGGCTGTTACTGTGTACAATGTTTTCCTGGCTCTGCTCACTTCACTCAGTATCAGTTCATATATATATTTCCAGGTTTTTCTGAAGCCCACGTGTTCATCATTTCTTATAGCAGAATAGTATTCCATATATTCATATACTACAACTTAGTCAGCCATTCCTCAATTGTTAGGCAGCCCCCCAATTTCCAGTTCTTGGCCACCATGAAAAGAGTTGCTTTAGATATTTGTGTACATGTGGGTCCTTTTCCCATTTTTATGATCTCTTTGGGATATAGACCTAGAAGGGGTATTGCTGGGTCAAAATTATTCTCCAGAATGGTTGGATCAGTTCAAACTCCACCAACAATGCATTAGTGTTCCAATTTTCCCACTTCTTCTCCAGTATTTATCATTTACCTGTTTTGTCATATTAGATAATCTTATAGGTGAGACGTGGTACCTTGGAGTTATTTTGATTTGCATTTCTCTAAACAATAGTAATTTAGAGCAGTTTTTATATGACTATAGATAACTTTAATTTCTTCATCAGAAAACTGCCTGTTTGTATCCTTTGACCATTTATAAATTGGGAATGACTTGTATTCTTATGAGTTTGATTCAGTTCTCTGTATATTTTAGAAATGAGGCCTTTATTAGATACAATGGTTGTAAAATTTTTTTTCCAATTTTCTGCTTCCCTCTTAATCTTGGTTGCTTTGACTTTGTGCAAAACTATTTACTGTAATCAAAATGATGTGTTTTGGGGGTTTTTTGTTGTTGTTTTTTGGGAGGGGGGAAGGCAGGGCAATTGGGGTGACTTGCCCAAAGTCACACAGCTAGTAAGTGTTAAGTATCTGAGGCCAGATTTGAACTCAGGTCCTCCTGACCTCAGGGCTGGTGCTCTATTCACTGAGCCACCTAGCCACCCCAAAATGATCTGTTTTGCATTTCATATTGTTCTCTTATCTCTTATTTGGTCATCCGTTCTTCTGTTCTCCATAAATCTGACAGGTAAACTATTCCTTGCTCTCCTAATTTGCTTGTAGTATTAGCCTTTATATCTTTATACCCATTTGGACTTTATTTTGGCATACGGTGTAAGATGTTGGTCTATGCCCAGTTTCTGCCATACTATTTTCCAGTTTTCCCAACAGTTTTTGTCAAATAGTGAGTTCTTATGCCAGAAGCTAGGGTCTTTGGGTTTATCAGACTGTAGGTCACTATAGTCATTGACTACTGTGTCTTATATACCTAACCTATTTCACTGAGTCACCGCTCTGTTTTTTAGCCAGTACCAAGTAGTTTTGATGACTGCTACTTTATAAAACAATTTAAGATCTGGTATATCTAGGCAACTTTTCCTTGCATTTCTTTTCATTAATTCCCTTGATATTCTGGACCTTTTGTTCTTCCAGATGAATTTTGTTTTTATTTTTTATAGCTCTATAAAATAATTTTTGGTAGTTCGATTTATATGGCTCTGAATAAGTAAATTAATTTAGATAGAATTGTCATTTTTATTATTTTAGCTCAACCTACCCACAAGCAACTGATGTTTTGTTTTGTTTTGTTTTTTTCCAGTTATTCCGATCTGACTTTACTTGTGTGAAAAGTGTTTTGTAATTGGTTCATATAGTTCCTGAATTTGTTTTGGCAGGTAGAATCCCAAATATTTTATAATGTCTACAGTAGCTTTAAATGGAATTTCTCTTTCTATCTCTTGCTGTTGGGCTTTGTTAGGAATTTATAGAAATACTGATGATTATGTGGGTTTATTTTATGTCCTGCAACTTTTCTAAAGTTGTTTATTATTTTAAGTAGGTTTTTTTTATTTCATTCTTTAGGATTCTCTAAGTATATCACAATATTATCTACAAAAGAGTGATACCTTTGTTTCTTCTTTGCCTATTTTAATTCCTTCACTTTCTTTTTTTTGTTCCTCTTATTGCTAAGGCTAACATTTCTAGTACCATATTGAATAACAGTGGTGATAATAGAAATCCTTGTTTCACCCCTGATCTTACTGGAAATGCTTCTAGCTTATCCCCGTTAAATATAATACTTACTGATGGTTTTAGATAGATGCTACTTACCATTATAAGGAAAGGTCCATTTTTTCCTATTCTCTCTAGAGTTTTTAATAGAAATGGGTGTTGTGTTTTGTAAAAAACTTTTTCTCCATCTGTTGCGATAATCTATGGTTTCTATTGTTTTTGATATGATCAATTATGCTGATAGTTTTCCTAATATTGAACCAGTCCTGCATTCCTGGTATGAATCCTACCTGGTCATAATTATTATCATGATAAGTTGCTGTAATATTTTTGCTAATATCTTATTTAAAATTTTTTATATGTATTTATTAAAGAAATTGATCTATAATTTTCTTTCTCTGTTGTAACTCTTTACAGTTTAGGTATCAGTACCATATTTGTGTCATAAAAAGAATTGAGTACACCTCCTTCTTTGCCTATTACCCCAAATAGTCTATATATTATTGGAATTAATTGATCTTTAAATGTTTGGTAGAATTTGCATTTAAATCCATCTGACCCTGGAGATTTTTTTCTAGGGAGCTCATTGACAGATTGTTCAATTTCTTTTTTTCTGAGATGGGGTTATTTAAGTATTTTACTTCCTCATACTGTTAATCTGGGCAATTTGTATTTTAGTAAATATTCATCCATCTGACTTAAGATTATCAAATTTATTGACATGCAGTTGGGCAAAATACTTCCTAATTATTATTTTAATTTCCTGTTCTTTGGGGGTGAATTCAACCTTTTCACCTTTGAGACTGGTAATTTGGTTTTCTTCTTTCTTTTTAATCAAATTAACCAGAAGTTTATCTGTTTTTATTGTTTTTTTCACAAAAACAGCTCTTAGTTTTATTTATTAGTTCAATAGTTTTCTTAATTTCAATTTTATTAATCTTTCATTTGGTTTTCAGTATTTCTAATTTGGCATTTCATTGGGGACTTTCAGTTTGTTCTTTTTTTTAGCTTTTTTAGTTGAGTTCCCAATTCATTGATCTCCTCTTTCTCTATTTTATTCACGTAAGTGTTCAGAGATATAAAACTTCACCTAAGAAATGATTTTACTGCATTCCATAAATTTTGGTAGGTTGTCTCATTATTGTCATTCTTTTGGATTAAGTTGTTGATTGTTTCTGCAATTTGTTGTTTGACCCACTCATTCTTTAGTTTTAGATTATTTAGTTTCCAGTCAATTTTTATACTGTCTTTCCATGGTTCTTTATTTTATGTGTGTGTGTGTGTGTGTGTGTGTGTGTGTGTGTGTGTGCATATATATATATATATATATATATATATATATATATATATATATATATATACATTTAATATTTATATACATTTAATATTTCAGCCTTCCTGCATTGGATTGTGAGGTTTTTGTATGCTAGTACATGGTCAGTTATTGTATAGGTGCTATGTACCACTGAGAAAAACATATATTCCTTTCTATGCCCATTCAGTTTTCTCCAGAGGTCTACCATATCTAACTTTTCTAAGATTCTATTCACCTCCTTAACTTCATTCTTGTTTGTTTTGTGGTTAGATTTATCCAGTTCAGATAGAGGGAGGTTGAAGTCCCCCACTAGTATAGTTTTGCTGTCTATTTCTTCCTATAACAACCTTACCTTCTTCTCCAAGCATTTGGATGATATATACCACTTGGTACATATATGTTTAGTAATAATATTACTTCATTGTCTATAGTGCCTTTTAGCAGGATATGGTTTCTTTTCTTATCTCTTTTATTAGATCTATTTTTTGCATTAGCTTTCTCTGTGAGAACAAGCAAAGTGGGATTTTTTGTTGTTGTTTTTCCTTCTTGTTGTTGGAGTTCAGTTTCCCAAGCTCAGGCTTAATTGTGAACATTTGAAGGATTAATCTCCTTTGAACCCTTATAATTCACAGATGTGCCAAGTCAAGTAGATTTTGTGCCTACTGGCTCTGAGCTAATCAGGGGTCTAGTCTTTGTTATATATTCTGGGAGGTTGGAATTTTGCTTTGGGGGTTCGCTCATGAGAAGGATCATTTGATTTCCTGGTTTAGACTCTGGGCAGTCATATGTTCAGAGCTCCCTGACTGCTCGGATGTCTGTACTCCCTTGATCCAGTGATTTATGGAAAGTGTATAGCAACATTGCTTTACTCAGACAGTTGTAGCCCTGTGTATTGGTCTTTGTGCTAATTTCTCTGCTTGTATTTTATATGCTCACTTCTTTCTCTATAATTAAAGTAGAATTGTTAACTCCTTAAAAGCTGTCTTTCCTTTATAAGTACAACCAAAAGTACCTGTACTAGCAGGCCATCCTGGGTGTGCTAAGGTGCTTGCTATTATACTACCATAGCTTTTTGTTTTTTAAACTTCAGCTGAAGCATAATATATTCTACTCCAGCCTTTTAACTTTACTCTGTGTGTATCCTTCTGCTTTAAATGTGTTTCATGTAAACAACATATTGTAGGATTATAGTTTTTAATCCACTCTCCTATCTGTTTCTGTTTTATGGGAGAATTCATCCCATTCATATTCACAGTGATGATTACTGTATCTTTCCATCCTATTTCTTCTCTCATTTTATTTCTCCTTTCCCCTTTTCCGTCTTCAAAAGAGTTTTGCTTTTAACCACTGCTTCCTTCAATCTTCCCTCTCTTCTATCAGCCCTCTCCCTTTTCTTTCCCTTTTCCCATACTTCTTCTTCCCTCCATTCTAACCACCTCCTCCATTTTCTTTCCCCTTTCCCCTCCTACTGCCTGTAGGGCAAGTTAGATTTCTGTACCTAACTGAGTATGTTATTCCCTCCTTGAGCCAAATTCAATGAGAATAAAGTTCAAACAATGCTCATCTCCCTCCCTTCTTTCCCTCTACTGCAGCGGTTCTTAACCTGTGGGTCACGACCCCTTTGGGGATCGAATGACCCTTTCCCAGGGGTCTACTAAGACCATCAGAAAACACATATTTTCAATGGCCTTAGGAACTGAGACATCACTTCTCTATCCATCTCCAGGCAGGTCTACCCACATGCAGATATGCCCACATATAATTATTAAAGGGTCGCGGTATTAGGAAGAGAACCACTGCTCTATTGTAATATGTTTTTGTACCTCTTCATGTTATATAATTTACCCTTTTCTGCCTCCTCTTTTCCTCTTCTCCTATTACAAACCCTTTGCACCCCTTAATTAGGTTTTTTTTTATCGCTATATCAGTTTATTTATACCCATACCCTCTGTGTATTTCCCTTCTAAATATCATAATAAAGATGTATTTATCTAGAGTTACAAGTATTGTTTTCCCATGTAGGGATGTAAACAGTTTGCCCTTATTGAATAACATCCTTTTTTTCTTTCCTGTTTACCTTTTTATTCCTCTCTTGAGTCTTGTATTTGAAAATCAGATTTTTCCATTGAGGTCTGGTTTTTCCATCAGGAAAGTTTGGAAGTCCCTTATTTCATTGAATGCCCATCTCTTTGCCTGAAAGATTATGCTGAGTTTTGCTGGGTAGTTGATCCTTGGTTGAAATCCAAGCTCCTTTGCGTTATGGAATATCATATTCCAAGCCCTCTGATCTTTTTTTTTTTTTTTTGAGGGGAGAGGGCAGGGCAATTGGGTTAAGTGACTTGTCCAAGGTCATAAGACTAGTAAGTATTAAGTTTCTGAGACTAGATTTGAACTCAGGTCCTCCTGACTCCAGGACTGGTACTCTATTTACTGTGCTACCTAGCTGCCCTAACTCTCTGATCTTTTAATGTAGAAGCTGCAAGGTTCTGAGTGAACCTGACTCGGGTTCCATGATGTGTGAATAGTTTTTTTCTGACTGCTTTCAGTATTTTCACTTTGACCTGATAATTCTGGAATTTGGCTATAATATTCCTTTTTTTTTCAATTTGGGATCTCTTTCAGGAGATAATCGGTAGATTCTTTCTGTGACTATTTTAACTTCTGATTCTAGGACTTCAGGGCAGTTTTCCTTGATTTCTTGGAAGATGCTGTCCAGGTTCTTTTTTTCATCAGCTTTCAGGAAGACCAATAATTCTTAAATTGTCTCTCCAATGTCTATTTTCCACGTCGGTTGTTTTTCCATTGGAGTATTTTATATTTTCTTCTCTTTTTCCTTTCTTTTGTTTTTTTTTTTGATTGATTCTTGATGTCTTATAGAGTCATTAGCTTCCACTTGCCCAATTCTAATTTTTAATGAATTGTTTGCTTCTCTTAGCTTTTTACCTCCTTTTCCATTTGGCCACTACTGATTTTTAAGGAGTTGTTTTCTTTAGTGTACTTTTTTCCCCCATTTTTTCAATTGTATTTTAAAAGAATGTTCAGTTTTTCTTTGCCTTTTTCCTTGCTTTTAAAGTTGATCTCAACTTCTGGGGCACAGGGGGCACTGTTGCACACTTCCTGTGCTGGGGGTTAGATACTTGGGTATTGGTTTTGTGTGTTGGACCTCAGGTTCTGGCAGCTGGATAGACTTGTAGCTTACCTGGTGCTAAGATGAAGCTGATGGTGGTGGCTGGTATGTGTCAGTGCCAGATGAGTTTTTATTCCATTTCCCCAGGGTTACACTGAAGCTTGCAGGGTGAGGGGTATGGGGTTGTGGGTGATCTGGCTGCTGAAGATAACCTCCTTGCTGGGTTGAAGTAGAGCACAGTTAGGCTCAGCCATTGTTGAAAACCTGGGTACAATATAAGTGGTAGTTCTCCACACTGGTATCTGCATGTTCCTCTGTTTCTTATTGCACAGTCTTACTCTAAGGAGTTGCCCAATTTTGATCTTCTATTAGACTAACAGAGTATTCTTTAATTCAAAATGAAGGAATTTTTAATAAAAATAGAATAGCAAGCTAAATGACAAGGACAATCTTCCCACATGCAAAGATATCTACTCTCCCACAAGGTGGAAAAGAAAAATGTGCAGCCTAGAAAATTTATTATCCTTGAGCTGTGCCCTAGCCCAGAGGTTCTCAACCTATGGGTCGTGACCCCTTTGGGGACCCCACAGGGGTCACCTAAGACCATAGGAAAACAGATACTTCCGATGGTCTTAGGAACTGAGACACCGCTCCTCTATCTGTATCCAGGCTAGTCTGCCCACATGCAGATATGCCCACATACGAGTATTAAAGGGTCGCGGCATTAGGAAGGTTGAGAATCACTGCCCTAGCTGAAACATTTCTCTGCTTCTAAACTACAGCTTCCTGTTTTCCAGAACAGCTGAGAACATTTAATGGTCAACTAAGCTATGCTGCCATATTATGAATGAGGAAATTAACCGTAAGAGTTTGTAACTCAATGACCATGACGTAGCTTATAAATGGTAGAGCCATCATCATTCGCACTTGTCTGCTGATTGCAATTCCAGTGTACTGCCCACTATACCACACTGCTTGTCATTAAAAGCCCTTACATTTTTTATGGTAATTTATACTTCATGAAGTACTTTTATGTATTTCCTTCATTTTGGCAAAAATGAGATATGTCTCTCTCATTACTCTAAATTCTAAATATACATGTTTAAATATGAAAAATATCACTCTGTTAGGTAAATTATGACCTTATCTTGCCTGAGACTAGCTCACCATGCAACTTTCTAGAAATTTCTAAACTATGCCCTTTGTACTCTGGCCCTCTTCTACCTCTGCCCCTGGTACCCTGTGCTCCATATTTCACTATATTTTGTCAATTAATTATCCTTGTCCAGCTTAGTTGCCTTACTCCTACTTTCCAATTTTCATGGTTCTTTGTGTTTGGTCTTCTGGCAAATTAGAATGTAAGTTCCTTGAGGCCAGGGACTATCTTACTTGGTTTATCTGTATCCCTAAAACTCTTAGCAAAGTACTTGGCACAAAAGAATTTAGTGATTTTTTTTCTTATCCATTTGTTACCATTTCTGAAATTTTTCTGCCTACTGTGTGAAAGTTCTGAAGCAGCATTGTCAACACTGTGGCCTGGAAAAGACACCAATGAACAGGCTCCTCATTCAATTTAATGTCTTGAGAGAAGTTCAAGAAACAGATGTATTGCAGTTGTGCTACTCCTTCCAACCCTAGCTGCTATCTCCCCTACTCAGAATGGGATGGTTTTGTCATACCACCCCCACCCTTACCCTGGTCCCACCCCTACCACACACACACCATCTCACTGTCTTTTATAAATCAGTTTAGTTTAAGATACACTAGACACTAAATACACTTGTGGAAGAACCAGTAAAGTAAGCCATTGTTCAATTTAACTATGCAAACAATTCATTATTATAGCTGTGTACCTCATCACACACTTGTAGAATATAAGCTCTTTGAGAACAAACAGTTTCATTTTTTATCTCTGTATTCTTTTCAATTAATGCAATATTGAGGAAGTAATAGGCCCTTGTACTAAATAGATGCTTGGTGAATTTAAATGAAATGCTTTTCCATTAATATGATAACTATTTGGAATTGGTAATTCATAAACTAAAGTAAAGAATAAGAAGGAACATTAAAATTGAGGAATTCTAGAATAAATTTTAATGAAAATCAACAACAATAATTAGCATGAGGAATATAGTCTGTAGAATCCAGGTTGAGTTTTGTACTCAAAAACAAAGTGATCACACCTCACTAAAATGGAATTATTTTAGATGTTTACTGAGATTTCTTAAATAATGATCATTAAGTAAGTACTTCGTAAGTGAGAGAACCATGCTCTGTTGAAACACTCTGCAGCCATGACACCTGAAGGGGGGAGGTCAAATGAGTTCAATGGTATTTCATGATGACAGCATGTTTTGACTTAAGTCTGATGATTTTACCAGTCCTTAAGTCTATGAATTGTATGTTTTTGCAGACACAAAAAAGGATTTTCATGTTCTAGAGGACATTTAGTTTGTCCATCAAATGGGAAATCTTTTATTTAGTTGAGTTCCTGACTCCTTCTGTCCTGTTAGCTTACCCATCCACACTTGCTACCCTGCCCCAGTGTCAATGTGTAATCCCCGTTAAACTAATGGATTCTGTAGGTAATAAATATATCTTTGCTACCTAATGTTGGTTTTGCAAAACCCTCATTAGCAAGGACAAGGGAGTTGATTTTTTTGTTTATTTTGATTTGTTTTTGTTTTTGCTTATTTTTTCTTTCCTGGTAATAAGGAGCTCAGAAAAAAAAATGCTTATCTAATTTCTTAAATTTTGCATAAAAGTTTCATGAAGAAGTTTGTCTTTGTTTTTCAAACTCCCATTCAAAAGTTTCTGACTTCTGTGGATTCTAACAGGCATAGTTTTTCACTCTTTTGAATATCATGACCAAATATTTAGTTTTGTCTAATG
Organism: Pseudochirops corinnae; assembly: GCA_028646515.1. Taxonomy (NCBI): domain Eukaryota; kingdom Metazoa; phylum Chordata; class Mammalia; order Diprotodontia; family Pseudocheiridae; genus Pseudochirops; species Pseudochirops corinnae. Next base: position 145,817,308 of record CM053585.1, read on the forward strand.
GGAAACATTTCAGAAAATAAATGATCTCTTTTGTAAAGAAATCAAAGTCATATGTCATATTTGAAATGTATTTGCATTTGTGGAGTGTTTATGTATAATTTTTTGTCAAAAATCCTCCATCCCCATTCTTTTCAAGAGTTGACAAGCACTCTATATCACAATGGGAACTGTATATTAGTTTACTAAATGTTGAGGTCCTGAAGCAGTTTGACATTTGTGGAGGCAAAAATGTTAATGTTAAGATTTAAATCATATTGACACATAGAGATCAGAACCAGTTCCTATATTTTTGAGGCCAAGATTTTTCTTAATCTTTCTGTTTTGTTGTCAACCAGTGATATAGTGAGAAACAACATAGTATAATGAGGAAGAGCAATGAATTTAGAAACAAAATACCCAGGTTTAAATCCTGGTTTGATTATTTACTACCAATTTAACATTGGTCAAGTTACTTCAGCTCCTCTGCATATATAAAATGAGGAAGTTATAAAAAATGAACTCTAAAAATCCTTTTCAAATCTAAAAGCCATGAGTAACCTAGAAAATTCACCCTCTTTTAGCATGAGGTGAGCAGATTTAGCTATGTTTTAATCCTTTAAACTCCTTAAGTCTATATTGCAAGAAGTTGTTAATTGCTAATCCATTTTATTTAAAGACAAAGGTCTCTTTACCCTCAGGGAGTTTATATTCTGCAAAAGAAGAATGCAAATTGCTCCCAGATAAATAAATATAAGATAATCTGAGGAGGAAGAATGAGCTAATAACTAGTGGAGTCTAGATTTTTTTTTTCCCTAAGCGGTGATATTTGAGTTGACTCTTAAGGTGAGAAAGGAGGCATTTCTTGTAATGAAGATAAGCAGGTTCAAAGGGAAAAAGTTTTAAGATGGAACGTTAAGTTCAGGGAATCACAGATAGGCTAGTTTTGCTAAAATGTGGAATACAATAAATAGGAGTAATGTGAAATGAATATGGAAAGTCTGGTTGGAGCCAGATTATGAATAGTGTCATTTCATTCTTTAGGATCTGAAAGATTTTACGCAACTTAAAAAAAAAATATTAGTTCTTTTCAGTGGCTCCATACAATACATTTATCCATTCAATCAATCAATCATTAGATATTTACTAATCTAGGCCCTGGGAAATAGAATTATAGTAGTCTAAACAATCCCTAGTGGCAAGGAACCTGACATTCTGATGGGGAGAGACAGCATTCACAACAATGTACAACCACTGTAGTTCTTCTGGGAAAGGCTCTGGTCCATGCCTATAAAACTGTATCCAGGGTCAGGATCCAGAAATAAAACAATTTTGCTTTTTACCTACTTGATAGAAGTATTATGGGAGTTAATGAGATAATGCTTTTCAAATGCTGTAGGCATAATGGAAGGAAATTGCTCTGCAAATTCAAAGTATTATTATTATTATTATTATGGCTTGAGAATATTAATAAAAAGTATAATAAATCATGAGGTTTTATATCCTACTCAGCAGTTAGTAAAACCCCCAGGCTGGAAAAGAACTGGAGCCCAACTTAGCTGGAATGATATTCATCTTCTAAGCACAATTTTATGGAAAACAATGAGATAAACAAGCCAGTGACCATGTTTTAAGTGATAGCTCCATTAGCTTGACCACAGACATAATGTTTCAACTACTTACAGATTAAATACCCTATCTGCTGCAGAAATAACAAACCAGATGGAAGAACAATTCAGTTTTCCTGGAGGAAGTGCATTTGCATGGTGATAGTAGCACACCTTTAAGCTCAGGAAAGGGTTCTGAGGATGCTAAATGAGGGAAACACTGGAAAAATCATCAAACCCCTCTCACCAACCACTAGTCAAATGAATCAATCAATGATGTGACAATCATCCTGGTCATGCTTCTTTAGTCATTTAGTCATCTTTAGTTTGGCTGGCCCTAGGACCCAGAAGAAATCTCAGCCTTCCAGGCAGTCTTCTTGGCAGCAACTTCAGCTTTCATCTGATTCTGGTCTCAAGAAAACTCCACCTCAGTTCTCAGTCTAGCAAGTAGCAGCCCAGCTTCCAGATGCTGGGAAAATTCTGCTTCCTCCACCAGGAGCTGGCCAGGATAAAAATTCTAATTCTCAGTGCCTCTCTCTCTAGGGCTCTTCTTATACACACACACACACACACACACACACACACAGTGGCTCCCTGTCTCAGCCAACCCCTTCCTGTTATGTCAGCAACAGGAGACAGAGTTCACACCTTCCCTTTCTTTCACAGAGGTACTTAGCCCTTAGTTGCTGAGGGCTAAGTACCTGCTTACTTGACATAACAAAAAAAGAGTCTTCAAATTTAAATTACTTAACATTGCCTATATATGTATA
>CM053585.1:145819760-145847997 GCA_028646515.1 Pseudochirops corinnae
AGAATGCAGGAATATAGAACAATGGAAATTTTTTAAGAATAAGAAGACCTGAACTTTTTTATTGGCAATGAAGACTGATGGGGAGGGACTAAAGAAGAAAGAAAGGGAAAATAATTGATCAAGATTCTTAAGGAAATGGAGTAGATGTTATCAAGGGCATAATAGAGGAGTTAGGTAAAACATAGGGCATCTCAATTTTTCTTCTGAGATTCAGGAAAAGAGAGGTGAAGATACAGAAGATATTTGAGGCACAGAGTAGGAGAGATAGAAGAATGGATGATAGAAGCATTTATTAATAAGTGCTAGGGCTACCAACAAAAAACAAACAAACATGAGACTCCCTGCTCATGATTAAGAAATTTGCATTTTAATATGGAAAACAATATATATGGAAGGTTTCAGATGAAGTTAGAGAGGTCTCATAGTAATTAGGGCACAGCAACATAGCAGAAAGTATGAAATTCAATTGTCCTCCATTGTCCAGCTACTTCCCACCCTTGATCCTATCAAAATATCTATACCCAAATCTTTTACTTTTAATGTCATTTCAACTGCTACAAACATGCATTTCTCATGTTGAACTATTTGACAATGCCAAGAACTTTGGTGGCAAGAACTTTCTTTTCTGGGTCTTCAGTTACTACTTTGGTAGCACTTGGAAGAACCTTTGCCAGGCTGGCATCTCCACAGGGGTTGCTTCCCAGGATGATGACTGTGATCATGATGCTGAAAGCATTGCTATTCCCAAGGCTCTTGGGCTCAGAGCTATCTCCACTGGGGTCTGAAAGAAGCTAGTGGTGGTGTTGGTTCGACTTACTTGGAACATGCTTCATCACGTCTCTTCCTTAGGGTACCTAGCTCCTATAGGTAGGCTGACAAATCTGCCCTGGGAGCCCATGATGAGGTCAGATAGACTGACTGAATTTTCTCAGTGAAATTGAAGGATTTTTACTCTGATAGAGGAGTTTGGGTTTTAAGGGAACTTTGAAAAGAATGGTAATTTGGAACACCTGTTGGGGAAGGAGTGTGATTGAGTCAATTGCAGAAGATTACTAAGTGACAGTGAGAGCCAGGTTAAAATTAGATATCAAATTAGTAGTGCAACTCCTCAGCACATTGACATAATTTTCTCCAACAGTTCTCACTGGGTCCAAAGTAGGAGCCAGGAAGGTGAATGTTGAGGATGACTCAGGATTAAGAACTGGAAGGATAAGACTTGAACTCAAAGTATTCAAGGATAGAGAACAGTATGTGTTTTAAATTGTTAATTATGTTGCCAAAACTATGAAAGGAAGAGAGTGGAGCAGTGATGGACTAGGAGAATAAAGAAGGAAGGATATAATCAAGGTTGTGGTGAGAGTGAGGAATACAATTAGAAGTAATGTGTCAGGGAAGATGGAAAGAAAGAAAAAAAGGAAGAAATGAAGGAAATGATGGGGTTCAGGTTTTGGGAAACCCCTGGAACTCCCACTTGATGAGGCATTTGCCTGAGGTCATAAGCCTTTCATTGTATTGTATTATAGCTGGACATTCCATTGTCCAGCTATTTCCCACCCTTGATCCTATCAAAATATCTCTATCCAAATCTGTTATCCTTAAACTAGCCTAGCCCTCTATTATCTGTCATCTCCAGGTAGCCTTTAGCTATTTCTCACCCTTAATCTCATTACTGGAGTGTGACCTCAGTCCCCTCAAGACCCTCCCTAAACCCCTCTTTTAGACCACCCCTTAATCTTCCCACACTCTTTCTGTATTTAAGATCCATCTTGCCTCCACAACTGGGCTAAGAGTAATCTAGAGCAGACTCATTCTTTGTCAGATTATTCTGCCCCCCTTGTCTAATATAAGCATCACAAATACTTAGGCTCCTTAAGAGCATACCCATTATCGCAAATTGTTAATAAACTTTGCTTTACTTTGGCTGAGAGAAGACCTTGAGTTGAATTCATTCAGCAGGACCAGGCATGTTGGTATTTTAGGGTATTGCACAGCCCTAAACCCTAAAGCTCAACAGAAGGAAGGAAGGAAAGAGTGAAGGAAGAAAAGAAATAAGCAGGAAATGAGCACTTATTAAGTACCAACTGTGTGCTAGTCATTGTGTGTTAAATGCTTTACAAATAGTTACGCATTTGATACTGTTGAGATTTAGGGGTGCTGGGATCCCAAAATAGTGACATGTGGGTCCTGCCTGAATGAATTTGACCCCAACCTTCTTTCAGCCAAAGAAAAACAGAGTTTATTAAAAGTCCACCACATTGGGTAGACCCTTAAGGCTTCTGAGCATTTGGTCCAGAATGCATCTGAGCTAGTTTGAATTTGAGCACCTTCATGGAGACAAGATGAATTTTATATACAGAAAGACTGTGGGAGTGATCCAAGGGTGGACAAGTAGTCTGGGGTATCTGGAGGTGGAGTCTGGGGAGGTTCTTGATGGGAGTAGCCAATAGCTGGGGTAACTAGAGGTCAGGCACCAGGAACCAAGAGAAAGTGATTAAGGGTGGAAAGTAGATGAAGGCTACCTGGAAATAACAGACAATGGAGGGCTAAGCTAAAGCAAGGGTAACAGAGATTTCAACATAGGGATAATGTAGGTTTATAACCTCAAGCAAAAGCCCAGTCAAGTGGGAAGATTCCAGGAGAGTTCAAGGGAGTTCCCAGAGACTATATCCCATCAATACAACACTCCAGAGAGGTAGGTACTATAATTATCTCCACTTAACAGTTGTGGAATCTGAGGCAAACAGAGGTTAAGTGACTTGTCCAGGGTCATATAGCTAGTAAGTATCTGAGGCCATATTTCAATTCAGGTCTTGCTGACTCCAGGCCCAGCTGTCTACAGCCATAGGAACTTATCTTCATAAAGGAAATCTCAAAGCTTTTCAGGAAAGAACAAACAGTTTGAAGGAACTTTAATCACTATGCATATTAAGAGGAGGAAAGCAGTTTGGAAAAAGGATCAGGAAAAGATGGAGAAGAAACAGAATAATGGCAAAGAAGGTTCTGAAGGTGGCAGTATGAAGTAAAGTGTATGCCCAATCTACTTAGTAGGTGATCAATCAATCAGCATTTATTAATTGCTCACTGTGAGCCAGGAACTGTGCTAGGCACTGAAGATATAAGGACAAAATTAAAACAGTTCTTTTCCTAAAGGAACTTAGATTTGATAAAAGGAAACAACGTGTGCATACATATATATTTGTTAATGCATGTACATATAGATAGATATACACACATATATACGTATATTTTTATATTCCTTTATATTTAAATGCAATCAAATGCATATAAACTAATGGGAAAGGGTATTGACACCTTGAAGGTTTAGGGAAAACGTCATGTAAAAGATGACTTTTGAGTGGAGATTTTAAAGAAAATGAGATTCTGAGAGACAGAGGTTAGGAGGGAGTACATTAAAATGATTTTGCTAGTCCAAGGGAAAGAAACTGGGAGATGGGATGCTGTTTATGAGAATCACTAAGAAATGTCGAGAGGAATAATCAGCATTAGGGAAAGTGGTTGGAGATAAGATATCTTCCAAAGAAAGACTGGTTCTCTTCCCAGAGCTCCAGAAGATGGCCACTGGGTAAGGGTGAAAGGAAGTTGTTGAAGACTGAGGGACTTCAGAAGACCAACTTTGAGGCAATATGGTTTCACAAGATGGTTTTCACAGGTGGATGCTTTATATACCTCAGAAGGAATGAATAGTTGTGAATTCCAAGCAATTGGCTATTCATTTCTGTTATTTACACTTCACAAAAGCCTCAAAGGTGCCTATAGAAAGTGTTTTTACACATCTTTGCCCAAGGCTTTTATCAGTCTTATAAGTAATTGAGTAGCTGTTAATTCCAAAGCTAACAGCTGTGCATACCTATCATTAACATTTCAAAAACATGTCAAAAGTACCTTTCGGGATCATTTTTTTTTTTCCCTCTCAAAGTGTCTGTTTTCAAGCAATAAAAGAAGAAAGTTTTGGGTGCAGCCTAATGAAAGAAAATCTTTACTAGTATTTCCCAGAACTTAACATCATCTTCAATCTAGATTCTTAGCTTAGATTTTTAGACGCAATTACAGGTACAAATTGGGGTACTAACTGCTTTACCCCACTAAAAATAAAAAAAAAAAAATGAATGTGAGAAAACCATAGGAGGAATTTTGTTTCCACATAATTAAACTTGCTCCTATCTTTGATGGCAGAATGTGGGTTAGAGGCGATTGGTTCTAATCAGAGCTGTGATCTAGCAGGGCCAGGCTTCTAATCAGGTAGGGGATTAGAGGTTTGTATGCCTGCTTGCTGAGCTGTTTGAGGGAAGGATGACTGGGCAGTTCAGGAGGTTGCACCTAAGCAATGGAGAACCAGGCAGGGAATTCTAATGGAAACATTATAAAAGGGCTTGCATTTGTCTGAGTCAGTGTATTCCATTAAGGGAGTTACCCATTTATTCAGAAAGAATAAATGTAAAATAAATGTAATAAAAACCTTCCCGGCTTTCCAATGAATATTATTTATTCCTAGACTAAGTATATTTCTCACATGAAGAAACCAGTTCATAGGCAAATGCTACTTCAGTTTATCCTAAAAAGATAATCCCACTTTTAAAAAATGCTTAAACATTTGATACTACAAACTACACATACCAGTTTAGAAACTAACTTTTGTGTTAACTATTAGAATTTTAGTCAATTAGTATTTTTACAATACTCATTTTTTCTAAGAGATGTAGAAACTGATATTGAGAGAAATTAAGTCACTTGTCTAAGGGTGCACAGGTTGTAATTACGAGAGCAAAGATTCAAACCAGATTCAAATCTAAATTAAGTGATTTCTGCTATTCTGTGCTTCTTCATCAAGGCAATCTCTCATCATTATTTATGTTATTTTCCTATGCATGACAGAACGGTGTTTTTTTCCCTTTGCAACATTTAAGTACTCATTATCTACTGTTTTACTATTATTTTGTAGCTTCATGATTTTAAGGCTGAAAGGAATTTCGTAGGTTACCTAGTCCTTTCTCTTTAAGAGATGAGATAAATCCAGAGTAATAAAGTATCTTGCCCAAATTCACACAGATAGAAGAGCAAAGAACAGACAGACACTAGATTTTGTCTCCAAATTGAGTGTTGGTTTATCCCGATGTACATTAGTTGTATCACAAGATTTTGGGGTTAAAAAAAAAGTTGTCATTCTCAAAGACTAAAGGAATTGTCTTAATGTGAGGCCTCAAGATGAGGAAAATAACCCAGAACACGCATGTGTGTGTACTGCTGGAAAATTAATTCATCAACCTAGAGGCTCTAGGATCCTCCAGGAAAGAATTCCTTCCAACCTTGATCATCAATAAATTTAGAAGCAGAGCTACAAGATAAGTTTAACATTAGCTGATGGGCATTTTACAGGTATATATATAGCCAGTAAATGGATAAATGACATACACAAATAGTGCCATTTTTTTTTAAATACAGCTTTAGGGCAACATTATATTCACTTTACTTGTTTAGGAGATTAAATAGGTGGGATAGGATGGGGCAGGGGGTTCTGAGAGAGGGGAAGGAGGAAGGGGATGTCTTACCCTTGGGTTTGTAATTTTTTAACCTTGTTGTCTAAGGAGTTGCCAAAGATCTAGTCTATTCTGGTCGCTACCCTTTTCTGTAGTTAATCCCGTTTAGACCTTCTTAGTGGGGCCAGAGTTCTCTAGTTTAACCCATTCGAATATTATGGAGGCTTCTTTGAATAGACAGACACTAGATTTACCCTGTTGTTGAATAAAACACAGAATGAATGTCTGTTTACACAACCCTCTAGTTTCTTTTCTTTGACCTCTAAGGCTACTTTTTCTGGGGAGAAAATGTTTCTCCCGATCTCATACCATGTAGGTTTTATCCATTTTCTCCAGAGTATATATGTGTATGTTTATGCAGAGCAACTAGATGGGTCAATGGATAGAGTGCTGGGACTGGAGACAGGAAGACCTGAGTTAAATTCAGCCTCAGATACTTAACTACTGTGTGACCCTGGGCAAGTCACTTAACCTCTGTTTGCCTTAATCCACTGGAGGACAAAATGGCAAACCACTCCACTATCTTTGTCAAAAAAAACTCCATGGATGATATGGTCCATGGGGTCATGGAAAGTAGGACACAACTGAGCATATAAATATGCAGTATGTTTACTTAACTGGTAAAGTTACAGTTTCAAAAGTAAGTCAAAGATACACAAGGCAAAATCAAATCTATGAGGTGGATAGATGGTACCCCTTTCTTTTCCCCCACAATGAGGCTAATCACCAGGTCCTAACCATTTCAGCCAGCTGTAAGTGAGTCTCAACAATTCAGAGGAACAAGGACCCCTCTCTCTCTGATTGCTTTTGTCCCCAAATGCTGGATCCTGATCAGTGCAGGGTTGCTCAGGCAGTTCTCAAAACTGTCTGAATCTCTTAAGATATTTCTATTTTGCTTTTTTTACAACTTTTTTTTCTTGCTCCCACCTAGTTAAACTTCCCATCATTCCCATTGCTTTTAAGGTATTATTTATTTGTGTATAGCAATCAGGTGTCAGAGAGAGTTGCTTTAGGACATGACCAAAGCATACCACAGTTGCCTAAACTGAGAATGTTGGATTTTTTTCTCAGTAATTCAATCTTCCTATTGTCACAAATCACACATAATGGTTCTCTACTGTCCTTGGCAATAGGAATTAAAAACATAACACAATTCTAGTTCAGGGATGATTATCCTTCCTGCATTTATGATCACAATATCATAATGATTAGACATTTACATTTCAAAGTATTTTCTTTGGGGTAAGCTCATTCTGAGCATTCATATTTCCAGAGGATTTTTCTTAATTCTGGTCTCTAAACGAACAGCATATTGTTATCCTCATGAAACAACACAAGCTTTATGCGTATTGTTTTTTTTTTAATTTTGTGAAAATGAAAAAAAAAGGAAAGTGAGAATTTTTAAATTACATTTTCAGTATTTCAGAATGCCATCATCACTACCATATTGCGTCTTTTAACAATGCAGAAAATTATGGAACCATGTTTTGATTTGAACCTACTCTTTCTTGAATTCTTAATTTCTTACTGTATCATTCTTTCAAAACCATAATGAGTAAAACAAAATGCCATAACTCTATAGCATTTTACTTGTTTTTCTTTAAAATTCTTTCTAGGGCTAGGAAGGAAAGAATGAAGGAAGAATGAGGAGATGGGAGGAGAAAGAAGAGAGTGGGAGAAAAAAGAGAGGAGGAAGAATGAAGTAGTAAAGAATAAAGTATTGGATCACTCCATAAGGAATCAAATACCAAATATTTAATAAGACCATAACTCTGTGCATATCCCTATGTCAGGCACTGGGAAAAATATAAAGTTTGTATATAAGAAAGCCCCTCCCCTCATGCATCTAACAGACTAGTAATGGAAAAAGAAGATAGATGACCATATTGTATGATACTATAATGATTTACAGTATTGCAGAACTAACTGTTGGACAGAAGCCTTTACCAGCTGAAAGGAGTAAAATAGTCCTGGAGGAGGTAGTATGTCAATTGGTCTTTAAAGAATGGAGACACAATAGGCAAAGAGGCTAAAAACAAATTATTATATTATTCAATTTGTTTTATTTATTCTAATTTAGTTATGTGAATAAAATGCAGTATTACTCAAATTCAGTACTTCCAGTGGCTAAAATCCTTTTCAACACAAGGATTGTGATATTTTAAAAGTTAGCTATGATTTAATTTTCATTTTCTTCACTTTCTGTTGGCTTCTTGCTAAGTGAATCTGCCAGAAGGAAGGCACTAGTATCACTCTTTCTTTTTCTTAACTAAGTATTTTTCTTTGTATTGCATTATCTTCTCAAACGAGCTTCTCACACACTAATTTAAAAGGTGAGAATGTTAAAGGCTTCTTTAACAGAGTTCAAGGACTGATGCAATTAGCAGCTTTCATCTTCCATTTGCCTTTATCTTTTTTCATCACAATTACACGTTTTTCAGTGGAACAATGAGCTCTTGGAATGGGATTCTCTAACAGTGCAGCTGGCAACCCTTCCTCACTCCTCATCCTGTGTTATCCTTATCCAGTCCTATCATAAATCTCCCATAAAGGATGCTCCCATAATACTGGAGTTATTCCTCTAGATCATTTAATATTTTATGGATGTCACCTATGGTAACTATTAATCACAATTATAGTTTTAATAATAATATAAATGAAGGAGAATGCCAGAGACTTGTATTCTATGATGATCTCTAATATTTACTAGTTGAACTTAAGCATGTCTTTTGACCTCTGAGAACCTGAGTTACGTCTATAAAATAATAATAATTTACTCTCTATTTTTAAAAAGTTGTTATGAAGAAAGTACTTTGTAACCTTGTAGCATTGTATTTAAAATTATTAAAATAGTATTATTATAGCTTTATTATGATGAAAGTCATTAAAGTATAGTGGTTAAGGACCAGCCTTGAAGTCAGGAAAACTTAGGTTCAGGTATTGTCTTCTAATACATTGCAGGTATCTCACTAGGAGTAAGTCACCTCCTAGTATCCTCAAGCAACTCTCTAGAAGGGTAAAATTATAGATAGTGTACCCTAGTAAGGGTACACTGCCAAGCTCAGAACCACTATGATACAATAGCAAAAGCCAGGAAAAATCCTTCCAGACTAAGATGGGAAGCAGCAAATATGGTAGAAAGTCTGTGATTTAGAGACAAAGGACTTAGATTTGAATATCATCTCTATGTCTTCCTGGATAGATTATAATCTCCTTGAGAGAAGGGATTCCTTTTTTTTTTTTTTAAACATATGTATTCCTATCACTACCATCAGTGCCTTTTGACACATTAACTTAATTAACTTTAGAGGAAGCTAGATGGTACAGTGGATAGAGTGCTAAGCCTGGAATGAGGAAGACCTGAGTTCAAATGTGGCCTCAGATATTTACTAGCTTTGCGACCCTGGGCAAGTCATTCATACTCCATCTGCCTCAGTTTCCTTACCTAAAAGTGGGGATGATAATAACATCTAACTTGAAAGATTTTTGTGAGGATCAAATTAGATAATATTTTTAGTGCTCAGTAAACCTTAAAGGGCTTTATCAATGTCCATTATCTCCATCATCATGATCACTATCATTATCATCTTCATCATTCTGATTCATTCTCCATCAGTAGAGGGTTTTCTATTAAAAAAAAAAAGTTTTAGACTACCTATGTAGATCCTTGGCCATTCCACCCATACAAGTTGGACCCTCAGAACAGTTGTCTCATGTTCAGAGACTGTATTCACTCAATACCAGATCTCAGAAGTCTACACTAATGGAATTACTTTTCATAATTATTTAGAGAACATAGTTCTTAAAAATCATAGGGTCATATCTCTGGAGTTGGTCAAAGGACAACTAGTCCAATTCCCGCATTTTAAACATGATTAAACAAAGGTATTATGAGATTAAGAGACCTGACCAAGGTCACAGAGATGTATCAGAGGTGATTTTAAATCTAGATTTTCTGAAAACATACCTGGAGCATTTTGTGGAAGAGAAAACTACATAGCTAGTGTTGCAGGACTTCAGTATCACCTGGTAATATCATCTTTCTATGCCAACTCACTATTAGGTACTGCCCTCTGCTAGTCTTATGTCTGGGCTTGATAGATATCATGTCTGTCATATAGAAAATATACTGTCACATCTCTGTTGTTCCCCACTTTTCTACTTTTCTTAGACTTTGCTGTATCCCACTGAATCTATCACTCCACTATTGTCTGTTTCTTTTGAAAAATTTTATCTGCTACCAGATTTTGGGCTTCACCTTTTCAGGACCACCTACAAGATATCTGCATTCTAGTCTTACAGATTGTGGTGGTTTTAAAGCCTCTCCCTAATATGGGTACACTGGCAAGCTCAGAACCACTATGATACAATAAGCAAAAGCCAGGAAAAATCCTTCCAGACTAAAATGGGAAGCAGCAAGTATAGGAGAAAGTCTGTGATTTAGAAACAAAGGACCTAGATTTGAATATCATCTCTATAACTTACTATCTGAAAGACTTTGGGGCAAATCACTTAGTCTTCTAGACCTCCTTTCCTTCAAATGTAAAATAAAATAATTAAAATAGAGGTTTTGTCTTGCATATCTTCTATATCCCATTTTTCTTTTCTTTTAACTTATCTTTATGAAGTAGAAATCACAGGGGGTGGAGTCAAGATGGTAGAGTAACAGCAGGGACTTCCTTGAGCTCTCCCCCAAACCTCTTCAAATACCTATAAAAAAATGACCCTAAACAAATTCTAGAGCTACAGAATCCACAAAATGACAGAGTGAAATATATCTCCAGCCTAAGACAGCTTGGAAGACAGACTGGAAGGGTCTATCGCACTGGGCTGAGAGCAGAGCACAGTTTGGTGTGGGCTGTATAGGCACAGACAGGGCTAGAGCAGGCCTCAGGGGACTGAATCACTGGCAGCTGAGGCAGATTCCAGATGTCTCAACCCACAAACACCAAAGACAGCATAGAGGATTAGAGGGAAAACTCTGTGGGATGTAGGTGAAAGAAGAGCACAGTCTGGCCCCATCCCTCTAGTGGCAGAGGTGGGGGCAGTGGTGGCTGCTGCTTCCAGAGCCCTGGGCCCACAGATGGTGGGAGATCAAGAAGTTGATACAAAACCCCTGAAGCCTGGTATAGTACAACCACCCCCACCCCGGAAGTAGAGTCTTACCTTGACAAAGAATTAGAAAGTCAGGTATTTGGCTGGGAAAATGAGCCAACAGCATTAAAAACAAACAAACAAAACAAAACAAAAAACCCTCAGACTATAGAATCTTACTTTGATGACAGAGGTCAAAATATACAACCAGAAGAAGACAACAAAGTCAAAGCTTCTGTATCAAAAGCCTCCATGAAATAGTAATCACAGTCATTGGTCTCAGACAAACTGTTTGAGAAAGCCATAAATCCCCAAGATTATCTCTGTCTTGGTATGAAAATGAATTTTAAAGAAAACAAAATGTTAATGAAGGAGGCTACACACCTAGCCAATATTCCTTCCTTTTTTAAAGTATTTCTTACAATAAGACTGTGCAACTCTGCTTCATTTAAATTCATTCACATGCAAGCTGAGATATCACTCCATGATGTCATTGGTCCTCTTCAAAAACAAAGAACATACTACAGCATATCTTGCAAGGTTTCCTCTACAGTTTTGTATTCTATTTTTCCCAGGGAAAATCTTGCTGCCTCTTTTTTTGGTGTGTGTTTGTGTGCATATGCATAGTATTGAAATCTCTAACATTTGGAAGCCTACATTTTAAGGTCCTAAAGCAAGTACTACTAAAATAATCTTTTCCTCTTCTCACTCAAATTCCTTTAAACTGATGCATGTGACCCATGATTCACTCTCACCTTTTACTAGCTATCTCTTGCCTTGGAATTGCTCAGTATTATTTTATGTATGTTTTGTCTACCAAAGAGCTATTTCTGTTGGGGAAAAAAAGATGACAAGACCAAATAAAGCCTTGAAAAGACCCAGGGTAGTAAGAAAATGAAGATCTTTTTTTTTTTTTTCTTATCCTATTTAAACATTTCTGGGCTACAAAAATGACTTCTTACCAAGCTAGGAACTGGCATAGCTTTGAAACTTAAAATAGAGGGGTTAAGTACAAAGACAAGTACCATAAATTCATGTCATTTCTAACTGGGCTTGCTTCTTTGCATCAAAAGTATTCCTGCATTTAATTCATGACAACTTTTATCTTAGCTTTTCTTTTAAGGTAACTCCAGCTTACTATGTCTCACACACAGAGGATGATCACATTTGGGGAAGGCAATAGTACTCACATTAAGAGTTTTTTTCTTTTCAGAAGATCTTTTCCAAATTAAAAAAAAAAATCCAGCTGATAACTTTAAAAGATCTGAAGACTATGTAGTTGCACTAACACTATTATATACTGTCAGTGCAGAAAGATCAATCTAAAAAAAGTTTAATTTGAGTATTCCTATCTGGGGCTGGGGAGTTAGGGGAGAAAGAGTATGGGTTAGACATATAAAAGTAGAAAAAAATTGCCTTATTACTGCTGTAACAATTACATTTATTGCTAAGAGTATAGTCTGGACTCAGTTTAGCACAGCAGGAAAAAAAAGGGAATATAGTATAAAGGGTCTTAGAATTTGGCTTGAAAGGACTTAGGTTTTAACCTTGGCTGTGTTACTTTCTTCCTGTGTGAAATTGGGCAATCCACAACACCTCATTTGATCTCTTCACCCCTAAGGTATGGGTTGTTTTAGGTGATTTCTTAGGCTCTAGGAGGTGATCTTCAAGCTCTGAAACAACTAAGGATTCATACCCAGATCCTTTGACTCTAAATTCATTGTTTTTTTCTGCTATATTATTTTGATTCACCAAATGAGCACAAGTGACTTGGGTTTTACTTCAAGCATTCATCAATGAGCATCTTTTTTTTTTGGTTTTGTTTTTGAAGGCAGTTGGGGTTAATTGACTTGCCCAAGGTCACACATCTAGTAAGTGTTAAGCGGCTGAGGCTAGATTTGAACTCCGAGCCTCCTGACACCAGGATCAGTGCTCTGTTCACTGCGCCACCTAGCTGCCCCATGAGCATTTTTTAAAGAACACCTGCTACCTCCAAATCAGATCTTACCAAAAAAACCCACCACAAATTAGAAATATTTTTTTCACTTTGTTAAAAATTTCTTTACAAAGTTCCTACATAAAAAGGTAACCCCAATTTATTTTAAAACTATAAATTACTGGAATGTTGCTTTATATACATTTCAGAATTACCTTATATGGAGTAAAGTACCCCATTACTTTGGGGGAGAAAAGATAACATGACCTACTGATTATAAAAAGTAACATTTTCAGGAATAATAATTATAAATAGTATTTATGCAACAGTGGAACTTTTACAAAGAAATATATCTGATTCTACAAAATATGTCATTTTCCATTTTTTGGTCTTCCTTGTTACTCTAATGGTTGTGAAATAGAATCTCAAAATTGTTTTAATATTAATTCTTCTAATTTCTAAGTAATTTGGGACATTTTTTCATATGGCTATAGGTAGTTTGCATGATCTCCTCTTGAGAATTCTCTGTTTATGTCTTTAAATCATTTTTTAATTGGAGAATGGATCTTTTTTTTCTTATAACATTAATGATTCAGTGCCTTTTCTATCTTGGAAATGAGATGTGTGTCAGAGAAACTTGCTGCAAAAATTTTGTTGGCTTTTTTTCTTTGTTCACCTAATTGTTTACCTTTTATTCTTAGCCTTTTATATTTGTTGGTGCCAAAAACTTTAATTTTTATAATCAAAATTATCCATTTTATCTTTTATAAGCTTATATTTTCCTCACAAGTTATAATTCCTAGGTGAATGTAAATAGTTACTATTATCAAGTGATATATTTATAACTACATCATTGAATATATTTCTAAAAAGTACAGCAAGTGATACATGGAAAAACCTGTGCCCTTGGTAGTATTTGCTGCCTATGTGTAATTTTTCTTCGCTTTTAGTGAGGTAAGGAAGAATTTGATGAGTTTGAATTTCTACTAGGTAAAAAAAACAAAAGAAAAAACTCAGAGGATCATTAGAACCCATAATGACATACCCTATAATTATCTAGGAAACTATGCCCAGAATGATTTTAAATGATTCCATCTGTCTATGTGGTTTTTGTCACTTTATGTTGCAAAAAGAAATGTAGGCCTGTGCTTTTAAACTCAGTTCAATACGTTTTTCTCCATGGCTACACTGAATCAAAATGATGAGGAATTCCACTGGAGCAATAGTATAGACATACACCCAAGATATTCAAGGGTTTTTGAGAGTCATTTTTATGACCTACAATGTTCCAGGGAACTACTGTGTGAATTTGCAATTGTCCAACACTTCAATTCCCTTTCTAAGGCAATGGCAGAACCAGAATAATGGAAACAGAAATTATTGTTTCCTTTTTTATGGCAAAAATGTAGAGATGTTCATAGTCACCAAAATCCCATTTGGACAAAAAAAAGAAAAAAATAAGTAAAACGTATCTTACAGTGCATAAAATGAATACTCCAATAAAAAATAGAATGAGTGCATGTTTCACCACTAACTTTGTTATGACCCTGAAGGTGTAAAAGCAATTTCTGACCCCAACTTTAGCATCTTTTGTTGGGAGCTCTCATATCACTCTCTGTATAAGCCTTATTGCCATTGCCCAAGCAACGTCCTCCAGCAACTCAAAAACAAAAGCAAAAAAGCACAGGCCTTATTTCAAAGAGTAAACTATAATATTTCCCACTGCATTGCTTAAAATTGTTTTTTTTATGCCTTTTCATTGCTCTTGTAGTCTGACCAACAATAATCCCAAGAGCTTTCTTTCTTTTTATGCAACAACACTAAATGGAAAGAGGACTGGGTAAGAATGGTGGGTGGGTGGTAACCAAGGAGATCACATTTCAACTCTGTAGAGCTTTAGCAAGCAATTTATTAGTGACCTTAAATACTACTGAATACTTGCCCTTGAGGATGTCTCTCTAGAAGCCTGTGTAAAACCCTGTGTATTTTTTGTGTACTTTGCATTATTAAATTTGGGCAAGTCATATAGATACAACAACAGTAACAATGACAATGAGTGATGATATCTAGCCTTTTCATGCCACTTTAATGTTAAGCACCGTACATACGGTGTCTCGTTTCTTCTTCACATCCCAGTGAAGTAGATACTTTTATTTATTGTGGCTTTATTTATTTTTTAATGTTTTTATTGGCCTTTTGGTTTTTTTTTTAATATAACCATATCTTCCCCATCATCCCTCCACTTTCACTTCCCAGAAAACCGTCCCATTTTTAGAAACAAAAGAAGAAATAAAAGGAAGATAATATCAGTATGACTAATTGTTACATACAAAAATCTGAAAATACGTTCCATGGACAGTAGTTCTGGACCTCCCACCTCTGAAAAGGGATGAAGTGGGAGAGTCTTCTCATAGCTCCTCTTTTGAACTATTCTTGTTCTTTATTCACGTGTGTGTGTGTGTGTGTGTGTGTGTGTGTGTGTAAAATTGTTCTATTTACATTGTTATAGTCATTAGTGTATATTATTTTCTTGACTGTATCCTTCAGTTTACATCTTTGCATGTAGGTTTTTCCATGCTTCTCTGTATTTGTTGTTGATCAATTCTTACATCATAGTATTCCATTCATACACCACAGTTTATTTAACCATTCTCCTAATCGATGAGCACCTCCTTTGTTTCCAATTCTTTGCTTTCACAGAAAGGATTTTTGTAAATATTTTAGTATATATTACAACTTTCTTCTTATTAATAGCTTTTTGGCGTATAAACCTAGTAATGGAAGCTCTGAGTCAAATGGGCATTTTAACCACTTTATTTTCATAATTCCAAACTGCTTTCCAAAATAGTTGTCCTACTGTGTGTAGCTAATATAAAATCCCTATTTTACAGGTAAGAAAAGTGAGACTGAAAAGGATTAACCAACTTTCCCAAGATTATACAGCTAGTAAGCTTCTCAGGTGGGACTTAAGCTGAGATCTTCCCGGTACCAAGTTGTAGCCACAGTACCAGTGGCCACTGTAAATATGCCAGCATGGTGCTTAATTGCAAAATATAACAGATTCTCCATAGAGAAGACAGAAGCAAAACATTTCTCAGACACCAGAAAACCAAATCCCTAAACCAGAAAGCCGAATCCATCATAGTACCAAAGAAGTTAATATGTCATAATACAGCATGAAGCCACACTATCTTTTAGCCTTCCCACAAACATTTGATCACAAGCCTAGCCATCTCCTTGCCTGAGCGTCCTCTTTCTTCTACCACCTAGCTGCTCTGACTCCCAACTTCCTGTGGGCTCTGCTCCATCCTTCAGCAAACTCCTCCCATCCCAGACTCTGTGTGATTACATTCAGCCTATTAGGGGGCAGGGAAGATCTTCAATTCAGGGAAGGTCTTCAAATTCCCTTAGGTACCTTAAGGGGCAGGATAGATCTTCAAATTACCATTACCATCCACTATACCATCTAGATGCCTGATATTACTATTATTTTACAAAGTAAATTACTTACTTAAATATCTGACTGATAATTGACTTAAGATAAGTTTTCACATATACACATAATATGTGGACATATTACATATCCACATGTAAAACAACAAAGGCTGAATTTCTTTTGTTTTTAAACAAGAAAAATTCAGGGGCCTGAAAGAAATGGAATAATTGGCATAAGTTTAAAATCTGGCTTCTAGAAAAAATGAATTTAGCTGTGTCCCTTAGGGATTTGGTCATTTCTTTCCAAGATGAAGACTTTCCTTCAGTCCACTTTCATTAATATCCCAGGGGCATGTCATCTTCCCTCTCCTTTCTGGGGAGTTGAAGATAATGAAATTTATGTTATATTTAATTAATTAGTACCTGAGATTGATATTTGCTTTATAAAATTTTCAAAACATTTTATACATACTATCTTCTTTGGGCCAATCACCAATCTTGTCAGGTAGGTACTACAGTCATTATTATTACCATTTTATAGATAATGAAACTAAAACCCAGAGAGATTACTTGCCTTTGGTCTCACTCTAAATAAATATCAGAAGCAAGACTTTTACCTGTATCTTCCTAACTTGGAGTATTTTTTTTTTAATACATTATTCTTTGAAGCTCCTCATGATTGGTATCTCAGAAGTTTCAAATTTAGGAGACTCTATTTGTGTATACATACATATGCCTACAGATATCTATGTATGCTTAGATGTATGCCCATGTATATTGTGTATGTATTTGCATATACATACAAATGTGCATACATCCAGCCCTGATATATCTCTTGCACTCCAGTACCATGAAAGCACACTCTTAGAAAAATAGCGCTACGTATATGTTTATAGGAATTATGTGGAACAAACACATGTTGAAATCTAATGTCTTAATTACAACCCATATGCATTATCTGAAGCTCTGTTTCTGTATCTTTCAGATACATGAGTTGAAACAGATGATCTCTACAATCTCTTCCAGCTCTAAATCTCATAACTGTTTGACAGCTTTTCTTTTTATTTCTTGATGGATTTTATCTGGCCAGTCACATTAATGATATCCTCCAGGCATATGAGACTACTCTTTTCCTTTAAGTTGCCAAATCGTTAAGGCACCATTCTCAGAGTATCAGACCTGAACGATTAGATTATGATGATTATGTGGTTTTTTTTCTTTATTAAAAAAAATAGAATTTCTGGAGGAAATTTAGTGAAACAAAGGAAAAAGATATCTGAAAATATAAACAACATCATCCATCCATCTTTTGACAAATGATCAAGAAGATAAAGAGAAGAATTCTAAATTTGATTTTTTTTTCCCCCCATTGGAATTGGATCTGTAATTTCATCTGAGTTGGAAGCTTCTGGTGAGAAACTTCCTCAGCAGTTTTAGTTTACCATCTTTTCTTCAACAATATGGATTTAAGGAGTTTTTCTGGGTCACAAAAGTTATTATGTGTTAGGGCAGGACTTAAACACAGATCCTCCTGACTCCAAAGTCAGATCACTATTCATTACCTAAAGCTGCCTCTCATGAAAACTTTTTATGTAACAAGTTAATTCAGTAAGCATTTATTAAGTGACTATTATGTGACAGACATACTATCATTTTTAATCTATCAGGAATGCAAGCAATTAAAAGCAGTACCAGAAGGGGTGAGAGAGAGAGAGAAAGAAAGAGAGAGAGAGAGAGAGAGAGAGAGAGAGAGAGAGAGAGAATGTGTGTGTGTCTATATGTGTGTGTGTGTGTGTGTGTGTGTGTGTGTGTGTGTGTGTGTGTGTGTGTATTGGGGAGAAGACAGAATATAACAAAGTTTTCACTGGATAATGACAGAGAGGAGGGGATTATTAGGCTTCAGTTTCCTCCAACTCTGACCCACAAAGGCAGAACTGGGAGCAATGAGTGGAAGTTTCAGAGAGGCAAATAGAGGTTTGATGAAACAGAAAGAAAAAAAAAATTATCTGAAAAAATTTACAATTAGCTGAAGCCAAATGGACTACCTCTGGATATAATTAATTTTTCATATTAAGAGTTTCCTTGAAGGGTGGATAATAATAGGATAATAGACATCAGACTTGGAGGGACCATAGAGATCATTTAGTCCATTTTGCAAATGAGCAAACTGAGATCCAGGGCAGTTGAATGATTCAATAAAATCATGAAGTAGAAGTTATAAAAGGGATTATTTTTTAGGAATGGGTTAGTATCATTTGTTCCTGAGGATCCTTTTACCACTGAAATTCTTTATTTTTAACTTTTCTTTTTTCTTTAAAATTTTAAAATTTATTTTCATTTTCAGCATTCATTTCCACAAGATTTTGGGTTACAAATTTTTGCCCCATTTCTCCCTTACCCCCCACCCAAAGATGGCAAGCATACTGATTACCTCTTGCCCCAATCTTCCCTCTCTTCTAACTCTCTTTATTTTCCCCTTCCCCCCTTTCCTCTTACTTTCTTGTAGGGCAAGATGGATTTCTATACCCCATTGCCTGTATATCTTATTTCCTGGTTGCATGTAGAAACAATTTTTTAACATTTGTTTTTAAAACTTTGGGTCTAGATTGTCTCTCTTCTCCCCTCCAAATCCAGCCCCATGGGAAAGACAAGCAATTCGATATAGGTTATACATGTATAGTTATGCAAAACATTTCCATAGTAGTCATATTGTGAAAGATTAACTATATTCCCCTCCATCCTATCCCGCTCCTGATTTATTCTATTTTCTCCTTTGACAGTGTCCCTTTTCAAAAGTGTTTGCCTCTGATTACCCCATCCCCCAATCTGGCCTCCCTTCTATCCTCTCTCAATCTTATACTTTTCCCCACTATTTTCCTGTAGGGTAAGATACCCAACTGAGTGTGTATGTTGTAACGCCATGCACCAGCAGATTCCCAAAAGAATGCTACTGTGAACAGCTTTTAAGGTTCAGATTACACAGTATAGTGAACACTCCATTTATTCCATAACAAATCAAGCCAAACATTCACAACAAACCATAATATAATATTCACAAGATTACATCTTATCACAGAAAATCATGATATAGTGTTCATAACAGCTTAACATTGGAATGACCACACAGTTTTCACTACAATGGCCACAATATTTAGAACAAAAGAATAATCATCTGGCTTCCCTAAGGGGGAAACCCTCCTTCCTTAATCATTCAATCAATTCACAATACAATAATCAATACTTAATCATTCAGTCAATTCACAATACAATAATCAGTCTTCCACTCATGGGGCAACCATGAACTTAAGCAGTCACTAATCTGGATTCACAATTACTAAATATCATTAATCATTAAGTACAAATCATTTGAAAACCACACAAACCCTCAACCCCTCGATTTCTAGTTAACTCATTCGATATCCAAGGAGAGGCCTTTTCTTCATCTTGACTTGGGTGGTCTCTCAGATTCCCTGGATCCCCTTCCATGGTCCTAGCTCCTACTTGAATCCACCAAACAGTCACCTTCATTCAGAGGCAGATAGCTCCCAGGTTCTCATCCAGTCCTCAGAGGTAGACAGTTCCCAGGTCCTTGTCCAGTCCTCTAGGCAGTCCCTGGCACACACTGAAGTTCACAGGATGCGGCACATCTCAGACCCTTCACCACTTCTGTTGCCTGGAACTCAAGCATCCACCAAGCCACAAACCAATAAAGACTTATCCTGGTCATGCTTCTTCAGTCCTCCAGCAGTTCAGCTGTCCCTAGGACCCAGGAGAAATCTCGGCCTTCCAGGCAGCCCTTCCAAGCAACCTTCATCAGAATCTCCAGCAGCCCAGCTCCCAGATGCTGGGCCAATCCTGCTTCCTCCCCCAGGATCCACCAGGAGGAAGATTCCCGATTCTGTCTCTCTCTCTCTAGAACATTTCTTATATACATACACTGGCCTCGTGTCTCAGCCAACCCCCTCCTGCCACGTCAAGAACAGGAGACAGAGCTCACACCTTCTGT
Source organism: Pseudochirops corinnae (assembly GCA_028646515.1). Classification (NCBI taxonomy): domain Eukaryota; kingdom Metazoa; phylum Chordata; class Mammalia; order Diprotodontia; family Pseudocheiridae; genus Pseudochirops; species Pseudochirops corinnae. The sequence continues at coordinate 145,839,787 of CM053585.1, forward strand.
ACTTAGCCCTAAGTTACTAAGTGCTAAGTATCTGCTAAATTGATTGCTAAATTACAGTTGTTTCCTCCTTAAGTCAAATCCAGTGAAAGTAAGGTTGACTCATTCCCTTTCACCTCCCTACTCTTCCTCTCTATTGTAACAGCTCTCTCTTACCTTTTTTATGTGAGATAATTTACCCTATTCTATCTCTCCCTTTCTCCTTCTCCCAATATATTCCTCTCTCACCTCTTAATTTTATTTTTTAGTTATCATCCCTTCATATTCAACTCACCCTGTACCCTCTGTCTATGTATGCATATACACACATACAGATACATACACACATACACACATATATACATATGTGGTCTGTGTATACATACTTATACACACATGCACATAGACATATGTATATATGCACATATATACATGTGCATATACATATATACATATTCATGTGCATATACATATGCATATTCCCTTCAACTATCATATTACTGGAAAATGTCTCATGACTTACAAATATCATCTTGCCATGTAGGAATGCAAACAGATTAACTTTAATAAATTCCTTATAATTTCTCTTTGCTGTTTACCTTTTCATGCTTCTCTTGCTTCTTATATTCGAAAGTCAAATTTTCTGTTCAGTTCTGATCTTTTCATCAAGAATGCTTGAAAGTCCTCTATTTATTGAATGCCCATATTTTACCCTGAAGTATTATACTCACTTTTGCTAGGTAGGTGATTCTTGGTTTTTAATCCTATCTCCATTGACCTCTGGAATATCATATTCCAAGCCCTAAAATCCCTTAATGTAGAAACTGCTAAATCTTGTGTTATGCTGATTATGTCTCCACAGTGCTCAAATTGTTTCTTCCTGACTGCTTGTAATATTTTCTTCTTGACCTGGGAACTCTTTAATTTGGCTATAATCTTCCTAGGAGTTTTCTTTTTTGGGATCTTTTTCAAGAGGCAATTGGTGGATTCTTTCAATTTCTATTTTACCCCCTGCTTCTAGAATACCAGGGCAGTTTTACTTGATAGTTTCTTGAAAGATAATGTCTAGGCTCTTTGTTTCATCATGGCTTTCAGGTAGTCTAATAATTTTTAAATTATCTCTCATGGATCTATTTTCCTGGACAGTTTTTTTTTTTCCAATGAGATATTTTACATTGTCTTCTATTTTTTCATTCTTTTGGATCTGTTTTATAATATCTTGATTTCTCATAAAATCATTAGCTTCCATTTGCTCCATTCTAATTCTGAAGTAATTATTTTCTTCAGTGAGCTTTTGGACTTCCTTTTCCATTTGGCCAAATTTGCCTTTTAAAACTTTCTTCTTATTGGCTTCTTGGATCTCTTTTGCCATTTGAGTTAGTCTATTTTTTTAAGGTGTTATTTTATTCAGTATTTTTTGTGTCTCCTGTTGACTTGTTTTTCATGATTTTTTGCATCACTCTCATGTCTCTTCCCAGTTTTTCCTCTGCTTCTCTTACTTGATTTTCAAAATCCTTCATGAGCTCCTCCATGGCCTGCAAATAATTAATATTTTTCCTGGAGGCTTTTGATGCAGGAGTTTTGACTTTGTTGTCTTCTTCTAGTTCTATGTTTTGATCTTCTTTGTCACTAATAAACATTCTATAATATGATTTTTTTTCCTTTAGTTTGCTCATTTTCCCAGCCAGTTGGCTTACTTTTTGAGCTCTTTGCTGAGGGAGGACTCTGTTTCACGCTGTGTCCCAAATTTCTGGGGATTTGCATAGCTTTTGTGAGAGCTACTTTCTGGCACATGCCTCAGAACTGTGAGGAGGACTACTACTCCACAGCTGCCACATGCTCTGCCATGCCAGCCCTCTTCCTCACCCTGGGAACACAACCTAAGACTGCTAACCAGATCTAAGCTGGGCAAAGCAAGGGAATCCTGCCTCAGCCAGAGATTCCTGCATTTACCCCCTTCTCAGTCACTTGGTCCCCCCACCATCTGTGGGCTTATACCTCTAGAAGCAGCCACCTGGCTGCTACAGCTGTGCCAATAGCACATTGGGGGTGGGGGCTGGACCATGGTCTTCTCTCACTCAGGTCCAGCAATTTCCCCACAACCTTTTACTTTCTCTTTGGCATTTATGGGTTGAGAAGTCTGGAGACTGCCACAGCTGTCAGTAATTCAGCCCCCTGAGGTCTGCTCCTGCTGGTCTATGCTGCCAGTCTATGCTGGCCAGCTGAGCATGGGACTGAGCTCTGCTCCCAGCATGGTGAGATAGACCTTTCCTTTTAGGCTTGCCAGGCTGACTTCTCTTGGAGGTGTATTTCACTCTGTCTTTTTGTGGGTTCTGTAGCTTGAAAACTGGTTTAGAGTCATTTTTTTACAGGTACTGGAGGTGGTTGGGAAAGGAGCTCAAGCAAGTTCTTGCTTTTACTCTGCCATCTTGGCTCTGCACCCCACCTCTGAATAATAAAAAAGAAATATCGATAAAGGGACCAAATGTTCAATAATGTTCCTGGATTGAGACAAGGCATGGACGTTATCAGAGCTGATGACTGAACTCAAACACTTCCACCATCTATTTATATCATTTCTTTCTCACACTTATCTGTCCTGAAATTTCTGCCATTCTTGTTACCACTGTTGATATGATGAAATGCACAGATATAACCTCTAGGCCACTTCTCTCTCTTTTTAAATATTTTAAAATAATTTTTTGAATTCCAAGTTCCATCCCTACCACCATCCTCTCCCCTTAATGTGAGAAGGCATGCACTTTGATATAGATCATATTATGTGCAAACATGTAAAGCATGTTTCCATATTGGAAAAGAGAACACAGACCAAAACCCAAAACAAAACAAGAAAACTTTAAAAAGTGTAAAAAGTATCCATTGATCCACATTTGTTTGGATTGATGTTCCCCCCAATTTCCTCCTGTCACTCATTTAACTTTTCTTTTAAGAATTTCAATATGATACCATTTAGTGCATATATGTTCAGTATTGACATTACTTCAGTATCTATGGTACCTTTTAAAAATGTAGTTTCCTTGCTTATTTTTTTTGATTACATCTATTTTTGATTTTGCTTTGTCTGAGATCATGATTGCTACCCCTGTTTTTCTTTTTTTTGTTTAACTTTAGCTGAAACTTAGTGATTCTGTTGCAGCCACTTATTTTTATTCTGTGTATGTCTCTCTGTTTCAAGTATTATCTTATAAACAGTGAATTGTCTGCTTCCATTTTATGAGTGAATTCATCACTTTCATATTCACAGTTACAGTGCCTGTGTTTGTACCTCCATCCTTTTTTCCCGTTTTTAATCCATTTCTTACTATTTTTACTCTGATTCTCCCCAAAAGGAATTGTCTTCTTCAGGTTTTGTGTCTTGATCTTCTGTGGTTAGACTTTTTTAGTTTTGCTCCTTGCTTATTAACTTTTAACTTCGTTTTAAATTTCATCTCTGCTCCTTGGGTCCAGAGGGAACTATCTCAAGTCTTAGGTGTGTTGTGATGCTGTTTTCAAAGATATTTCTGGGGATCTGAAAGTTTTCAATTCTTCCACTGTGACATGAGCTAAAGAGAAGTGTCATCATTACTTTCCTGACCTGTGCTCTGGCACCCCAGCTTCCACAAGCACTCCTCTATGCCCTGGAAATACTACTGCAAATAGTCTTGCTCCTTTTGGCCCTATAAATACAACTTGGGAAAGAAATAGTGTGCTTCTCAATGCCGAACATGAGACAAGGCCCCCACTCTTCTGTGAGGGACCACAAGTACTGCTCTTTGCCCTGGAACTTTGACCAGAACTTCTACTCTCTTGGAGGTGCAAACTCTAGTTCATTAATGTTCCTTTTTACCCTGGGACTACAACCCAGAACTCTGTATAGGCAACACAAAAGGATCCTGCTCCCAGTACAAGCAAAGGGTCCCTACAATCTCCTGCTGACCAGTTGTCCCACGCCCTAACAGTCTGTGTGCTGAGAGCTCCCAAAACTGCTGCCCTTATATTGTGACAGACCTAAGACACAGCCTGCACAGCACTTCTAGGGCCCAACACCACTACCCGATGAGGCATACGTTTCCTGCCAACCTTATAAGTTATCTTGGGTTGGAAAATTGTTTCACCTCCATATTTTCTTGGTTCTACAGCTCCCAAATTTAATTTGAGGCATTATTTTAAAATCGTTTGGAGGGTAATTTGGGTAAGTTCAAGTGAGTTCCTTTTATTCCTCCATTTTTGCTCTGCCCTCTCTTAAACCATTTCTCTTATCATAACAACACAGATTCTTTGATCACATTAGTAAGTTGACAACTTGGGCTTGAAGTTCCTGAGTAAATTTGTCATCTGCTCCCTCTTACCCAAAATGGTACTTAAAAGTTTTGCATTTGTGGTAGGAGGAACTCTGACTTACAACACATATGACTATTAAACAAATATATAGTTTGAATGTCAAAATGAATTTTTAATCTATTTGCTAATTCAAAATGGGGGGTGGGAATGAATGTTGGTTTTTATGCCTATTTGGTTTCCCACCAGCTGACCAGAATGTATCAAAATCAATGTATATAGTATTGAATGTATTTATGTGAGGGACAAATCACTTTTATGTTCTTATAAATCAAGGGATGCCATGATACTCTAAGAAATGCTTTAACAAAGAAGTATTGATTTCTGATCATATGAATTTATTAAATGTGATCCAAATACATTCATCTGTTAATTAACTTTTCTTTGTAGCATCAATTGCATCCACTTGCAATGACCCTGGTATGCCTCAAAATGGAACCCGCTATGGAGATAGCCGAGAACCTGGAGATACCATAACTTTTCAATGTGATCCTGGATATCAGCTTCAAGGACAGGCTAAAATCACTTGTGTGCAGCTGAATAACCGATTCTTCTGGCAGCCAGACCCTCCTACATGCATAGGTAGGTTGTTATTGTTGTTGTTTGTTCCTCATTTTTGAAAAAAGACCAATAACATAAGTGGGTGTTGTGTATGGAGAAGAAGCAAAGTAAACATTAAACCTTTTAGCTTAGGATTAAATTTTCGTTAAAATTATTTCAATTAATTTTTGTTGCAAAAATGTGCTTTACACATTATCTCAATCTCTGCAATCTGTTGTTTGAGACTCTTAAAATTTTCTGAGTATTTTATATAACTTTCTGAGGAGGTAAGGTGGTATAGTACAATAAGAAAGTGATTTGGAATTCCAGTTTTGGTTCTGTCTCATTCTCCTTCTGTGACCTTGGATAGGTCCCTTTCCTTTTCTGGATCTCCATTTCTTTATCCATAAAATAAGAGATTTGTATGAAATTATCTATATAGTCACTTTTGGACCTAAATTCTAAAATAATAATAATAACAGCTTTATATAACTTTATATTTTCTTATCTGGGTTGGCAATATGAGAGGTAAATTCTGCAGACATGAAAGTTCCTGATATGTAAATAAAAGAACTGAGGCTTAAAGAGGTTATGTGGTTAGATTATTGACATATAACTAAGGATGCTCAAATAGTGTGAAGGTAACTAGGATTTGTATAATATTTCCTATAATAAAAATCCCCTTATAAAAAAATATAAATCCAAACACTAACACTTCAAATTCAGATCATTAGAGATTCATGATCTTATAAGTCTGCCTCCAGTTTTAATATAATAAAATCTATTAATTTAAAATTATTTTCCTCTTTGAAATTACTTCTCAAATATTCAGTATCATTTCAGATTTTTTATTAAAAGGTAGAAATTATTCCTTTCATCATGAATCCCTTTCATTCAAACAATTGACAAGAATTCAAGGAGAAGTCACTATATGCCAAATGTTTCAGTATGGGGCAGAGGTACAAAGAAAAACATGGAGAAAGGCTATATATGTACTTGATATAGTAGTAATAGCTTACTTAATATAGTAGTATACTTTAAAATAATAGTAGTTGTACATAAATTGTGCCTCACAATTAATTATTTGAATATAAATGTTTTCGAGTTTCATCCTAATGACATTAAAAATTGTTATTTTAATGATCTACCACATTTCAATTTCTGTTTCCTTATGAGCTGTTTTTTTTGGGGGGGAAGGAATACAAAATTTGATTAAACTATGAGGAGAGTCAATGATAGTGAAATGACATGCACGTTGTTAATCTGCCATTTTACATAGGGTGACCTTAAGGGGATTTTCCAGTTTGAAATAATTTTTATTGTCATATGCTTGGCAGTGTTGAAATTCTCAGTAGTCCTATAAAGGTATGACATACAGCTTTTAAAATTCTCACAAAGCACTTATTGTATAATACTGATTGTAGATGCTATTTAAAAGCAGTACTTATTAGCATTCCGAACACTGTCAGACGACGATTCATGTTTATTTAATGTTTGGGCCTCTATTCACACTTTATAACTTTCCTGAGAATCTTCATGTGTTTTACCTCAAGCTGAGTCATCAGAAGACATGCAAGATTTGTGATTTTTTTTACTGGAGTAATTACCTATAAAATCAACCATCTTGTTAGTTGGGTCTATTTTTAAATGAAGGAAGTCTTCAGGTTGTTTGCTGCATTTTTGGCTAGGGGGAGAATACATTAAACAGCTACCAGTTAATGTCTTACAAATAGTCCTCTGCTTAGATCAAATTAAACACTTAATTCCAAATTCACACATCTTTCCCTCTAATTTATACTGCTATTCAGGCTCCAAAATTAGTCTTGTGATTGCCAATGACAAGTGGAAAACCTATTGTAGCTCCAAGGAGAACTAAGTATGAGTCTGATGCTGAACTTTTACTCTTTAAAAATTTTTTTTCTTTAGAGGTCAATCACTCTGGTTTAAAAAATATCAAATCAGCAAACAATTATTAAGCACTTTTTACACAGTGAGCACTCTATGAGGAGTTTAGAGAGATGCACAGTTTGGATGAAATATGTCCCCTGCCTAGAAGGAACTTAGAGTAGTAGGGGAAATAATGATAATCTTTCTATAAATGTTTCCCTCTCGAAAGATAAAAGAAATACTATATATGTATATATACACACAAACATACATATATACACACATACACGTGTATATATGAATATATATGTATATATGTAGTGTGTGAATATATACACAGAGAGAACATTTGAATGAAGACTGACTACATCAGTGCTTCTCTTGATTCTGACTTAGTGTCACAGAATATCATAATGTTACTGTAAGAAATAACTATAGAGGTCATCTAGTCCAACCCTCTCATTTTTATAAAGAAGAAGACTGAGATCAAGAGAGAGGAGTTAGCTTTCAGAGTTCACACAGTGTTAGAGATGGGATATAAATCCAGTCTTCTTTGTTCCCAGTTTAGTGCTCTGTGCACCATCCTATCTTTGACTCATTTCCAGATCTGACTAAAGGGTCTAAAAGTCTTGTTCACTAGATGTAATACCTGCATTGGACTTTCTTAGCTTTTACCTTCATTACAAGATTGGTACCCAGAGAGCAGGTATTACCTCTGGTCCTAGTGATAACTCTGTAGGTTTTCACTACTGACCTTGTACCTATACCTCAAGATCATCTCTTATCAGTGGATATTCCTAGTAATAACCTAAGAGATACAATTAGTTCTAAGCAAAGGTGTTTATTAAGATGACATAGTAAAAGCAAAAAATTTCTTCAATAAAGCTGGAATAAAATCTCCCACAAATCCATGGAAAATTGAGGTCAAACTTAAGAACATCGTGGTAATGAGGCACATAGGTAGCATACAATCATGGCAAAGATATATCGTATTTCAAGAACTACAATACCTAGAAATTCTCATTTTGTGTAATTCTTTCAATGCTTCTTCTTGAGTGAACTATCTTTATGGCTCAGGTAAGTTGATCACAGGGTCTGATCCTCTCCTGAGTCCATCATTGTCATTCTTTTCTCCCACTAAGGGTTATGTTCTTTGAAACTCTTTCCTCTCTCTAGTAACTATATTTCTATATCCGTGTCTGTACTGTATTTCTGTTCCCTGCAGAATGCAGTCTATCCTATTGGTCCAGTAGCATTCTTCCAAAGCAACATAACCCCTATGTGTATATTTATGGGTGTCCAGATGTACACGTACAGAAATTCCCTATTTCTCCCCTGTAGTAGTCTCCTTTACAATCAGTTTGCATTTTGCCATCTCTCTTACTCTGAAATTCTGAAAATCACAAGGGTTTAGCTATTTAATGTCCCCTGGAGCTATGGATAATGTGTTTGCTCAGCTACTCTAAGTTT
>CM053585.1:145848497-145949522 GCA_028646515.1 Pseudochirops corinnae
CATAAATGGTTTACTCCATATCAGCTGCTTTGTATTGGTGAAAATAAGCATTCATGATGAAGAAAGAGAGAGACAGAAACAGAGAAAGGAAGAAAGCCTTAGAATTAGTTCTGACAGTTAAGGAAATTATATTCTAGTGGTGTATTATAAGTGAAAGCTGGAAATGTGGATATGATTAAATGGAATGACCATATATTTAAGTTAATTTTTTAATGTGTCATAAAGCATCTATTTAATTTATTGCAAAACTTGACTCTATTAATATTAGAGATCATAATTGAATAAAGACCATTTTCAAGTAGAAATAAAGAAATCCTTTCCTTTCTTCTAACTTAACTGAATTAAAGTTGTTTATACAAAGACCTTTAAATATTATACAATCAAAATTGTCCATTTTATCTTGTTATCCCCTCTATCACCTAGTCATGAATTCTTCCTTTATCCATAGGTCTGAAAAGTAAATTTTTCCTTCTCATTTTAAAAAATATCTGTCTCTTGTTTTATTTAAATAATTTATTCACTTAACATATGGATTGAGATGTTGGTCTAGATTTCATGTCTATCACACTGCTTTCTAGTTTTCTCAGCATTATTTAAAAATAATGAGTCCTTCTATCTTTCACTGATGACTTTGGGTATATCAAATACTACACTGCTGTGTTTATTTCCTTTGGTATGTTGTTTATCTAATCTGTTTCATTTATTGACCTCTCTGTGTTTAAGCCAATATGAAATCATTTTAATGATTACTTTTGTGGTATAATTTGAGATCTGGTACTGATAGAACTCCTTTTTTCCGCTAAAATTATCTGAAATAGAAAACAAATTGAGGTACAAAGCTTCTGAGTAATGATTTAATAGTAATGGTCAACAGGTTACCACTAAGTCAGTTTAACTAATTCCTCAATAATTAGTGACAAAAGAGTGATTTACAGAGATTATTTTTATAATAGTAAAGAGGAATTAAAAATAAAAAACCTATAGCAAACTTGTTTTGAGCATAATTCAATTGGACAAGGTAGGTCATGTGACTACTTCGCGCGCGTTTTCTCTCTCTCTCTCTCTCTCTCTCTCTCTCTCTCTCAGGCTTTCTTAATCCAAATTGATCCTGTGTCTATAAACCTGTCGGTCAAAGTGAAATTGCCTTACGAATCTTTGCCCTGCACCTGTAGTATTTTGTAACTAGAAAGTTTACTTGAGTAGGCATGGAGTTTGAACTAAGACTGGGAAAGAGGAGCTCGTGGTGTGTAGTTATCAGTCACCTCCCACTCCATCTTCTAGCTGCCAAAATGGGAAATCCAACCTTAGAAGGTGAAACTATTCAGCTTATACTTAACCTCTAGATCAAGAAAAAAAAGGGGGGGGGTGCAGAGCAGTTTATCCCCTAAGAGGATCACATCTATTCATATTATCATGTGTTTTTCTTTATTTGAATACGACTGATACTATTAACTGGTTTATTATGTTTATAGTCTTCCTTACGTCAAACCAATTCTTTATTTCTGGTATGACTTCAATAATATACATATTATTTCTAATATATTTTTGTAGCCTATTTTGCAATATTTTCTTAAATTTTTAAAATTACTATTGATTCTCTTATCTACATAAAAATGACAACTTGGGACAGTTTTGCTATATCTAGACATTTTACTCTTCTCTGTTATTGACTGTATAGGCATTCAAGGGGAAACTGAGATGCTATATCTTAGAGTTATATAAAGATGAAAGGCATATGATGTTTTGATTAATTCCACTTTCAGCTCCCTGTGGAGGACAGTACACGGGATCAGAAGGGGTCGTTTTGTCACCAAATTACCCACACAATTACACAGCTGGTCAGATGTGCCACTATTCAATAACTGTACCAAAGGAATTTGGTAAGAATTTCTTTTTATATGCTTTTAAAATTCATAGTTATGCCTTTTTGTATTACCTTGCCCTACTTTATACAAACAGATGCCTCAACTCTTAAACAAACACTTCTCCCAGAGGAACTTGGATTGTATTCACTGTAGTACATAGATGACAAATATGAAAATAAAAATGAACAGTCACCTCTGTGTTTCTGAAACAATCTATTTACTTGCTCTAACTTTCCCCAAAGGATACTCTATACATTGGTTTAGAATAGATAGTAAGGATATATAAGGGTGTGGATAATATTATGGGTGAAACAATCTTAGATTAATTTATTTCCACTCTTAGAAATGGAAAATTTAACTCTTCCTAACTGTTTTTCTTGATTGTCCTCATAAGCTGCTCTTCCTCTTTACATGCGTAGTCATCTACTGGGGAAGGGAGACTTGGGGGAAAGAGAACTAGACAATAGGAACAACAACTACAAAGACAATAGCTAGCATTTGTTTATCACTTTAAGTTTCATAAAGCACTTTACATACATTATCTCATTTGATAGATAATAAGCATTTATTAAATGTCTACTGTATACCAATCACACAAATATTATCTTATTTTATTTTATCCTCACTACAACCCTGGAAGGTAGGTGTTATTATTATCTCAGTTTTACAGATGAGGAAAGAGACAATCAAGGCCCAAAGCCATACAAGCAAGTGTCTGAGAGTGCATTTGAATTCAGATCTTCCTGCCTTCACTCAACCACTGAACCAGCTAGCTTCCTCCATGGAGCACTTTACATATATAATCTCATTTGATCTTATACATACAAGTTCTCCCCCTGAGCACATGAACTTAGTTTTTGTTGCTTGTCATACACACACATATAAAAAAACCATGGAGCTAGTAGTAATATTTTTAGTAGCTGCAAAGTCTGTCTGCATCTAAGAGTTGATTGGACAAGAACAAATAGGAAAGAAAGAATAAAAGTTACATGGAAAGATACTTCAGTTACTAGGCACTATATACTTGAGGGTTGTGCTGCAAGAGGCATCCTGGGAGTCCAAAAGACCTAGGTTCAATTTCTGCCTCTGATAATGTCTGTGTGACCTGTGAGCACCTCACTTAGCCTCTCAGTGACACAATACATTCTGAGTTGAAGAACAGTTGTCTCTCTGCACTGATAGAATGAAGTTTATTATGGAGAGTTCTCTAGCCTACAAAACACTGAAATCACAGCTCTGGAGCCTCCCAAACCAACCCTACCTGCCCCTGCCCTTGAACACTCCAAAAAAGTAAAACTGTTACCAGATAGTGTAATATCTTATGTTATATGATGGGGCATCCACTAATTCTATTTATTGACCATTGAGAGAGACAGAGAGAAGAACAGAGAGGCAGAAACAGAGGCAGAAACAGAGAAAGAGACAGACATAGAGACAGAGATAGACAGGCAGGCAGGCAGAGAGCAGGTTGACAGTCAGAAGGACAGGCTGACAATTAGACAGTCAGGGACTAATATCGAGAATTTTAGAGAAAAATAGTTATCCAAGAACAAATTATATCCTTTCTTGAGTCCACAGTGATCTCTCCCTCTTCCCTACAAGGCAAGTGACACATGATTCTCAAAGGATAAGACTGATCTAAAGTGGCAATCATAAATATCTCAAGGACTTTATATTTTATTTGAGAAGTTAGGAAACGTGCAATAAATAGATAGACGGATAGATAGATAGATGATAGATATATAGATAGAAAAATAAATAAATAATACAGTTCCCTAAGTGCCACATGCATACTATAATAAATGGTGTAAGAGTTTAGAGAAGGAAGAGATCACAGTGGACAGTGATTCTTAATATATTTTAGTAATGTATATAGGTATGTGCTTTTTCCCCCCTGTGTTATAATTATTTTTTTTTTTATTTCAAATGACATTTTATTTTTATGAATCCATTTCTTAGGAAAACAAATTATACTGGGCTTTTTACATTGTTGCTTTTATATAGTTCTTTGGGGTTTTGCTTTTAAAAACTAGTTTGTTCTAATATAGTAATAAATCCTGGCTGTACTAAAACACTGTGATCTCTTGTGCAACCTATATTACTTATGTTAAAAGGCAAACTTGGATTGCAGATTATCCTCAGCAGGGTTTTCTACTTTAGTTTGCTTTGGTTACTTTACCTAATCAAAGGTAGGTCTTGTGTAGGTCATCTCTTTCTTTGATTTATAGTTTCAGACAGAGAAGTATGTTACTCACTTCATCATGTGAAATCTATTATACTTCTCAAGTACCTGCTGAAAGGGAACCACCCTGAATTATCTACATAGAATTTTTCTTCTCCCTGTGTCCTGGGTTTAAAAAAAAAAAACCCTTCAACCTTTTCTTTTTTTTTAATGCTACTTCTTTGTCCAAAATTATAGTAAAAACTCCACTAAGTTCTTGATTCCTGAATCACTACTTTTCCTTAGATCTCATGACCTTTACCTATATATCAGGATCAATTACTGAAAGAAAGTAAGTTTTTGGCAGGAGACTTCTTGGTTCTGTGCTTAATTACTCTGCTGGATTCTCCCTGCCTTACTAATGAATAGGAAATTTTAACACAGAATGAAACCGTTTGCTGAAGTCGGCATTCCCACAGCTTTTTATCACTTCCCAGGCTGTTTTCTTCCTGAACATTTTAGATATAACTAATAATTGACTCGTTTTCAAACATTCCAAGCATTATGGTTATCATACATATGGAAATAAAATCAATAAAAGATGAGAACATAAATATTTCCATAAAGCTAAAGCATTAAAGATATTTTAAAACTTACAGCAGATAAATTACTTACTGAAAATAAATAGCTTTCCATTGTAAGATAAATAATCTCATTGGGAATATTTATTACTTTACTACTTTCAGTGCTTTTAAAGTCTAAAAGATACCTAAAAACATTATTCACCTAAAGTAGCATATCTTAACTCTCATAACCTTAGCATTTTATATATGATGTAGCCATAGTAATCTGCTAACAGTCATCTTTATTTCTCAAATACTTCTAGCAGTTATGAATCACTCATGTGTCTAGGTACTGTACCTCTGGGGGAAAATTCATGAAAATGTAATTAGAAATTGTGTCCTCCACCATAAGCTAAGGAGGAGAGGATCAGATACCTAGGTAGTACAGTGTATAGAATGATAGACTTGGAGTCATTAAAACCCGAGTTCAAGTATGCCTTCAGAAACTTACTAGCTGTGTTATACAGAGTAAGTCAGATAACCTCTAGCTACCTCATTTTTCTCATCTATAAAATGGGGATAATAATAGTACCTACCTTAAAGCATTATTATGAGGATAAAATGAATATAATTGCTTTCAATCATTAAAGCACCATATAAATGATAACTATGATAATTATATCATATGTGTCAAAGGATAATATCAACCAGGTGACATTTGTGTTAATTCCATTTAAAGAGTAAATTTTAAATATACTATTACATAGTTCCAAGAAGGAGAAAACTAGGAGTTGGTCACTGAGACAATTGTTCAACACTTTGACTTTGAGGTCAATTTAAGAGGCATTTATTGCAAGTCTACCATATGCTCAATAGGAGTTATAATCTGAGCAAACCTTTTGTGAAGTGTTTCGTTAGAACCAATGAAATAAATAGACTGGAAGGTAGTTTTCACAATGGAGTTTTATTATTTTATCATTATCTTATTTTTAAAAAATATTCTTTAAGTAAGCAAAGTGTTTAGCTTGGAATTCTGAGTTGGGTTGTAGAAACTATCCCTTTTTCTTTGTAAACAAAGGAGATTCTGGGCTACAAATTTATTACTATCTCATAAAATGATGGTAAAGGAAGTGACGATAGAAACCAGATTTATTTTCTTGAGGGCTTGCTAAATGTTTTGTATCAGATTCCCTTGTGAAGCTTGAACTTCTTCCATGAATGAGGTGATCCTTGTTTCTTTTCTTCATGTCCCTACTCAAAGCATTCTGCTCAAGATAAATTTGGCACTGGCTCCTAAGGATTTCATATTCATTCCTGCAATAAAATACAATTTCCAAAAGGTTTCCATCTCATTCATAGACTAAAGAATGTAATTTTAAATTATTGGAACACATTATTTGCCAGAGTAAAGTATTTTTTTTCCTATCATAAATACGAATTGCAGTGAACTAAGCTGCAAGTCTTTTGGCATACCAAAAGTCATATAGATTAGTTTGAAGGAAACAAAAATGTTAACTAGAGATGTGTAATATTTAATGGTTCAGAGATATAACTAGGGTATGGAGTATGGAGCTTTGCTACAAGCTGTAAACTGTAGAGGACACAGCAGAGTGCCCAAAGCTTGACACAGTACCTGGTGTGTAAGAGACACTTAATAAATCCTTATTGCCTGACTGAAAGCACTTGTGATCCTTTAACAAGACACAAACAACAAAGCTAATTATCTAGTTAATAAGAATTATTTTAAAATATGAAACAACCAAATGACTCATGTCTTTCACACCATACCACAGATGCATAATAGCTCTAGGAACTCTCAAGTACAGTGGCATTTTGGTATGCAGGGATCTCTTGCCCATGGAGACCCACATCCAAATTAAAAAGTTAATTTGGGAAAAATTTTGTGTGGCTTACCCCAGCCATGGTTGGTGTTGCCTCAGGTGAAATATAATGAATTATGGACCTTCTCAACTTTTTACCTAGTCCTACCAATTCTTTTCCATAGTTCCATATTTTGGTTTGGTTTTGGTTTTGCCTTATGTTGAGACCCATTCTGCCCATCCATTCCTGCATCCCAAATTCAGTCCTAAGAAAACCTGTATTGCCTATATCCCTTTGTCATTTGCTCCCTCTCCCCTTCAAACTGTTAGGAACAGTTAGAATCATTTTCCTTGGCTAGAAATCACACTGATTCTGCCAATGTACATATTTTTAAAAAAAAAGCTGTTGTAGTAAAATTGTCTTTTCATTTTACTTGGTCTTAATTAAGCGTACTGTTCTTTCTTATGTAAATTATATCTAAAACACACATATCTTATTGTGTCAGGTAATAAAAATCCATGTAAATTATTTAGAATTGAGTAAATTAATTTTTTTTTAAGTTGAAATTTCACTTATTGATAAGAGGGAAAAAAGTGGACAATTATACTGTTTTGAGCTCCAATTGTTTTTCTTTACAAAGGGAAAAAAGTCATGGATTTTATTTTAAAAATACTTGAAAAAGTTACATATTATATCAGCTTGGTGTTCAAATCATATACTATTATGATCAAGAACAGCCACGGAATTAGTTTTTCCTGTTATTTGAGCTTTAGTGCCTGGATATATCATGTAATATGTGTATTTGTTGTAAACATAGATTTACAACTGTGTTTCAGAAATGAATCTTGCATCATTAATATATAGTAGTGAAAGTTTCAAATATTGCTACATTTTTTCTCATGAAATTTTTTAGTGCAGCTCAAATATTAAATGGAAAAATAATTGTAATGAAAATAAATAGAAACCTGATATTGAAATAGCGATTGCATAATAGTAAACCAATTGGATGAGTGTGGTGTAGTTAACCTAATTTTGAATCTAATATCAGTTGACTTGAGTTTGAATTGCAGCTCTCTTGCCTAAGTGACCTTGAGGAACTCAGCTAGTCTACTATCATGGAAAGGTTAATTTACAGGGTCTGCATTTTCTCCCTTGTAAAATCAGGGGATTGGACTGATGACCCCTGAGGCCCACTTATTTATGACCTAGGCTATTTCTCCCTATACCCACAATCTAAAGGTTGAAAAATTATTGGAATGTTTCTAAAATTGATAAAGTAATCACCACAACTCTCTGGATATTCTCTTTTGATTCAATGCCACAACTAAACTTTGGTACTTCAGGGACCTGTGATATGGTCAGTATGAGTTCTCTGTGCCTTCAAAGACAATCTTCTTGATTTATTGTACCTGAAATACTCATTATCCTGGAACCTGTAAGGCAACAAGCTTTTCTAAACTTAGGCTGGCCATTAGTTGACCTATCTAGAGTTCATCAACATCTCTATACTCAATCTTTTAGTCTGGTAGAAGTGGTTTGTGCTCTGTTGGCACTGTTTTTCAGAAAGAAATAACAGAGAAAGACTTTGATGAAGAAATTAACCCAAAGTTAACAAAATAAAAAAAATCTCTAGTAACTTTATATCTATAAGGGGATAGATGGAAATATCAGGTGTAATCATGGCTCACACACTTACAATAAGTGTCAGATATGAAAAAATAAAATCAAATTGATTAATTTATAAACTTCTGAGGAAATTTTATTTCATTTATTTTTAAAGGCATAAAACAATTTAAAACTCTTTTGTTTATATGAGATTTGTTAAGCTAAGGATACAACAGGAAATCAATAATTTGCAGAAACCTAATTTCACAGTAACATATTTATTGTTTATTTTTGAATGGAGATTTTCTCACTTTCCCCCCTTATTATTTTGCAGTTGTGTTTGGGCAGTTTGCCTATTTTCAGACAGCATTGAATGATTTGGCAGAATTATTTGATGGAGCACATCCACAGGCCAGACTTCTCAGCTCACTTTCTGGTTTCCATTCAGGTAAAGAAGCCACAAAGATACTTTGGAGAACATAACAGGGAATGAACATTTCAAAATGTAGGGATGAGTTATTATGGCCTCAAGGAAATGACAGAGGGAGGTACAAAGTAATTGCTTGGTTTTAACTGCTAATTTAACGTATTAGAGATTTTTCTTCTTTTAATTTTCCCCTCATATTAATTTTTCATTCAAACCACATTTATTGCACACCTCTGGTGTGTTAGACACCAGGAACACAAACGCAAAAATGAAATAGTGTCTTCAAAGAGCATATGTTCTAATGAGGGAGGAGTGTGTACACATATTACTATATATAAAGTACAATATATGCCTAATAAAAACAATGTAATGGTTTTTTAGGGGGAAGGAGATCACAAGTAGCTGGTGAGTATGGAAAAGTTTCATAGAAAAGGTTTTATTTGAGCTGAAATTTGAAAGGAATAAGGAAGTATTTATACATACACACACATAAATAGTTTGTAGTAATGTGTATTTTTTCTATGGATTTCTACTTACATATGTGTAAATTATTAAGCACTTAGTATATATAGTAGATTGTTAGGTGCTCATGAAATGTGTAAATATCTCTTCAAAAATGGAATTTATATCTTACAATTATAGAAATTTACATTCAGTTGAGATGAGTATGCAAAGATAATAAGGAAGAGTGGGTACTATGGATCCTGTCAGAGATAAACCTAAATTGTTCAATAAAGAAATAGAGTGAAAATAATTTACTCTTTCAAGTCTTTGGTTTTCTTTTTTCTTCTTCTTTCCAATCACCACCCTAATTGTGTATCTAAATAAAATATGGATAGCTATCAATTTAGGCAACTTTTTAAAGGTTAGGGTGGGGTAAGGGAATTATAAAAGACTTTTAATAATACATTTAAATCTTCTAGAATATTGTGAATTCTAAGAAAGGTTTCAGTAGCAGAAACAACTCCCAACAAAAGTTTTAAGGTTATTCTTTCTAGGTGAATTAAGCCCTGAGTGATTCTTCAAGAAAGCAATTTGTAGATTATTCTCAACTAATAGAAAAGAAATATACCACAAGTGGCTATATTTCATAAGAAGTCATCATTTCATAAAGAGTAAAATGTTTTAATTCTAAAGGGGACAAAACGTTTTAAACCCGACTTACAAAATAATGTATTTGAGTGGTAAAGCCAGGGGGGAAAATTATAAAAATATAGCAGTTTATTAAAGTGAGATTGTAAACATAGTTACTTTCTTAAGTATCATCTCAGAAATTTTATTATGTACCATAGATTGGTGCATTTTCTGGATTCCCTGATATATACATATATATATATATATTTTTCCTTTTTTTTTCCTCTTCTTATTTTCAGGGGAAACACTGCCTTTGGCTACGTCCAATCAAATTCTATTGCGGTTCAGTGCAAAAAGTGGTGCATCTGCCAGGGGATTCCATTTTGTTTACCAAGGTAAATTTAGCATAAAATTTTTCTTTAGTCTATTTCTTGTGTGCTGAAAAGAAGTGTAGACTACTGGAGAATACACTGGACTGGAATTTTGAAGGTTTCTCAAATCTGACATTGACTAGCTGTATGTGTTCAGGCAAAGATTTTTTTATAAACTCTTCTACTTTAATCATTATAAAATTAGAACATTGAACTGAATGGTCTCTTATGTCCCTTCCAGCTCCAAGTGTTATGATTCTATGAATATTATGTTATCACTATATATGACAGTATCTGTTATGAAATGTAGTGGGTAAAGTTTTTGTTAAATGTCTATAGTATTCAAAATACCAATAGAAGTTTCAGTTGCAAAATGAGCAATTAATATGTACCAGTAATGCTTTAATTCATGTAATCAAATATGCTTAGGGAAATCAGAATGTTGATTTTAAAATTAATTGTTTAAAGTTTAAATTTTAAAGTAAATATCAGTGTTGATTTTAATTTTAATGACATGGCTACAATATAGCTTCATTTATCTGGCATCAGTAGAGATAAAAAAAGTTTTCTAAATAACTGGTTTACTTCTTCAATCATTATTTCCACCCCTTTACTACCTACTTAAATTTTATGTAATTCATTCTAAAATGTCTTCTGGATTTTGGGGGTCTACTTTTCTTGTTAACTCAAGATCATTACTCTGAACATGCCCTATTATTTTATGGGAGAATTTACTTTTATTTCTGAGTTGTTTTATTTGTTTCATTTATTTCATTTTCCTGTATATCAATAGTCACAATTTCTTCTGCCAACATACTTGCCACAAACAGCCTCCCCCACCTTCTTCTGCTTTTCTGCCTCTATTCTCTTGTGACTTGAGAAACCACTTAACTTAGAAAATTGTATATTATGTTCAAGTCAGTGAATCTCTGAGTTAGGAGATAAGGGGTAAAGTGATTCTCTCACATTTTCTCCCTCCTACCCTGCCACCCTGTTTTGGACCTCGTGACAGCTGTTTTGGACATTTAGACTCCTTTTTCATATACTTTCAAACTTAAGGCTGTTAGAGAAATAATTCATTCCATCTTCAAACATTTATTAATCACTTGCTGTGTATGAAACCTTTAAACAGGTGCTTAGTGAAGATAAAGTTTAATAAATAAGCAGATATTTGTTAAGTACTTACTCTGTGCCAACCAATGTATTAAAGCTCAGGAGACAAAAGAAAAGAAGAAAACACAAATACTTCCCATCTCCAGGGAGCTGACATACTAATTGAGGAGGCAGCAAAGTAGACACATACATGCAATGATAGAATAGAAAGAAGGTGACCTTGACAGGAAAGCTCAAGTCACTAGGGAGACTGAAAAATCCGCCCCCCCCCCAAAAAAAAATGGTTCAATTTTAAATGAAGCCAGAAGTATCAAGAGGCAGAGGTGAGGAAAAAAGGCATTTAGACCATGAGGTTGGAGGGACAGTCCAGTATAAAGGTCCAGAGATAGGAGATGGCATGCACTGAATGAGGATCAGTAATCTGGCTAATATCCTCCAATAGTAGAAGAGGAGAGTAAAGCATGACGAGCCTAGAAAGGTAGAAAGACTAGATTGTGATAGGCTTTAAATGTCAATATCTCGATATTTGACCCGGAGGTAATAGGGAGCCTACTGCAGTTTGTTTTCTAGAGGAGATGATGTGGTCAGGCCTATACTTTAGGGAAATCACTTGGCAGCTGTGTGGAAGATGGAATGGACTTGGGAGACACTTAGAATACCATTGTTATGGTCCAGGAGAGAGGTGGTGAATCTGAAGTAGGATGATGGATATATGAATAGAGAAAAGGAGGGAAATGACTTGGACTAAAAGGGAGGAATACTGTGTTTAGTAGTTATGAGGTGACTGTGGAGATAGTGAGTGATAGGATTCAATAATTGTTCAAAAGGCATTTATTAAATGCCTACTATGTGCCAGACATTGCTCTAAATGTTAGAGACAAAAAGAAAAAAAAATTAAATAGGCTACCCTCAAGGAGTCGGTATTCTAATGTGACAGAAACCATATGGCAGAAGACTAAGGGAGGACATGATGGTGAGCAAGTTAAGGAAACAAGTTTAGATTACATTTTAGAACATTAGTTGTGAAAGATAGAAGATAGGACAATAACTTATATGGGAAGAAGATTCAAGGGAAATTTCATTAGTTTGTTTTAGGATAAGGAATATCTTAGTATGTTTGTAATGGGGTCTATGTCAGCTCTGAGAATCCTGATCCTCAGCCACCCTCACAGATGAGCTCCCCAGAGCTAAGTTAAATCTCCCCCTATGGATACCAGAGGACACCTCCTAGAGGATACGAGGGTGATTCTCTAAAACCATTGGCTTACTCCTTCCAATGACCCATATCCAGGAGGATTAGCAATTGAGAATCATTTAGTACAGCATTAAGCAACCTTTAGAAAGAGGTGTTTTCTAAAGTGGTGCAGTAAGAAAAGCTGGTGTAAAACATCCCCAAAAGTCTATCTCATGTTCTCCCCCAACTACCTGCAGAGTTCAGTGGAAAATGGACTCGAGTTTAGAGAGCAGATGTGGCAAAGGGGTATCACACATCCTAAATGATAGAAACCATTTCTTTTTTCCCACTTATAGGATATGGAAGAATTTCTCATTTAGCATAGTGTTGACTTTTTGTTTGACTCCTTGTAGTACCATGAGTGTAGTCTCCTTGGCTCCACATGATGTACACAATGCCACTAACTGATTCAGACACTGATGGGAATATAAGAAGTTCAACATTTCCCAAATCCTTAGAAGCTAACAGGTCCTCCTCTAGTTAAAGGTAGTTCCTTCTCAGGAGATTCAGGTAGAACTCCACACTCACTCCACTCTCTCAAATGAATACTTTCATAATTCCTTAATAATTTCTCCTAATCTTTCCTCCAATAGGGCATAATCAACATCATTTAACTTTATCCAAAGGAGTTATATCATATTTAATAAAGTCTTTTGATTTACTACTTAATAGATTTTCTCACTTTGTTAGGGTGTCATAAGTAAAACAGAATCCTCAGGATTAGCAAGGAAATGGAGCCAGTAGAGGAGACATTAATAGTGCCAGAGAATGATTTGAATAATACTTTCTTTCTGCCCTCTTGAAGTTTGTGACTTAAGTGGGTGATATGACTTGATATGAGCACAGGGAATTACAATAGTACATGCAAAATGTCTTAGGGAGGT
The DNA here is from genome assembly GCA_028646515.1 of Pseudochirops corinnae. NCBI lineage: Eukaryota > Metazoa > Chordata > Mammalia > Diprotodontia > Pseudocheiridae > Pseudochirops > Pseudochirops corinnae. The sequence continues at coordinate 145,861,616 of CM053585.1, forward strand.
GTTAATTGTCCTTAGTTTTCAAAGAGGATCATGACATCAGAGAGGTGATGCCATGACATGCAAGTAAATTGTACTTAAGTGAGAGAGAGTTGTGTAAAGTTATCAGCCTCAATTTCTCCTCCAGAGCCATCTGGGTCCAGTGGCCAGATATAAGATCAGGACAACTAGAGATTGTCTTCCTTCCTTTCTTTCCTTCTTTCCTTCCTTCTTTCCTTCATTCCTGCCTTCCTGCCTTCCTGCCTTCCTTCCTCTCTGTCTCACTGCCTCTCTTACTGTCTGTCTCTTTTTTTTTTAAAGAAGCCATCCTTTGCCTCATTTCTTATTAAACCTTAATGACTGAATGGCCATTGCCTTAGTCAAACTGAGATTTATCAAAGACCTTACAAAAATGAAGGACAAAATAAATGCTAAGAGGTGACCAAAGAGATCATCACCAACAACAAGAGTGACTAGGGAAGGTGGTTATAATAGGAAAGGTTAAATGCTGCTAATCTCTGATTTAGTAGACTGTTAAAATTGTTTTATTTTATGGAGATGTTATAAATGTTGGATTTTTTTAAAATTATTTTTCATGTTTTTTTCCCCTCCCCGTCGGGGTAGGCGAGGAATAGATTGCTAACTATTTCCCCCTCCTTGATCAAGCCTCTTCCTAGAAAACAAAAAGGGACATTAAAAAAAAAAAAAGCTAGAGTTAAAGTCTGTTACATTGTTTATAGATCAGTTCTATTCTAATGCTTTTAGCTCAGATCCAATGCAAAACGCATTCCCAGAAAAGATTTCTTATAAAAATGCTGCACTATTCAGTCATGGGGTATTCTAGAATGTAATAAAGAAATAGACAGGGAATGATTGATTCAAGAAAAAGTTAAGGAACCTCTGAAGTGAGTTGAAGAAAGTAGCAATTGTTTGAGGCATGGTAACGTCTCACTGAGTTAAAATTACTTATATAATTGGTCTAGGCTATCTCATTGTGGCAAAGTAAAGAATTGTGTTAAAAAAAAAAAAGTAGAAAAGTAGCAGGAGAAGCAGGAGAAGCAATGTCACTTCCCCTCTCTCACAGATACAAAGAATAGAAAGGCAAACCAGCAAGGAAGCTTGGACTTCCTTACATAGGGTACAAATCTAGGCTTTGCACCTACCTCTCAGTATTAAACATTTGAAAATAATAGAAAAGTTTAGGAAGTAGTTGACCAAATGGCTAGAATAGAGGGGAAAATAGAATTCTGGGTATCTGTTTTAAGCTTGGTTGTACTAGCAATTTAAATAAATATCAGTCTATATGTATGTGTGTATCTGTGTATATACACATCCATATATACTATATGTAATACAAATGTAGATATCTACATGTTCATGTGTATATATAGATAGTACATGCATGTATATATGTGTATATGCATGATATGCATACATATATACATGCATTTATATACATGCATATACATACACATCTATATCACTTAGTGATTTTTAAAAGCCTTGTGTACTTCATTTGTCTGATCTGTTGCCCCTGGGACCATGTTAAAACTGATGTCTTTTCATCAAAATCATATTCTTTGGAGGAATAGGTTTCTGATCACAAATGCAATCTAAGAATTCACTCAAGAGCAACTAGAGAAAGTTTTCCATGTATATGAAAAGTCAAATTAAACATTTTTTCATGAAAGATAGCAGTCATATTGAAGCCTAGAAATTATTTGAACTGCATTGTGTAAAATTCCAATGAATTGTGCTTTCATATACCACTTAAGAGTTTTTTCCTTTCATAAATTATTAATGCTTGAAATTGCACAATGACATTTTTAAAAAAACCAGTAATAGAATGACTAAACTTTGTTAACAGGCTGACAGTATGTACATACATACACATGTGTATATGCATATATATGCATATGCATATATATACATATATACACACACACACACACACACACATATATAATATCCACTTACTTCAGGGAAAACAGTTATAGTAGAAGGGCAAAAAAAATACATATGACTTTAGCTCTATAAGGTCTTAATTTTCTGTAAAACTCGCATAGAAATATTTCATAATCAGGCCACAAAGAATATTTAATAATAACTTTAATGATGGTGTTAACATATCTATCAAACATTTTTCAGTAAATGATTGTCTAGTGGACTCTACAATATGCTGGGGTGTCATGGCATTTTTAGACTCAGTCTCTATGTACCATTTTTTTTTTAATTAGAGCCCCTACTGGGTGCTCTGAGGCAGGTTACTTCAGTTGTGTGAGACTCACATTCCTCATCTATAATGTTAGATCTATAATGTAAGCTATTGTTTAGCTCTTACTTAATCTTTGAACATTCTATGAATTTTTAGGATATGGCAGCCACAGAACTATTGGGAGACACTGTAACCATTTCTCATTCTCTAACATTATGAAAGTTCCCAATGAGAGTTTTGTATTCCCAAACTGGACCACGATTTCCTGGGAATTCAGAGGACAGGGATCCTATGCCATGGTTCATTAACATGTTATATGGTAGTCTCAAGACAGGATAAAATTCCTCTCTAGCCAATTGTCCTTATTGGCTATATTTGTTTTTTCACTGTGTGTACATGCTTGGAACTACCATCACTCCCCTTTCTACTTCTCTTCCTTATCAATTTCTTTTTTGTTTGTTTTTGGTTCTGTGTCTGAGGACATTGGGAAACTCACTCATTATGTCGGTTATTCTATAAGAAGCAGCAATGGTATTGGCTGATTTCTGTTCTAAGAGAAATCTGCATATTCATTCATATTCACTTTTCTTTGGTTAGTCTTTATCATTACATTAAAGAACTGTACAACTTAAGTGTTCTTATCACTGAAACTTTTATCATTTATCATTTCATTAATTCCTGATATATCTAATATATCTGTATCTTCCAAATCAATGCCATTACTTTGAGGTTTATTAAACAGGCTTGTTTTTGTTTCTTTTTTTTTTTTAAAGATAATATACTATTAAGTTGTGCTACCTCATTCATTTAAATCTATTGTCAACTTAAAATACTATATAATAAATGACTGGTATATTTATTGTTCATACACCATAATTACTAAGCATAGCATGTTCTCCATGGAGCTTCAAGGTTCAGAATGGAAGATGACACTTTTGGAGTCAGTAAAATCTTAATTCTTCTCCTACCCTCCATTAGATTATAAACTCCTCAGAAATATATCTATGTTATATCTCACTCAACTTAGTGGGCACTGAATAAATATTTGATGCATTTGTTATGACCACTTCTTATGAGGTGGCTTAAAATTGTGTAAGGTTTTAGTGTTTTATTTTCCCATTCCAGTCCCCCAAATAAAAAACTTGAATTTTAGAAGACATATAGGAAAGAAATAGTCCTGGTCTGGTAAAACATTGAGCTTTAATTTCAGTTCTGCCTTCAAATAAGTAATAATTTTTCATATGTTATTTGATTTGTATAGGGCTCTTTTTTCCTCATAAGGCAAGTGGATGAATCAACTGCTACTGTCCTTCAATGATGATGATCTGTGAACATGCTTCCTTGGCTCAGTTGAGAAAAATAAAAATTTTCCCACAAATGGATAAAACACAAAAACAGATCCAATATACAGAATTGTCCTATTCACACATTTGAAAGGCAACACATAGTGGAACACTTAAATCTGAATTGGAAAAATCTGGATTCATATCTCACCTCAAATACATTCTAGCTATTTAACTTTGGGAAAATCATTTAATGTCTCTGGGCACATGTTCCTCATTTGTAAAATGAGGGGCTTGGATCAAGATGGTGTCTAAATCCACAAACTTATGATTTGTAATCCCTAAAACTTAGAATTGAACTCAGCAAAAGTCTTGGAAGAAACCTCAGCAATTCATAAGTAGGAGTAGAAAATACAAAGTAGAAGCTTATGTGTACATTTGTATAGACAGCTCTTCTCCTTTAATTTTTTCCTTTTCTTATAGTTTATTGATATGCACATTTCATGTTATTATTGATTTTTCCCTACTATTCATTTCTTTTTCAATATTAGAAACAACACATGAAAGCTTACTAGTTTATTTTCTGCTTGTACTGAACTTAAATTTATATCAAGAAAGTAAGAAATACATACTTATTTTTTTCTCTAAAGACGCTAGAATATAAAAGTTTAGTTTGTATCTCAGTGAGTTTGATTTGAATTCAGTTGCTGCTAGATGTAGACAGAAGAATTAAAAAATGTTTTAGTAATTGGAAAAGATTGATTTTGGAAAAAAGGAAATACTACCTTTGGATCATAAAATGAATCAAGACAGCTTACTTCACTTGCATGCTGATGCTTAAATTTATATTTTTACTACATTTAGTTTTAAAAGGGATACATTGGACAAACCACTGTATATTCATTTCTGCACTTCAGTCTGCTTTTGGTTTTGATGACTATCAATAAGACTATTACATTTTCTTCCCTCTTCTCTTCTTATTAAAAAAAAAAATGCATGTAGTTGCAGAACTGACTGTTCCCCAGCATCATAAACTCCCCCAGAGATCGGCAACCGGTCTCTGTCTGAGCACACTAATCTGGCCTGCAAAGTCAATCATTTTATTTATCACCCTTTATTCCAGGTTGACCTTATTCCTTTTTATTTTTCCACTGGGCTGATTTCAATTTTGTTTCACAGCAGTGTGAAACATTTACTAAAAGATAGAGAATAATTACTCCAGTAAATAGAATTTATCTCATGCTGGAAATGCCTAGCTTAACATCAAGAAGTATGGGGAATGGCTGACGGGGCGGAGGGGGGGGAAGAACATTGTTCTATCCCTCCCCCAAAGACATTGCACAGATCACATCGATAACTTCATGTCTAGATTTCATAGTTCTCTCTTGTCGCACTTTTATTTTATCTTATATTTTCGTTTAATTTTATGCCAAATTCTCCTCTCTCACCTAGGCTAGATATGCTGCAGCCACTCATGGCTCCATTCCACTACTGGCAGGCTTGGGGGCTTTGAACTGCTTTAGTTCTCACCTAAGCTGGTTCATCCTTCTTGGTGGCTTAGAACTCATCATTTTGGTGCTAGACTTCATGTAGATTGCTTCGTAATAGAGTTAGCTTATTGCCACTCAGAAATCTGAGCTCAAGTGATAAACCAACCTCAGTAGCCATAGTAGTAGAAATTACGGGTATATACAACCATGCCCAACTCCTGCCCCACTTTCTAAGAAATGTCAAATTAGTTTCTTTTCTGTGTTTTCTAATCTTCTTTCTCAAATGGACACCTCTCCAATTTTATTCAGGCATGGGTTCTGTTCAATTGACTTTAATATACCAGTTACTATCATAAAAACAAAAATAACAATGACAACAAAAACTTTGCTGCCTCACCTTGTTGTCTTTTCTCCTTATCCTTGCAATCCTATACAGTCTTCATGCACCAAAACATTTAGTGAAGATTTTATTACATCTTTTACATAGAAATACTTTCAAAAACTTCCCTTTTTCCTTGATAATTTAAGTCTAAATAGAAAAATAATTAGGAAGATATTTCTCCATCATTTAAGAGGTTCTCAAGCATTGTTTGTTGTAAACAAATTTGGCAAATAGTTCTCTCCCTCCCTCCATAGCTATGTTGCAATCATAAAACATGTCCAAAAAATGTGGAAAGGAGCAATGATAATTTTAAAGTAATATATTTTATAGTATCTATTAGTGCAAAATTATAAGCATCTAGGTCTTACTTCTTGTTTTAATTGTTTTTTTAAAAAGATCCAGGCCTTAAATAGTGTTTTTGTTTTTTACACTGCTGAGATCATGGAGTATCAGAATCTGAAGTCTGTTACCCAATTTTATTCACTTTAACATCTTATTGTACATAATTTTAGATCCTGAATAGAACTTAGGTCAGTCAAAATAATCTCCTTACCACTGTTCTAAATGAATTGCTTTTCTTGGCAATGTTTCATAATGCAAGCTATGGCATGGTTCATCATTGTTCATTTTCAAGACCAGACAGTAGTTCTATAGCATAGAAAAAGAACGAATTTTGAAAGAAAAAAGAACTACTCTTATAGAGTTGCATATGTTGTGAATAAAGAAATGAAGGTAGAGAGATAAATGAAGGTACTGTTGTGGATATTTTAGGTTTGGGGTAACATAGTATGTTAGAGCTGGAATGGAATTTAGAGGTCATTATATTCCTCTTATTTTACTGAAACTGACACCCAGAGAAGAAGAAAAGTGATGTGGCTAAGGTCATACAATTAGTAGCAGACCAAATAATCTGAATCCAAATTTTGACTCCAAATCTTTCCATTATACTACCTTGACTCAATTATAAAACTAAATAAACATTGACATTAATAGCAGATAACAGAAATGCAAGAAATTGTATCACTTTATTCAAATTTTAGAACAAAAAGACTTTCAGTAAATTCCTATATACATATATGTATATACACACATACGTGTGTGCATGCATATATATATATATATATATATATATATATATATATATATATGTGAGTGTGTCTCTATGTATGTATATTTGGACTAGACCTATAATTTCATTGGTTTAGAAATCTCCTCAGGAATAACTTCCTTTACCAAAGCAGGTCAGTAAAGATTCTCTACAACTTACAGGGTGAGAGTTGCCTGGGACCACTGACAGGTTCAGTGATTTGCTTAAGATCAAATAGGGAATACATGTTGGAGTGAAACTTGAACTCATGTCTTTCTGACTCTGAAACAAGCTTTCAATTCAATATTCCAAGGTATTTCTTGGGGGTGTGTGTCTATGTCACTAAAAGGCATACATTCCCTTTCTTTCTCTCTCTCTCTCTCTCTTTCTCTCTCTCCTTGTCTCTCTTTCTCTCACTCTGTCTCTCTCTTTCTCTTTCACACACACACATGCACACACACACACACACACACACACACACACACACACACACACACACACACACCCAGAAAGATAATGCACTGGAATCATAGAGACTTGAATTTTCATATAGATTTGCTATAATCTCAGTGGTGTTGGGCAATAAATTCTGTATTATATTTAACACATTTAATAAACTAGGGATTACAGTGCTTACCTCACAGGATTGTTATGAGGTTAAAATGAAGTAATGAATGGGAAAATATTTTTAGAAAACCTATGTATGATGTGTATATAAAGTATAATTATTATTTAATGTTTTTTCTATGTTCACTTTAAATTCATTTAAAAGACATTGCCATTTATTACATGAGAATAATATTATTTTTCCTTCTTTGGAAAAAAACACCATTACTCTTTAGCCGTTCCACGTACAAGTGATACACAGTGCAGCTCTGTCCCAGAGCCTAGATATGGAAGGAGAATTGGCTCTGAATTTTCAGCCGGTTCAATTGTTCGATTTGAATGCAACCCTGGATATCTACTTCAAGGCTCCAAAGCAATCCGGTGCCAATCAGTGCCTAATGCGTTGGCTCAGTGGAATGACACAATACCAAGTTGCATAGGTAAGCAATTATTGCCTAGGGTTAGTAGTGCACATGAGCCCTAAATCAGAATTGGACAGCAGTTTTAGAAAGTAGTTTTTTCCTACACCTATGTATTCATTCACCATCAATTAATAATGGTCATGTCCAATTTAAAAGGGCAATTTGTCATGTCAGAAATAATTGAGTACCAGCTGGAGGATAGGAAATATAGTGTTTCTTATAATAACCCATTAGACGAACAAATATGATGCATGTTCCTCCGCCCCTTCGAATATTTATTAACTATGTGACCAATTCTAAAGCTGTAAATATAGTACATTAATCTGGGGTTTTTTTTGAAAAGTAATATGTTGATAGATCTCTTACATGTTGTCCCTTTAGTAAATTTGTGCTGATGAATTATTGAAAAGGCATAGGCAAATACTGAGCAAATAACAATGGTTCTGTCAGTTGTGGCTTATTTGCTTCATTTTATGTAAGAGCCTCTGGCAGAATTATGCTTGGTTCTTTGAATTCATTTGTACATTTCAAGAGTGTTTTCTCTCTGATTTTGCTCATAAATTCCATTAATATAAAATAAGAAACCAAATACTTAAGCCATGTTAGATTAATTATTCTAAACAGCACTCTTTTCCATGGTTATAGACCATCCTAGTTAATATTCAAAATAATTTTTGCCGTATGTTAAATATAATTAATTGTGTCAATATCATTAGATGATTTTTTAAAATTAAGAAAATATGTCAGTTTCTGTATTGATTCAAACCTGCCATATGTGGATTGTCGCTTTATGTTTGAAAACCCTCTTAATAGTGGATCATATCTCAGAAACTCAAGCAATACATCACATTCTACTTTATGTTCACAAACTATGTACTTAAATACAATAATGCTTTCTAGTTCCCTGCAGTGGTAATTTCACACAAAGGAGAGGTACTATCCTCTCCCCCGGTTATCCTGAGCCCTATGGCAACAACTTGAATTGCATATGGAAGATCATAGTTACAGAGGGATCAGGAATTCAGGTAAGTACCTGTCTTGCAAAAAGGGGAATGCTTGGCCTCAGAACTTTGTAGTAGTTTATTGATATCTTTTTATTTTAAATTTGTGGAAAACAATTTGTTCTCTAGTGGTTTTTGTTTTTAATTGATAACTTCTAATCTTTTGTAATTCAGTAAAATAATAATGTAGCAGAGGAAAGCCAAATCTATCAATTATTATATTTTCTGTAATTCATTATGTCTGTATACTTACAGAACTCTGGCTACCTTTGTCTAAATCTTTCCGTATTTCACATGCATCGAACTTTGGTTATTTTGTTTTATGTTAATTTACTATTATGATTTTATATCATTATAATTCATTATACAGTATCTGTTTCTATAGCTTTATCTTGTACATGTCTGTCTTTGGTTGGTTTATTTGGTGTTATTTTAATCTAATTTTATGACATTTTAATTCATTATATCTATATCTTTATGTACATTTTCATGTACAATTCAATTGTGTTCACTCTTGGTTCCTTTCTGTGGTGTTATTTTTATAGTATTTGTATCTATGTCTAGTCAATATTTATACTTATCTTTCATGTATCAATCCTTGATAACAATAATATCTATATCTTCATCTGCATCTATTTCTCTAACTTTCTCTTGACATAGTTAATTTCTTTTTCATTTCATGGTTGCTTTCTTTGGTGTTATTTATATTGTATCCCTCTTTATTTCATTGAGAATATTTATTTAACATTAGTCTTTAAATAAAAAAAAAAATTAGTTAACCTAACCTCATTATGTTCCAGATTCAAGTAATCAGCTTTGCCACAGAACAAAACTGGGATTCCCTTGAAATCTATGATGGTGCAGATATGACTGCACCAAGACTTGGAAGTTTTTCAGGTAATAAAACTATAAGTTCTTTCTCATTCCATAGAACTCAAATTAAACTTTCTAAACAATTGCAAAAGTAGCTATGTACAACTAAAAATAAAAAAATTGTTTTAAATTTTGACACCTATTTTTCCCTGTATTATTTTTGGATTTTTAATTGCATGAATACAATCTATTATTTGTGTGCATCTTAATAAATTTATCAGCTTACATTTGATATGAAGTTAATATTAAGCATTTACCTGAGAAATGATTGTTTAATGTGCATCAAAATGCCATATCAAACCAAATAAAAAATACAGACTTACATGAACAGATACTCATTTTTGTGCTTATTCTCATTGATATTGTAAATTTTACTATTTATGCTTCAAAGAAGGTGGTTGTTTTTCCATTTATTTCCTAATGAAGCATCAAACATAGTCCTCTTCTTGCATAGACTCAAGCACAGATTCAGCAAGAAGAGGAAGTGAGGTAGTAGAGTGACAAATGAAAACAGTCTTTCCTGTTACCTTTTTGGTCACCACTCCCAAGCAGTGCTGCCTCCTCCTTGCCATGACTGTGAAAACTGCCAGGATTCTTGGAATCATTCATTGGTTTTCAGAATATTTATAAAGTTGTCATTTGAGTTTGTAGCAACCTAAATCTAATGATGATAAGAAGATATTCATGATACATGTATTTTTTAGAATATTTGTTACACACACATAAAGAACATCAGATTCATTTTGGAAATTTTTTTTTTAAATCAAGCCATTTAGGTAAAAGCCTTTTTATAGTTCAGAAAAACTGAAATATGCACATGCATACACACACACACACACACACAGACACAGACACAGACACACACACACACAGACACACACACACACACAGACACACACACTTGCAAGCACACAAATGAGAATAATGTCCAAGCATAAACATGTGTTGTTTTAAGTTGTAGCAGTAAAGAAGCACTTTTTTGGCTCCAATTCATTTGCAAATTAGTCCTGGGAAAAGACTTTGTAAATGGCAGTTTCACTTTGCCTTCTGTGTGCTAACCATTGATTTCAATATCGCCATTATTAGTAATTAAGTTTAATAAGTAAAGAAATGGAAATCTTACCTAGCCCAGATAGGGACACAAAGGTGAGATTTCAACCATTTAAGTGGATGCTATTTCTCATAGTATTTAAATAGAAAAAAAAAGTCTCATACTGCATAGTGAATGTGTGTGTGTGTGCGCTTATGTATGCACAAGTTTGTGTTTGTGTATGTATATGTGAAATTAGTCTGATTCTTAGTCCTTCAGATATAGAACATGTTTGAACTAATGAGTGATTTTAAATTTATCTTGAAGACTCCTCTAAGTAGGACTGAATTCAATTAAAGATGAATATTAAGGTATCTTAGTTATTCAGATAAATTAATCAAATATTCAATATAGTTATTATTAGCAATGTGGGTCTTACTTAAATTTTATATTAGTAACATATAACTTCTCCCAAACAGATTTAAAAACTGTACATTTTAGAAAATAAATAGTACATTGAATGAATAAATAACCTTTAGAATTTCAAAGAAATCAACAGACATGAAGATAAGAAAGTCAATAGTACTTTTAATAGATCAATATCTAGTGGAAATAGTTCAGTTGAAAGCTAAAGAATGTCTATGATTTGTCTAAAGGCATTTTCTATGGAAATAAGTAGTTCGTGCTTGTTGAGATTTTTTTATATTCTTTATGGATGTTTGAAGTACTGCTTTTCTAATTTAAAAAAAATGTGCACCTTTTCTTGTTGTTGTTCTAATAAACATGAAAAATGGAAATAGAAATTAACTTTTTATCCACTAGGTTTCCAAGCCTTTTAGCATGCATTCTGGAAGCTCTCCAGGAATGTTTATTTAGTACATATTTTAAATTTCCTAGGGCCATATTTGTAAACTACTTAGTTTTGGACCATTTTCATAAACATCTTATATCTTTTCCCCAACATCATCTCTTTTTACATGCTTATGTATAGGGATTTTGTGCAAGGTTGATGGTAATCCCAGCACATCTTACAAAAGCTGATTGAACCAACTTACATAATGATACAGTTAATGTTTTTTAAGTGGTTGTCATCATAGGATGGATTGGAGAGCATATAATTGAGGTGAGAAGAGTCATTTGATGGCTACTACATATAAGAATCAAGATGACTCAGGGGGTCAGTTCTGAATGACTAGGAAAAAATTATGGGAGCATTAACAAAAATAAGGCAGGGAAATCACTTTTACAGATGGAATAAGGAGAAAAGGAAATTTGTTTTTAATTAAATTCAATAAAGTTATTCAAAATTTCCTCTGGGCAAGGAAGTGTGCTAGGTGTTAAGGGAGGTGCCATAATAAATAAAACAGTTTTGCCCTTGAGGAGCTTATAGTAAAGAAGAGATGATGAAATATGTATATGGAGGTCTATAAAACAAAGATAAAGTGAATTCTTGAACTAGAAGAGTTAGTAATCAAATAATGTCATAAGGTGCACACAGAGAAAAATATGACAAATGCATAAATTAGATACAGAGTGTTGGGTGATGACAGAACAACTGGTAAAAATATGAGATTAAAGCCTGGGATTCATAGCAGGGCTAAAGATAACTGATTTAGGAGTTTTGTCCACACAAAAAGAAATCAGGCTATATTCTCATCTCTGATAAACTATTGATCTTCTCTCATGATTTTAGGTGAACCTTTATTCAGTTCACTAGGCCTCCAGTTTCTCATTTGTAAACTGAGGGTCCTGAGGCAGATGTGGTACCCTGCATCTGTTATCTCTACTATAAGGGAGTTTGAGGTTGGTGGGTCAAAGTCAATCAAGTAACTATATTATGCACCAATATGGAAGGGAGGCTGCCAAAGAAGATCAAAATTGAGCAGGTTAAATCTCCCAGGCTGAATCATAAGTGAGATCAGGCCTGTGAGGGACTGCTGCACTTCTAGAGGGACCTAGTCTCAAAAAATACCATAAACTAAGTTCTGATCTTGGTCATCTTCAAACTTTCATACATTAAGAAAGAGTCCAAGTCATGACAATAAATGAGGTCTTGCATTTATTCTAGTCATGGAAAAAAGCATTTACTTGGGCTTACTATGTGCCAGGCACTGTACAATCATGGGAATACAAACAAAGTGGAGTCAGAGGTATGTCCTGGAGATAAATGGAAAAATGACTAACCTGGATATTTTCCTAAAAATGGAAACTCTGGGAGGAACCAGACAGAGGAAGAAGTCACAGGGGTAGAGGATACTTCTAATGTGAGAAGTCTAGAGGGGAAATAACCTTCTAGGATGAGGATGATTCTGTGGCATGATAGAGAAAGTCCAGAGAGTCAACAGTGCAGCCTCTCCCTTTTCCTTATCATTCATCAGTCTGCTTTCATCATTTTTCCCTCCTATCCATCCTTTCCCTTCTATTCTCAATGCCAGCACCCTAACAGATGTACTAAATCCCTCAGGACAGAAATATGCCTTGCTTTCTGTCTCATTGTGATGATATCAGTTGCATTAATTTGTATATAGAATTATAATGCTAGAAGGAATATGAATATTTTACTATTCAATCAATCAACGAATAAAAGAATCTGCAGAAGAAATTGTGCCCCATACCTTCCTTGTCTACTTTCCCAAAAGTAAAATAACAGGCTTCAAAATAATATAACAAGCCATTATTAGTTATCATAAATAGCATTATTTCCTGAAGCAGTTTATAGTAACTTATACTGTTTATGGCAAATTTTATTAACTTTCAACGTGTTAGAAGAATCTGCCTGTAAAATGTTTCTTTCCCTGGAGGGATTATATATGAATACATATGCATGGGTGTGTATATATATTTTACATATATACATATATATAAAAGCATATATGTGTGTATCAGGTTTGGAATAAAGGTATTTGAATTATTCATAAAATTATGAAGATACTTTACAGATCACCCAATCTAACTCAGTTATCTGAGAAAGAAGACAACTGAGGGAAAGAAACCTTTAGTGATTTTGCCCATTATCATCCAACTACTTGAATCAGAATAACTCTAGTATCTTGTGTCCCATTGTTTCATTCATGAATTTATTCACTTATTCATTCATTCAGTTCTACTATATGCCAGGTACTATGTTAGGTCTGGAGATACAAAGATAAAACCGAAACAGTGCCTACCCTCAACGAGTTTACATTCTGTTGGAGGAAACACTGTGTACATGTACAGAGAAAATTAAATACAAAATAGATCACAAAATAATTTCTGGAAGTAAGAGCACTAGAACTTGGAGAGATCAGAGTACTTAGGTGAAGTTTTGAAGGATAACTGGCATACCTAAGACACAGAACAGCCAGTACAAAGGCACATAGATAGTAAAGATAATGATGTTTATAGGAAGCAGCATGCTGCCAGTATAGCTGAAATGTATACAGAGTGTTTGAAACAGTCATGGGAAATAAACCTGGAACCAGACTGAACAATTTTAGATGCCAAACAGAGAATTTTGAATTGAATATCAGGATTCATATCTAGAAGGAACCAGCAGACTTTCTTGAACAAGGGAGTGATAAGACCCCATCTTGTTTAAGAATATTAATTTAGTGGCTATGTGGTAGATAAATGAGAAAGAGGAAAGACTGGAAGTGTTCCAATTAGGAGAATATATCAGTAGTCTCAGTGAATGGCAGTAAGTGCCCAAAGTATGGTAGTTATATTACAAAAGGAGAGAAAGGGGTGAATGTGAGGGATGTTGTGGAGATAGAATTATTCTAGTGCTCCTGGCACTAAACCATGCTGCTTTCTCACAACTTGCATGTAGACAGAAATCTGTTGTAAACATAGCTTTTAATAGCTATTACTTAACTTGTACTAATATCTCTTCGAGGAATACCTTTCCTTTGAATCAAGACATACGAATCTTTCTGATGTTTAAGCTTTTTGGTAATTTGGCAAAAAGTATAACTTGACTTGTTTAATTTAAGGCATATAAGAAATAATTCATGTACTAAAGTTCTAATCTGATGCCTCATGAAAATGACTCTTGGTTCTTGAAGATCATGTTGTCATCATTGCACAAGATTGGGCAAAACTTACCAGAGTAGAACTTTAATTACAGTCCCTGTGATACTCAGCCTAGCTAAGGGCTAAGACACTCTACACCAATTTTGGGCACCAAAAAGTTATTTTTTAGCTCTCTGATTTATTAAGCTCCATCTCTGTGTTGTTTAGAGGTTAATAACAGTAGAGATTAATAACAGTAGAAATAGTACCATTTTGTTGAAGTATTAAAGAAAATTTATTATTTTATTTTTAAAAATTATTTTATAGTTATTACATGGTTATTTCATTTTTGACTCGATACCCTGGGATTTTCTTTTGAAGTAACTACCCTAAAATTCTGGGCCCATCATTATCAATTTCCTCTAAAGAATAACTTATCTCTATCAATTAACTGAATTGTGCTTCCTTATTAAAGTTAAAGAATCATTTTAATAAGACTATAAAATACAATACATTAATAAAGGTTTCTTCATTTGTGTATTATAACAAAAATCATTTAATTTGCTTATCATTTTTAAAAGAGCCCATTTTATTGTACTTTTTTAATTTAAGTCTTTGACTGTTCTGAGAATTTCCCTTTCTGTTATTTTCTTATTTCAAAACTTTCTTCTGTATTCTAATTTCATTTTTCAAATATGACCTTAGCTCCTCTGTGTCTCCTACTGATTCTTCAGTTGGTATAACATGAGCTAGAGCATTTTAAGTGGAGAAAGTATTCAATATAAATGAATATATACCTTCCTTTTTCACACAGTTTTGGTTGAAGTCATTCAGAGACCTCTGTGGGAACATCATTCAGTGTTAGTCACAGTGGGAATAGAAAAGAGGTTACCAGTCAAAAGCTATGTCCCATAAATAATGCATTGGATCAACATCTTCCCTGAACAACTATCCACAGTCAGACTTCTGTGTGGTCTTGAAATGTTTTTCCTCCTGATGGCCTTGTCAAATTGACTAAATGGAAAAGGCAAACATTCAAAATGGAAAAAAAAGAAACCAAAGTAGAGAATAAACCATATAAGTAATAAGCATTCATGTGGTGTTTGTATGATTTTGAATGTTCAGCATGTGTTCTCTATATCATGGTACATTAAGAAAACATCTGGCAGAGAACTAAGAAGATAACTTTGTTTTAAAAATACCTGTGGACATAGTTGATATTGAACAGTAGAAATAATGAAAATTGATACTATGAGAGACACAGATGACTGAAGATTATTTTGCATTTCCTGATATTAGTAAGATAGATATATTAAAAACAATTTCTGACCCTGATATTTAAAGCCTTCCATAATCTATCAAAATATCTTTTTAGCATTAGCATATTCTACTATTATTTCTGTTTTCTACAATTCAGTTGAAAGAATACTAGGATCAATCCTAAAATGCCATTGAGTCCACCCCTTCATTTTACAGATAAAGAAATTAAGGCTCAGAAGGTTTAAGTGATTTACCTTGGATTACAGGTTGTCTCAGGTGGGATTTGAACTGAAGTCTTCCTGATTCAAAGTTCACTGTCTTATCTACTGTACCATGCTGATATATGCATGTGTCTGCATGGTACAAAGCTGACTCTGTCTGCTTTTATATTTTGTTCTCCCATCATAGACATCTGCTTCCATTCTTTTAAGTTTTTAAGACTATTGTCTCTGTAAAATTTTCCCTAATTTCCCCAAATATAAATGATCACTCCTTTCTCAGATTCCTATTCTACTCTCTTTGATTCTTTCCTTATCTTTCCATTATATTACAACCTATTTTAAAAAAGTTATTGGGAATTTTCCTTTATCTCATGCACTAGAATATCTATATGCCCATTAAGACAGTAGTCTATATATCATAATTTAATAAATAATTGGTATTTGAGGAACAGAATTAAATTGCTTTGAAGAAATAAGCACACCTATTCAAATGTTTCACATGTAAAAAAATGATGTTAGAAAGTGGCATGAATTGGAATTAAGGTTAAACTACTTTTTTCTCTTGTAGGTACTACTGTGCCAGCACTGTTGAACAGTACTTCCAATCAACTCTATTTGCACTTTCAATCAGATATTAGTGTGGCAGCAGCTGGCTTTCACTTGGAATACAAAAGTAAGACCTGCTATCTGACCTTTCAGACTTGATATGTTATCACTGGTTTTATGAGAAAATTGTTTTATGCTGTAAACACAAAGTGAAACACAATGTTAACCCAAAAGTCATTTTTAGAACTTGCGGGAAATCACCTCTCATTGAAATTTCGTCAGAAAATACAAGGAAAATGTGTTGCCTTGTATCTTGGTGAGAAAATGTAAGAATGTCTTAAATATCCTGATTAAGGTAGTTAGTTTAATGATGTTATAACATCCTTGAAAATTAATTTAGTTTTATTGTGAAATCTATACATGTTTACTTCTTAATACCTAAAAATAGTTAACCCCATGTATTAATTTGCAATTTATTTGCATAACTTTTCTATTTCTCTTCTCAAAGAACTCTTAAAAATCTGTACTAGCAAAGAACAGCAGCTCCAGTGCTGATGTCTGTGTATTATTCATTTTAATTGGAAGTGTAGGCATTGCAAAGGAGGCTCTAACCTTTTAAAAATGAATGTGAGGCTGAGTTAATAGTCTGATAAATGGGATGACAAAGGTCAAATTCACAAATCTTCTTTGACGTTTGATTATGCAGGTAAACCTTGTAAAAAGAAGAAATAAGAATTTCCAGTGAGAGTGAAGTTTATTTTAGAACATGTTTTCAAGCACTAAAAATGCTTAATGTTGATATTCATCTCCCTTAATAAGCTGTTGCAAATAAGCAAATACATAGATAAGCTTTAATAAGTGATCTTTTGAATTGAGATAAACAGTTTTTGAGAATGTAAATGCATAGATGTTCCTGAAAGACTAGATTTCCAGCTGATGATAAGCATTCAGAACCAGACACAAACCACAAGACAGTCTCATATTCTGGTAAAATTCCCCTTCTTAAGGCCACCATTTGTATGCAAGTTTGCAGCAATTTATTTGAATAGGACTCCATTAATGACTGTGCAAAATGAGGCCTTGGATATTATTTACATGGGCTACATATGGAGAATTTGCTCCCCTTTTTGACACATTTTTTGAACATCTGTAAATGGTGAATTATGAGGTTCATTTCCTACTAGTAGCTAACAGATGCACTCATTCATGTGGTGATATTATGGGTGATGCATGCTCTTACCTAGTACTCTCAAGGTGGTCCTGACTCTTCTGGCTCTGCACCTACTACCAATGTGGAAAGATGTTATTAAAATAATTTGTCTACAAATTTCCATAGAGCTATAAGGACATTTGCTTCACCAACATAGTCATCTGTGGTTTGGTTTTATTACTAGAAAGTAGACTTATTAGAAGAAGAAAATGAGTACATATCTCACTGAAAGGAAACAGCTTTGAAGCTTAAGTCAAGGTCCTTGTTTCTGTATTTTTTTCCTTTGGTAGTATATGGTTCTAATTTGACACATTTCTTTTTTCTAGTTTGTTTTTTTTTTAATTTTCTAACTCAAACATCTTCATATCTCTTTTTCTAGTTGTCAAGTATGATGATGTCTATGTCTATCATTCTGAATATAATGGCTGGAAATATGGATAATATGAAGTGATAATAAAACTAATGCTACTGAAATCACCAATGAAGGGGTAGCGTTGTTTAGTCTGTAACCTGTGGCGCTTTTAATGCCTTTAATATGTTGACCTAATACAATGCCCAACATGTATAGGGTACTTAATAAGTTGTTGACTAATTGACATGACTAAATAAAGCATTTATGTCAGGGTTATCACAAGTATTGGGCTATGGGGCCTTCGCTGCAACATCGTGGAGAGGGGCACAGCTCCTCCCTTGGATGGGTATCTTTTCCAGCAGGTACTGTCACCACAGCACTCACTGACCCTTGGCATTGCCTTTTGGAGCTCTGCCCTCTCTTCCCAGGCCGTCACTCTCCATGTTCTTTAGCAACTCTGAAATATTTGTCTTTGGACCATCTTCAGATTTTCATCATTATGACATAGTTTGTCCAGAAGCACCTCCCCCACCTCACCCCTTAAGATATCAAGGACTGGAATACCTTCTATCCAATTGCAATTTTACCTACCATTCCATGTTCTAACCTGCCTGTCCCCTTGCCAACACCTTTTGCACTTGTAACCTAGGTTTTTTGATTCTAGGCACATTTACCTTACCCTCCTTTAAAAATTCAATAAATTTTCCTCTGTTGCCTTCCTTTATTATGGGGTATAGCGCAGAATCTTATATTGCTTCTAATCCAAACCACAGAACCTCAAATCTCTTCTGATCCAAACAAGAATTTCCTCTATGCCATTTGTGACAAGTAGCAGTCCAGTCTCTTCTTGCAGCCCTTCAGTGAGAAAACCCATGACTTCTAGAGACAACTCATTCTATTTAAGGACAACACTACAGTAACTTTTGAAAGGTTTTGTCTCTACGTGAAGGCTAAATCTATCTCTTTGAAATGTCTGCCTTTGCTTAATGCCTGTATACTGACTGATAGATTGATCCTTTCTAGTTCTACCCCTTGGGGACAAGCTGAAGAAGTTAATCCTTCTTCTGGGAAATGACCTGACAAATACTTGAAGATAGATATCATCCTTGCTATGACACCTGACTTTTCCTTTCAGAGATTAAGTTTTCAAACCTGTAAAATGAGCCCAATATTGTCTCTCAAGTTAGCTTTCATTTTCTCTGACACACACACACACACACATTCACACACTCACACCCACATGCACACACACGAGAGAGAGAAACATTTTTTTCCCTGCTACATGTATATTGTGGTGTATAACATTGGAAAGACATAATTTCTGGGTAAAAATAATTTTATTAATAATGCTAGCATATTTTTAATAAAAAGTCTCAAATGCTCAAGACCAATCATGAAACCCACTCAATACTTGTATGCTCATGGAAGAGTGAGTCTTCCTGCAAGTGGCAATTGACTCTTATTGATTAACTAGTAATGAGAGAGAATGAATATTATAATGAGAGGTGAACCTATTCTAATGAGGGGCTAGGGCATGTGACTTTGGTCATGTCATTTACCTTCAGATCATACCCAGCCCTGGGCAATTTAATCAAATAATGTATCCCTACCCAAATTTGAGTGGAACATAATGGGCAGGAATTCAATTAGATAAGATGGTTTAGGTGAGATAAAATTTTGGCAGATGTCAGCAATGTCCTTCAAAGGATGGACTTTAAAGATGGAAATAGAAGAACTCAAAGCTATCTATAGGGACATAAAGAAGTGCTCTAAATCATTTTTTATTAGATATAAGCAAACTGAAACAATTCTGAGGTACCACCTCATACCTGTCAGATTGGCTAATCTGACAGAAAAAGACAGTGATAAATGCTGGAGAAGATGTGGGAAAATTGGGACACTAATGCACTGTTGGTGGAGTTGCAAAATGATCCAACTTTTCTGGAGAGCAATTTCAAACTATGCCTAAAGGGCACCAAACTGTGCATACCCTTGGATAAAACAATACCACTGCTATGTCTGTCTCTCAATGAGATCATAAAAATGGGAAAAGGACCCAGATGTACAAAAATATTTATAGCAGCCCTTTCTGAAGTGGCAAAATATTGGGAGTTGAGGGGATGCCCATCAATTGGGCAATGGCTGAACAAACCATGGTATATGAATGTAATGGAATCCTATTGTGCAGTAAGAAATGATGAATAGGCACATTTCAGAAAAGCCAAGTAGAACTATTAATGGAAAATGGAGAAAGGTTATAAGCTTTCTGCAAAGGAAGGTTTTCAAAGGACTTTAATGCTCTTCTCTCCAATTAGAAGGGAGAGATAAGTGAGGATGAGTACAAAAGGTGCTGGGTATAAAAACCTGAGTCATTCTACATGGGGATGAAATTTCTGGTGATCAGCTTATCCTGTGGTCTTGCTGTTTCCTGGAGAGAAGCCAAGCAGAGCTGCCGATGGAAAATGGAAACTGCCACTTTCTTCTCAGAGGCAGTATGATGTAGTGGGAAGAGCATTAGGCTTAAGAGTCAGGAAGACCTGGGTTTGTATCCTGCTTGTGATACTTTTTAAAAAAAATTTAATAATTTTTTTTTAGTAATTTTTTTTAAATTACATGTAAAGATAATTTCCAAGATTGATTTTTGAAAGATTTTGAGTTCCAAATTTTTCTCTCTCCTTCACTTCTTTCTTGCCTCCTCAAGACCGCAAGCAATCTGATATAGGTTATACATGTGCAATCACATAGAATATATTTCCACATTAGCCATGTTGTGAAATAAAAAATAGAATAAAAGGGAAAAACATGAAGAAAATGTGAAAATAGTATTCTTCCATCTTTTTTCAGATTCTATCAGTTCTTTCTCTGGATGTGGATAGCATTTTCCATCATGAGTCTTTTTGGAATTGTCTTGGATCATTGTAAAGCTGAAAAGCTGCTTCTAATACTTAATACCTGTGTGACCCTGTGCATGTAATTTAACTTCACTGGACTTTAGCATCCTCATCTATAAAATGAGAGATTTGTACTCATTGACATCTAAGTTCCTTTCAAGCTCCAAATCTGTGGACTTGTGATATTTTCCTAAATCTTCTTATGAGTCATGTCCACTAATTATGGATTGCAAGGCTCTATATCTTACTATGTTCTATGTATGGTGCTAAGCACAGAGCATATAAATACAAGCAAAAAGAGAGTCCCTACCTTCAAAGAGCTTACATTCTATTGGGGGAAGACAACAATTAAAAAATTTTTAGAAGGACCCAGAAAGGAAGGAAATGAAAGTATTTAGCACAGAAGTGTGATTTTAAAGTCCAAAAATACAGGAATGGGGGGCAAGAGGGGAATGAAGGTTGCTTGGCCTAGTGTTTTCACAAAATGGAAGGAAGAATCATAAGGAGCTCACGAATAGTAGAAGTGGAATGAACCTTGTTGAAGGATGTTCTAAGATGATCCAACTTTAGGGGTGGCAGGATGTTCCAGGGTAAGGAGGCCCTAGGTACTGAGGGAAGTTCTAGGATAAGAGAGCAAGCTGTAGAAGTTTGATTTTGCAGTCCAGAAAAGTCAGGAACAGAGTGGGCACATCAGTATCACTTGTGTATATTCCCTTCTCTCTACTTAAGTAGCCTATGCCTTTGTTTTGACCCTCAATACCTCTAGAACTAAAGAGAAACTCCTCTGCCATTTAAAAACCTGACTCAGTTTTCTTTCCAGCTCATTGCACATTATTCCCCTTCCTGACCCATACTGTCTGATCAAGTAGGCCTCATACAGTGCAGTGAATGCACCTTTGCCTCTTAGAATCCTTAGGCAGCTTCAAGACTCTGCTCAAAGGCCACCTTGTCAACTTTTCCCTGATGCCTTAGTTATCGTATTCCCTGCCTAAATCATCTTGTATCTATTTTATATATTTTTCTGATATTTCTATATATTTACATGTTGTCTCCAACTATATAATTTAAGCTTCTTAAGAGTAGAACCTATTTCACTTCTTTGTATCCCCAGTCTGGGGAATCATAGTCTTCGAAGCATAGTAGGTCTTCAGTAAATGTTTATTGAGTGATAGGTCATAGTGATTTTATTACTTTTATATCTGGGGAGGGTGGGGCTATTTTTGATAGTAGAGACATCAAACATTTATAAATGGAATTTTCTTATTGCTATTTTCATTGAAACTTTGAACTGATTTTATAGTACTCTTTTGAGCCATTTTTGAAATAGCAGGTATAAGAGGATTTAATTTCTTTGCAAAGTTTACTTTGCAATAAAAGCCATAGTACTTTAACCATAGCCACAAGGAAGAGATCTAAACACTTAAAAAGAAGAATCAAATCTCTTAACACTATTGCTTTGAACCATGGAAGGGATGAAGGGGATATGGCTTCATGTAAGAAACCATTGCTGCATCTCTGTACTCACTGATAGTTAAATAGCATAGTTTCTTGTATAAATTAAATACTCAATGAATATGAGTTATTTTGATAATAAGTTACAAATAAGATACTTAATGACCATCAAAGTAATCTCCTAATAGATTCCCCCCCGCCCCCTATAATTATACAGGTTGTTATGGGATTGCCAGGAAACCTCTGATTTCTCCTTTAGGTTTCTAACAATTGAACCCTAATTTTTTGATCTAGCAAACAAATAGTACTTTTCTACTTTTTCTAGACTCCTTTATATTATTTGGTCAATTCAACCATCAACCATCAAAAAATTATTTACTTAGTACCTTCTATTCCACCAAATCTGCCAAACTGCAGGGTAGAAATAAAATAAATGTGGTGTTTATTTTATAGTCAAATCTAAAGCCATGTGAAGTATTTTCTTTGAGCAGCTTAATAAGTTAAATTTGAATGGAATTTCAGGTCAATTTGCTATAGACAATAAATAGCAATACCAGCTTAGAGTAGCAATATCTTTTGGTGAGGTGTTTTTGCATTTTAATAGTGATATAAAAATTAAGATAAAGGGCATCTTACCTGCCTCTTTCCTGCTTTAGGCCTCAATTCCCTTATCTGTAAAAAAAAGAGATTAGACTAAACTTTCTCTAGTTTCCAACTTTAAAATTGGATGATACTAAGATTTAATATCATAATTTAATATCATAATATCATAATTTAAAATAATTTAATATCATATCACACAAAATTTAATATTATAATATAATTTAATATCATAATAATATTATAATATCATAAAATTTAATATCATAATCATAATATTTTCAGCATTGGGTCCTTCTTTGCATCCCTGAAACTCAATTTTGTATGAAGCCATATATTCAACTTACACATGTGACCTAATCTACTTGTTAACTCCAGGTTTGGGTTTTTTTTTCATTTTTGGTACATTTCTTACAATCCATTTTTGCTTTACTCAGGATCCAGTCAATTTTGTGCTAATGACCAAAAAAACCTTTTAAAAAAAATTTGAGTGAATAGAACCCTGGAGTCAGCAGGACCCAAGTTCAAATCAGGCCCCAGATATTTGACATGTACTAATATAGCAGGTATAAGAGGATTTAATTTCTTTGCAAATATTTGACATTTGACATGTGGTAACATGAGTGACCTTGGGCAAGTTACTTACCCCAGATTGCCTCACCTTCCCCCTCCAAAAAAAAATTGAGTGAATGCATGCTGTGTATAAAATACATTTAGGCCTTTATTCTCTTTTTGGTCCCATTTAAAAAAAAAATGTTTTTCACAAAATGTCTTTGTCCTGTTTGAGTTTTATCTGTTCTTTTGTTATAAAACATGCCTCCCTTATCAAAGATAGCATTTCTATATGCTTTAAAAAAAGAATAATAATAACTAAACTTACTTGGAAGGGGAGTAATTTTATTAATGTGGTTACTCTGTCCACTGATAAGAGATTTTAGACCCTTTATACCTTAATAATCTCTCACATGAGCTTCTCTTCTCAGATCTTCCCAAGAACTCCATGAGGGGATTACTGTTATTATCCTATTTGACAGATACTAAAGGTTAAGTGACTTTCCAGGGTCACACAGGTAGTATGTATCAGAGGCATGACTCAAACCCACATCTTGTTGCCCAGCATTTTATCCACAAAACAAGAAGCTATCTAATGAATTCTTACCCTTACGTATATGCTGCTTCTCTGATCTTCATCCAAAATCTTCTGACAGTAAGCATTTTATGTATCTTCCAATCATTTTAATGACAAGCTTAAGTTGTGCCTTCTCAGTGCTACTGCCCTCTAAGTGATCTTGTAGCAATTTTTTTTTTCTGGCATCACTCTTTAGGTATTTATGTATATCGTATGTGCTGTATTTTCACTAAAGCCTTTTTTGTTCTGTGGGGACTTTAGGTCCTATATGACCTGAAACTGGGTTGTGAGCTACAGAAATACCAGAGGGTGCTCATTTCTGCATACTGTATTAATTCAGGGATCTCCTGGGATCTGTTTCTGTCTTAGAGCTTCCTGCCTTGGTGCCCATTCTCTGTGTTTTTTCAGTCTCTGCATTCTGGAATACTTCTTACAGTGTGCGCTCCTGTCCATACCCTATCTCAAATTTTGAAAGACCTTTCTTTTTTGTTTCCCTATGACATCCTGGAATGGGGGAGAGGGGTAAAAAATCACTCACTGTGATTTTTTTTTTTTCTTGGGTTTTCAGATTAAAATTCAATATGGTGCATTTCTAGATCTTTATGGAGAAGGTTTGGTGAGGACCTAGGATGTACTGTTTCCTTTTAGTCCATCATCTTGGCTTCCTAGTGCCATTAGGTTAATAAAGGATACACCAGTTTAGTAAAAGTTCCAATATATTCTTAACACTCTATAAGGTTTATGTATTCTATATGTCTGTCAGTGAGGGGGGGGGGGGGTCTAAGAAAGTTTGGATAGAAGATGCTATCTATCATTAAATGGTTGCCTAGTATATCTAGTTATATCTATCAACCTATCTACTTATCTACCAAACTTTTTGCCTATCTATAGATCTATCTATCTATCTATCTATCTATCTGTCTATCTATCTATCTATCTACCTGTCTGTCTATCATTTCTCTAACTCAAGGAAATAAGTCTGCAAAAGTATGAAGAGGTTGGGATCATAGAGAATTGCTCAAAGAATTAGGTTCATCTAATTTGGAGTATACAAGATAGGAGGTTTGATGGCTGTCTTCAGATATTTGAAGGGTTTTCATTTG
Source organism: Pseudochirops corinnae (assembly GCA_028646515.1). NCBI lineage: Eukaryota > Metazoa > Chordata > Mammalia > Diprotodontia > Pseudocheiridae > Pseudochirops > Pseudochirops corinnae. Next base: position 145,886,735 of record CM053585.1, read on the forward strand.
GAGGATGGACTAATCTTGTTCCACAGGACCCCAGAGGTCGGAAACAGAAGCAATAGAAAGAAGTTTCAAAGAAATAAAGTTAAGCTTGATGGAAGGAAAATTTTTTTCTCTAATGCTTAGAGCTTTCTAACAATGAACAGGATTCATTTAGACCAGGGATTTTTAACCTGGGTCCATGGACCCTTTCAAGAGGCCTATCAATTTTGGGGAAAAAAATACATTTTTACGATCACTAACATATAACTTCCTTTGTAAGCCTATGTATTTTTATTTTATGCATTTATAAACATTTGGAAAGGGGTCCATGATACACAAAAAATTAAGAACCACCACCAGTGGTGGGTTCCCCTTCACTATAATGATCTTTAATCTGTATAGCTACTTGAGTATTATATAGAAAGGATTTTTTCAGGTTCATTCCAATTCAGATTCTGTAATTTTATTTTTATGGAAGAAATTTTCACATCAGTAACATCACTGGTCCTTAAAGTAGAGGTATTGGCTAGTTATATAACAAAGTCCTTAAAGTCAGAAAACCTATCATATATTTTTTTTCTGTATTCCTTATAGCATCTATTATATGCCCCTGTACATCATAAATATTCACTACAAATTGGATGATTAATATACAAGGGGTTATAATTATGTATTGATTGCTAATCAGTTAGATACACTGGTAGAAAGGTATTTTTAAAATCATGTATGCTAGTGCTGTGATGGTTTGTATAAAACTAAAACCTCATCTAATGTATCTAATGTGATATTTTATTGTGTATATAATTTCAGATAATTCCCCAAATGACATGTTTCCAGAGCTCTGGGTTTTTCTCTGCCATATGTCCATTTATTTTCCTCCTACCTTTTGACTTAAACATCTTGTTCAGGTGTTGATGAGTTCTATTTAAAAATCTTATGCATCCATTCATACTGCTATCAGGCAAATCTCTTCCCTTCATGGTAAAGTGAAATATTTGATCTCACAACCCATAAAGTTATTGCCTTGACAATGACCTAATGAGCCTGGATTCATTGTGAATAATTATATGCTGCATTTCTTTGGTTAGAAGAAATTATTCATTCCAAGTCTTAAACTGATTTTAATTACAGTCACAAGGTATGCCACAGACATTACTGAGGGGAGAAATCATTGTAGAGAGAGGGCCCTCCTTTCTCATCATCACTAGCAGTAACTATTGACCAGTTACCACAGGAGACAGACAAGGTTAGGAACCTGGGAGTGGCAAGACAGCCCAGAACACCTATGTCTCTTCCAACTCTGCCCCCATAGCCATTGTCTTTGGAAGCAACTCCTATAGAGAAGGGACCATCTGCCACCCCTTCCAGCTGACAGCTCTTAGATCAAGCAAACCATCGTACCTGTAGTAGAAGATACCCTGAGGGATAGTCAGGAGGTAATATTTGCCAAGCTAGTCAAACCAATACCACCACCTTGACCACAATTTTGCCTCAATCCCTGAACCAAGGACCCTGAATCCAAAAGCCTTGTGATTAAGATCCCTTCCAACTCAGTTTCCTCAGCCGGTAACCTGAGAATCAAAACTTATTGGGGATACAGACTGGCAACTGCTCCTACAAGTGCCACTGTCACAGTTACTGTGGACCCAGGAAGGACAGCTCTTGCTACCAAAGTCCTTAGTACTTTATTAAAATGATTTTTTCATTCATCTTAAATATTTTGAAAGTACTGTGGAAATATATATATATATATATATATATATATATATATAAAACATATACACATACATACAAATATATACATGTACACATATTTGCCAAGTAATGTAGATATCATGTTAGTTTCCTGTCATCATAAAACTGCTATTGACCATGAAGATCAAAGAAAGCATTTCTAAGGACATCAGTATGAAAATAAATTGGACAGTGAATCGTGTTTCCACGCTTATCCATTTCCCCAAAGATCTGGAAAATAAATAGCACAATTGTTTCTTTCAGTGGCCAAAAATCTACAAGGGAGAGTTTTGTATTATGCATTTATCATGTATCAGTATACTAGAATGAATGCAAATTACAGCAATTGAATAGGATTATGTGTATTCTTTGTTAACAAGCATAGCATTTAAACAAAGTCTCTTAATTTAGGCTTTTTATGTCTTGATTTGATTTAGGCCTATAAGTATTAAGTTTTTCAATTTAATCTGAGTATTTTGTTGTCTCAAATTAGTATGTAAATTCACTAAAACATTCATAAGGAAAATCAGATAACAAGGTAGCACAGTAGATTGAAAACTCAACTTGGATTCCTGAATTCAAATTCTGTTTTAGACAATTACTAACTATGTGACCCTGGGCATGACACATAAACTCTTCTAGCTTTAGCTTCCTTATATGTAAATTAGATTATGTAGGTACATTGTTTTGCAAACCTTAAAGTGCTATACATATGCTAGCTGTTATTATTAGTACTATTACCTCTACTTTCTTCTTTACCCATTTGTTGTGTGACAAGGATCAGGCATGTTGTTTAAGCATTCTGGTTACATCCTCATCTGGAAAATGAGGAGAATAATAGCACCAACTCCCAGGTTGCAGGTTGTCTTGTTACCACCTGTCATTCTTGTCCATGTCTTCTCATAGATTTATGTATCTTATGTAACGATATATAGATTTATATTTGTTTCAAACATATTTTCAAAATTAGTAGCCACCTTTGACATTTAGCATGCCTGACACAGTCTTGCTTAATTAGAAACCCTAGGAAATCTTTTTTTTTTCCTTTTCCTGATTGTCAGAGTTCCTTATTGGTTATATGATGCACCCCTTTCACACCTACCATCTACCTTTCCATTATGCTCTATGTGATATTCAGTAGTTCTTTGGAGTTAGTGGCATCCGAGTTCTCATGGCTGCTAAATCTTTGAATTGGAACGAGGGGACATCTTTTGTTGTGGCAGACTCAGGTTCAGTACAAGAGTTTTGCAATTTCCCAAAGGAAATAGATCCTGTACTTCTTCTTTCTACACTAGACCCAGCTTATTGTCTGTCTATTAGACAGACCCCAAAAGATTGTCCATTTGTTTGCATGTTGTAATTCTTCATCTAGTTGATTTTTCCTGTGTGGACAGACAAGTGAAACTCATTTAAATGACTAGAGATCTCTTGCAGGAGGTTCTATAATGTCTTAGAGCTTGAATGAAAACAATGTCATTTACAAACTAGAACATCTGGAATACCTCATCATTCACAGGGAATATGTTTAACCTCATTGGATTATTGAATTTTAAAGCTCTTCACAACCTTGTCCCTTCCTACCTATACTTTATTCCCCCCACCTCCACAAACTATGATGTAGCTACACTAGACTTCTTGGAAACTTGGTATTTATAGTCTAAATACATATGTGTATATTTATATATATATATATATAGTTATATATATATAGTTTATATATAGTTATACACACACACATACACACACACATACACACATATATATAGTTTCCCCCATTAAAATGTGAACTTGAGGGCACCTATGATGTTTTTGCCTTTGTAACATCTAGACTTAATGCAATTCCTTGTATATAATAAGTGCTTAATAAATGCTTCTTGATTGACTAATTCTGCAATATATCTCCTCAATCACAGTGTGAAATATTTTGGCAATCATACATCTCCCTATTTTATGTCTCTCTTCATCTTTATTATCAGAATAATTAATGATGATTATTTCTATTGTTACATCTATAGAATCTCAAATAATTTTGATATATGGAGAGGAGACATTTTTAAAAAGTCTTTAAGGGGGCACTTTGTTGTCCTGTGTTGAATGCATTTTCATAATCAACAAACAATAAGCATATGGTATCTTCTTATGTTCTCCATCTTTAGTTATCAGATGGTAACGATGTGTTCTGGTTTTGAATATAATTTGCAAAAGTCTGCTTATTTTCTAATAATTCCCTTATTGAGGTATTTATATATATTTTTTATATTTAGATGACCTTGATAAAGATTATGTGTAAGTGGGGAAATGAACATACACTTTGGTAGCTGATGTTTTCTTGGTAAAGGTATAAGATGTTTTCTACAGTGTTGCTATTGTCACCTCCTACAGATACCTTACAAATGAGTCATTCAGTGCTCTCAAAATTTTATCACCTCTACTTCAGATTTCTTCTCTATATACTTGATAATATCCATCTGGTCCTCCTGCCTTTCTTCTCCTTAGTGCTCTTTCTACCCATTTTGTAAATACCTCAGGAACTGGGATTTGGGGTTCAAATATAACCTCAAATCATCTGATCATCAACTTGTTAGAGCTATGATCAGAAATTAAATACAAAAGGGGCAGGGGTGGGGGAGGGATGTTTGCCACCACTGGGGAGGGGGGCGGTGTCAAGGGGCGGATGTGCGCCATAGGCGGGGCTGTGCTGAGGTCGTAGCAGGACCAGGGGGCGCCCCACCACAGGAGAGTACGCACCCAACCCCAGACCTCACCCGACTTGACCCGACCTGACCCAACCTGACCCGACCTGACCCGACCTGACCCTACGCCGCCACTCCACTTCACCTCCTGCTCCAATGGCGGCTGCCGAGAATACTCATGAAGAGCACGACATTTCCACGGAGAATGTGGATGACTCGAAACATGATCCACAACTTGAGCTCGTAGTGTCTCTTCCTGGGCAGCACATTAAGACCCTTGAAGAAGATGAAGAAGTGCTCTTTAAGATGAGAGCCAAGCTGTTCCGATTTGCATCGTCTAATGGCCTTCCGGAATGGAAAGAGCGAGGGACAGGTGACATGAAGCTGCTGAAACACAAGAAGAAAGGAACCATTCGCCTCCTCATGAGAAGGGACAAAACTCTGAAGATCTGTGCGAATCACTATATAACACCTTTGATGGAGCTGAAGCCCAGTATAGGCTGTGACAGGGCCTGGATCTGGAACACACACGCTGATTTTGCTGATGAAAGCCCCAAGCCTGAAGTGCTGGCGATTCGATTCCTAAATGCAGAAAATGCCCAGAAGTTTAAGACAAAATTTGAAGAATGTAGAAACGAGATGGAAGAAAGAGGTAAGGGACCAGGAGCAGCCAAAAAGAGCAGCACCGATAAAGTAGTAGAGAAGTTTTCAGAGCTGTGGGTGAGGGAGGGGAAGGCAGGTAGCCAAGAGCTTGAGAGCCCCAAGGCACCTGAGAAGGATACCAAAGTCCAGGACAAAGACACCAAGGCCCACGACAAGGATATCAAGGCCCACGACAAGGATACCAAGGCCCAGGACAAGGACACCAAGGCCCAGCACGTGTTACTGCAATAAATCATCTTGTGGATCTTACCTTTCTTAATTTATTTTTTAACAAGGGTTTTGATAAAAAAAAACAACTGAATTCCACCCTCCATATTGTTTTCTGAGCTTTTACAGTCAACAAGATATCTTCAAGAAACCTATTTCCAGTTACATGTACTATGTTCATAACATTTTTTTACATTGTAGAAACACTTATTTATAGTACATCCAAAAGAATGAATAAAACGTTTGAAAGCTGCCGAAAAAAAAAGAAATGAGAAAATAGTTATGAAGAAAAGATATGGCATGCAACCAAAAGATGTTTATTAACTCAATTAAACAGACTATAGAAAAAATGTAAAGAAGTGGCCAACAGAAATGACATTGCTACCAACTTTAATAATTCCATCCAGAATTCAACAGTGTAATTGAAATGCTACAAGAAGAATAAAAGAACTTTGTCACCTTAGTAGAAAATTTACCTACTTGCCTTAAGAGAGAAGTGGTTTTCAAAGCCCACACAGAGTTAGAATGTAAATTAATCTGTAAAATCTTATTAGAAAAAACAGCATAATGCAGGATTATTAATAACATTTTCTCCTAAAGAAGAAATAGTGAAGGGTAAAACTAGTCCAAGGAAAGCTTAACATGATACTCATCTAAGCCAAGTTATACCAAGGACATTTAAGGGTGAAAGAAGACTAAAAGTAGAAAAAAAAATGCAACATGTCCAAAAATTGAACTCATATTTTCTTCAAAATTCTCTCCTCTTCCTAACTTCTCTATTATTTTTTTAAGTTACCACCTTCTTCTCAGTCACCCAGGGTCACAATAAATAAATAGGTTTCATCATGAACTCTTTACTCTCTTATCTCCCCCCCAATATTTAATCCATTATAAAATCATGTCACTCTTGCCTTCATAACATCTCTCCTATATGCCTCTTTTTCTCCTCTGACATTACCACTACCCTAGTGTAGGCCCTCCCCACTTTTTACATCATCCCTAGACTCTTTCAATAGCCTGCTGATTGGTCCACCAACTTATGCAAATTTCATTCTATTCTAGTCCATCTTCTAGTTAGCTTTCAAAGTGATCTTCATAAAGGCACAGTTCAAGCCACACCCACACCCCCAACACACATATTACACTCATACTATTCAGTAAACTCGTGTCTATCATTCAGAGTCATTCATAATCTGCTCTTTGGCTCCCACTTTTCCAATTTTCTTGCACTTTATGTACCTCTCGCTTATTCTGTGATCCAGAGACACTAGCCTTCTTGCTTTTCCTTGAATAAGACATTCCATCTCCCAACTCTGAGAATTTTCTCTGGCTGTCCTCCATGATTAGAACTTTCTCCTCATCACCACCTCTTGGCTTACTTCAAGTCCTAGCTAAAATTCCACCTTCAATAGGAAGTCTTTCTCAATTTTCCTTAATATTTTTTCTTTCCACTGTTGATGATTTTCAATACATCCTATATATATAACTTATTTGCATATAATCTCCATTAGACTGTGAAGTTCTTGACAGTAGGTGCTGCCTTTGTTTGTATACTCAGTGCTTAGAACAGTGCCTAGCAAATTATAAGTGCTTAATAAATGTTTGATAACTAACTGATTTGTTTTACTTTTTGTGTTCTGATCTGCTCTTTGTCAGTTATCTTTTCTAATTTTAACACTCAACATGATAAAATTAGCATTTATAATATATGTTCAGTGTTCAGAGAATCATATTAGAAACTGCAGGTATAAATTTGATATAAGACATTGTCCCTTCTCTTATGGTGCTCACAGTCAAATAAGAATTATTGACACTGATACAGAGATTGTAACAACCAATACTACGTGTGTAGTAAAATTAGAGAGGTACAATGCTATATATGAGGAAAGGAAGGATCATTATGATTATTGGGGTTTGCAGATGATTTCTTGAAGGAGCTGTCTTTTGAAATGGTCTTCAAAGAATAGATACAGTTTAATAAATGAGAAGTGAGAGCAGGGGGCATTCTAGGAATAAGAAGTCTGAGCAGAAACTAAGGGGTGTGAGAATAATTTCTTACTTAGGGGGGCAAGAGAGTGGTCTTTTTTGGCTGAAGCACAGGGTACATTTTGAGGAGTGATTTGAGATTCCTGAAAAAGTAGGGTAATGTCAGTTTATTCCTTTTTAGAGAACCTGCACTGGTAAAAGTTTATATAGTTATAGCCAAGTATTTGAGATGTTTTCCCCCAATGTAGGAGGAACCAAAGTTGTGTGTACTGACCAAAAAAAATTTTTTATAAATAAGAGAAAATCCATTTCTATCCCTTTATATTTTAAATTCATCAAAGAATTTAATATTAACTATTGATGCTAAAAATAACAGAAGATAGCCTTTACTATAAATTCCAGCTACTATACTATACAATGGTACCTTGACATAGGAGTGCACCAACTTACCAGATTTCCGAGATAGGAGTTGTCACTCAGTCGATTTTTTGCTTTGAATTGTGAGCCAAAATTTGAGGTACCAACCCCTACTAGTTGGCGCAGAAAATGCCACAACCGAACGCCCACCCAGTATCCTGTGCTTCACTCATTCAGTCCACCTGTTTACCTCTCCAGTGAAGAAAATTAAGTGAAAGTAAAAAAAATATTGTAGCAATTAAGTTCAGGGATAAAGATATTGTAGCAATTAAGTTCAGGGATAAAGTGTAGCATTAAGAATGCAGCGAGTAAGTGAACAAAAGTGACCAAAAGAGCACAAAACAAAACTCCTCTAACCTCTTCCATCTATCTCCTCCACTCCACCTAAGCCAGTACCTTCTGTTAGCTTAAGTAATCTGATATCCAAGGTCAATAAACACTTTGTAAAACCAGTTTGTTTCTTTACATTATCTTTTATTATGTTTTTATACAATATTTGTTATGTATAAATATTTTTTTCTTATTTAAAAATGTAACAAAAATACTGGGGTGGTATTTTGGGGGCTGGAACGGATTAATGGCATTTCCATTAATTTCAATGGGGAAAATTGATTTGATATATGAGCAAATTAAGTTACAAGCTCAGTAACAGAATGAATTAAACTGGTAAGTCAAGGTACTACTGTATATTAATTGGATCATCTGTACATTATTGTACAGTATTGTTTATTGACAGTATTGGTTTATGTCTTTTGTTTTATAAAGCGTCTCATCATATCACAGAGATGAGCCTGAGAATTTACAGGTAATAACAGTGAAGCACAAGTTCTAGTAAGACCTGTAGTACCAGGGTGATCAGATTTTGAGTATGGACCTGGCAATAGACTTTATCCAAAGACTTTCTATCTAAATTGAAAGACTCATCACCAGAATTGCCTCAAGGTGATTAACCTCCTCTCTGCACCCTCTTCCCTATGCTCTCTCCCCAGCCCCTACCCCCAGTCACAGTGTCTATTAGAGATGTTTGTCAAATAACAGAGCAGTATGAACCCTGATGAGATTGTGGGTCCTTGAAAGAGTAAAATACTTAAGTGGGCCCTGTATCCACATTTAAAATTCACATAAATTTCCTTGGAAAATCTTATTTTATAATGTGGTCTAATTTATGACATACCTCTCTGCTTGCCAAATCCTTAAGAAAACCCTAGTGTATTTAATCAACATGTTTTAGTGACAAGCACTAACACTTCCTATGAACGGTCAGTGGAAAGTTTTTTGTCTTGTTGTTGTGTTGGCTGTGGATACCAATGATGTTTGGAGGGCATTTTTAGGTAATTGAGACCATCTGGATAATTGTATAATTATACAAGGCTATCACGCTTGTCTTATCACGTTGTTTGGAGAAAGAAAGTATCTAATAGGCAGCAAGTGGGATGAAGTCATCAAGAGGGCTTTCAGTGTGGTCATGAATGTGTGTGTATTCTCCTCCTAGAGAAATAGATAATGCCTGAGAGAGTTACTAAACCAGTTCAAGTTGTTTTAGATTGCTTGGACCTAATATTTTACATCAATTTAACATCTATTTCCTTTATTATTGACTTCACAGGAAGCCAAGCTACATGAACTTTTGATTTTCATTTTCAGCTATTCTCTAGCCTCTGTACCTTAACTTTTAATGAAGTGTATGTGTCATGGGTTCTTAGGGATTTCTAATTCAGTTCCTTGACTCAGACATTATGTTATTAACATGATTACCTGGAAAGAAGACTATTTGCATCCCCTGTTGTTTTAGTTCTAAGAAAAGGGACTTGTTCTATAAATGATACTAAAACTTGCAAAAAGCAAACGCACTTTAAAAAACCCAGAAAGTTTATCTAGATCTCTTTTCTTAAAATTTAGAGTTATATTTTCTAAGGAGTGTTTACAATAAACTATGTGATAATCCTTCCTACATTTAAATATTTGTGTTTTGATCTGTCCTCTCTGTATACTAGTATAATAGCATTTATATAGCACTTTAAGGTTTGAAAAGTGTTTTATAACTATTCATTTTATTCTCACTATAATTCTTGGAAGTAGGTCTATTATTATCTTCATTTTACAGATAAAAATGCTGAGACACATTTCTAAAATATATAGAGAACTGAGTCAAATTTATATAGAATATGTCATTCCCCAATTGATAAATGGTCAAAGGATATGAACAGGCAGTTTTCAGATGAAGAAATTAATTATCTAGGGGCAGCTAGGCAGCACAGTTAATAGAGCACTGGCCCTGGAGTCAGGAGGACCTGAGTTCAAATCCGGCCTCAGATACTTAACACTTACTAGCTATGTGACCTTAGGCAAGTCACTTAACCCCAATTGCCTTGCCTTGCACCCTACTTCAAAAAGCAAACAGAAAAGAAAAGAAATTAATTATCTATAGTCATGTGAAAAAATGCTCTAAATCACTGTTGCTTAGAGAAATGCAAATCAAAACAACTCTGTGATACCATATTACATCTATCAGATTGGCTAACATAACTGTCAGGGTTCTCTCTTAGCAAGCCCTAACTTACTAGCAGAGGCAACCGGTTTCACACACAACTCAACGATGCTAGCGTACTTTTCAGAAACAGAAGAGTCACAGCTCTGAGGTCTAAACGGAAAAGTTTATTAAGGTCTCTCCATGGGGAAGCCTTGAAGCTATATACTAAGGCAGGCTTCCAAAGATGCCTCCCAGCGTAGGTCTTAAATAGAGCCCAGATCCACCTACCACACATGATAGAACCCAGCTGAACAGAATTGTGAGAGAAGGAGTACAATTACAAGGGTATGAAGGCCCCAAGGTGTGGAGACGCCAATCAGGAACAGAGGGTAACCCCACGCAAGAGAGTCCTAAGCAATGCAGTATCCCCTGGCGGGGGACAGTGCAATATGCCCTGACCTTCATGTGACCCAACTAATTCCCAGGCCTCAAACATTTCCCTGTGGCATGACACAACCACTTGCAATGTGAACCTCACACATAACAAAACAGAAAAATGAGAAATATTGGGGATATGGGAAAATTGGAACACTAATGCATTGTTGGTAGAGTTGCAAACTGATCCAACCATTCTGGAGAGCAATTTGGAACCATGCCCAAAAGGTACAATACTGAATACCATCTTTGACCCAGCAATACTACTTCTAGGTCTGTATCCCAAAGAGATCATACAAATGGGAAAAGGACCTACAGCTACAAAAATATTTATAGCAGCTCTCTTTGTGGTGACCAAGAACTGGAAATTGAGGAGATGCCCATCAATTGGGGAATGGCTGAACAAGTTGTGGTATATGAATGTAATGGAATACTATTGTACCATAAGAAATGATGAGCAGGCAGACTTCAGAAAAACTTGGAAAGACCTACATGAACTGATGCTGAGTGAAATGAGCAGAACCAAGAAAAAGTTGTACATAGTAACAGCAACATTGGGTGATGATTAACTTTGATAGATTTTGCTTTTCTCAGCCATACAAAGATCTAAGACAACTCCAAAAGACTAGCCATATGAAATGCTATCCATTTCCAGAAAAAGAAATATGGAGTCTGAATGAAGATTGAGGCATACTATTTACTCTCTCTCTCTGTCTCTCTCTCTCTCTCTCTCTGTCTCTCTCTCTCCCCCTCATTTCTTCTTTCTCATGGTTCTTCCCATTGTTTCTAATTCTTCTTTACAATATGACTAATGTAAAAATATGTTTACTATGAATGTATATGTAGAGCTTATATCAGATTGCATGCCACTTTGAGGGGAGGGGAGAGCAGGGGAGAAAATTTAGAACTCAAAATCTTATGGAAATAAATGTTGAAAACTAAAAATTTATTCAATAAAAAAATACTGAGACAGGGGTTAAATGACTTACCTAGTTTTGTTGCACAGCTAGTATGAATCTGAAGTTCGTTTTGAACTCAGATCCTCCTGTCTCCATGTCCAGCTATCTATTTGGCCACCTAGCTGCACCTGATTATATAATACAATTCTGTCCCTACTAAAAGTGCTCTTATATCAACTGACAGAATATTAACTAAATGTTGTATCATGTGTTGCAAAGTCTTTCTCTTTTACGAGGCATAAAACTAGTCTTGCCTTTGAATTTTATTCAGTTTTTAAAACAATGTCTCTTATGAATTCCCAAGAAACTGATAATGTCTATGATTGTGTTCTGATTCATAACTTTCACATTTTATTTTCAGTCCAATTAGAACACTGTTCTTTTCACAGACTAATTTCATGGGATTTTCAAACCATTTTGCTAGACTAGAAGCTTAATGAAAAGTTTATTAGGCAGCCCAATTCAGAATATCTAAATATTCAAAATATATAAATATCTAAAATTATTCTTCAGTAAAGAATGCAAGAGAGAACACATATGTACAATGTATAAGCCTTTGTAAAGTCCGTGAATTGCAGTAGTATATAAAGAACACTTTTTGGGGGGGTATCCTGATTGCATTAAAACAGTATTTAAGAAGTCCTTGATTAGGGCCAGCAGTCAACATGGGCATAGCAGACAGACCAGGTATGATTTAACCGCATTCCTGCTTAGAATAATTTGTTTCTTGGAACATACAATCTAGGAAGAGCTTAAGGGATATTTTAGTTCTAGCTCCCTTATTGTACAGATGAAAAACCTCTGGGACCAGAAAAAGGAAATGACTTCCAGAATCAAGTTAATAACAAACTCGGTAGTTGAACCAAGTTTGAATTTGAGTTGAGTGCTAATTCCCTTATTCTTCACTGCCTTAAAATTTCCCCAAACGATTTTCCACAGTACTTAAAATTCCCAATATAAAATTCACTTTTGGGAAATAAGGTTATCTTCAACATTTCATAAGATCATAGGAGTCAAAATTTTAAAAGAATCTTATAGATCATAGTACAACTCTTTCATTTGACAGGTGATAAAATTGAGGGATAGAGAGGGGAAAGGACTTGTCTGGGCATAGAGATAATTTGCAGGAGGCCTAGGATTCAAAGCCTGATCCCCTTACTCAAATCTATTTAGTTCTCTCTACATTGTTTTGTTTTATTTCTCTTATCTATGTTGATTATTTCTAATTTAGCCTTTTTATATCTCATGTGTATCCAGTGGTTTGGATGTTATCTCTCCCTTTAGATTGTAAGCAGGGATTTTTTTTTTCCTTTCTCTATATCTACAGTACTTAGCACAGAGCCTAGTACATATTAGGTGCTTAGTAAATGGTAGTTGACCTGACTGTTGCATAGTTACATTCTTCCTTTAGATTTTGAGCTGTTTGAGAGCACTTATTGTTTTATTTTCTTTTGTTTTTTGTATCTCTAGTCTAGAACAAAGACTTGAGTGTGGTATGTAATTTAAAATGTTTATTGATTTGAATTCACCTAATGAAATTATCCAGCTTAATTTAAGTTAAACTGTATCTTCTTTTTATTATAATATGGCTTAGGTGCCAATTAATATATCCAAACTAAGTCATAGAATAGTTTTACCATTAGAAGAAACATTATAGATCCATGAATCCAACCCCTTCATTTTGTGGATGAAGCTATATATCAGTTCCATCTGTGAAACTTAGTGAAGTCTAGTTACATTTTCTTTTCCTCCTGTAGAAGTAAATGACTAGAAGAGAAACCTTATTCTGTTTGAGAAGACAGGGCAAATTGTTCTTAAATGTCTCATTATTTCTGCTTTTGTTTTTGCAGCTGTTGGCCTTGCAGCATGCCAAGAACCCGTGCTTCCTAGCAATGGCATCAAAATAGGAGATAGGTACATGGTGAATGATGTTCTCTACTTCCAGTGTGAGCCAGGATACACATTGCAGGTATTCTTTTGCATTTCATTCTCCTGAGTAAGCCTTATCTTGTGGTCATTAGTTCATTTAACTCCATAGACCACTGGGCGAAGTGAATCTGGCAGGTAGATTATCCTAAATAAACTGTTGCTCTTAGACTTTGTTCAATTTTGTGGTTAAAAATATGCCATAAACATAGGCAACTGTTCCACCAATATATGCTCTTTGTCATGAGAGAAAATAGGTCAAAGTCTGTGTAAGTATTCTAAAAACATTTTTTACTTTGTTTTTTTGGTACTTTCTTATTTTTATATTCAAACATTTACAGGTTACTCTCACTTTATGAGAGGTCTCTTGTAACAAACTAGAGAAGTTAAGTAAAACTAATAATACATCTAAAAATTTGCAAAACATTTCACATCTGTAGCACCTCCTACCTCTCTATTAAAAAAAAAAACAACAGAAATATTTTTCTCTCCCTATTATAACTACCTCATTGAAAAAGAAGAAAAGCAAATTTCTTGCAACAAATATACACAGTTAAGTAAAACTGATTCTCCCAGTGGCTATACAAAAACATATATCTCATTCCTTTCCTCTCTGTGATGGATAGCATTTTTCATTAGTCCTCTGGAACCATGAATGGTTAATATATTGATCATAGTTCTTATAGCTTTCAAAGTTATTTGTTTACACACTATTGTTATAGTATAGATTGTTCTCTAGGTTTTGCTCATTTAACTCTTCATTAGTCACCAAAGTCCTCAAACTTGTTTTATCATATTGATGTAATAATATAAATTCTTCTCCTGGTTCTGCTCACTTCACTTGGCATCATTTTACGTAAGTTTTCACATATCTTTTGGAAATAATTTATTTCCTCATTTCTTACAGGACAATAAGAATTCATTGTCACTACCGAAGATTGGATGGTTAATAGAGTATTCAATTTGTAGTCAGGAAGCCTCTTTTCAAAAACCAGCGCTGGCACTCCCTTTTTATGGGACAATGCATTTCCTAGAAGTTGTAGTTTCTTTTAGAAATAAACTGAAAAATGATTGCTTAGTGTAGCCATTTCTCCCCATGATTCAGCCACGCTAATAATATATTCAATAAGATAATGTTCTATCTGATGTTAAATTTAAAGCCCATGTTTTTAAGAAAATCAAAGGATTTTTTGGGATCCATGAAGTTTCTCTTCCCTACTTCTAAAATATATTGATACTTATGATCTATTCTTATGCTCACCTTTTATTGCTTTTTTTTTTTAACAAATAACAATCTCGTAGTAACAATCAAGTTATTTTAAAGTCATCTTGCATCAACATTTCCAAAAAAAAGTTAATTTCAGAATAAAGATAATTATTTTAAAGTTAATTAATTAACATCAATTAATAATTCATTTGGAAAAAACAGAAAATCAAGACTATCAAAGGAAATACTGAAAAAACTAAGGAAGGAGTTTTAGCAGTACTAGATCTTAAACTGCATTTAAGTCAGTAATTATCAAAGCTATCTGATACTGGCTAAGAAATAGAAAGGTAGATCAATGGAATAAAGTAGACATACTATTTACAGCAGCAAATAAACATAATAATCTTGTATATGACAAGTATAAAGACATGATTTTGCGATAAAAATTCATTATTTGGGGAAAATTGTTGAGAAAAATGGAAAGCAGTCGGCCAGCCAATTGGGGAATGACTGAACAAGTCATGGTGTATGATTGTGATAGAATACTACTATGCTATAAGAAATGAGCTCAGTGATTTTAGAAGAAAAGTGGAAAAACTTGCATGAAATAGTGAAAAGTGAAATGAGCAGAAGTAGAACACTGTATATAGTAGCAGCAATATTGTTTTAAGAACTACTTTGAGTGAATAAGTTATTTTGACTATTATAAACACCCAAATTAGCTATAAAGGACATATGAAGAAAGATACAATCACTGAAAGAACTGATAAATAGAAGTATGTATAGAATAATTTCATACCTATAAA
The DNA here is from genome assembly GCA_028646515.1 of Pseudochirops corinnae. Classification (NCBI taxonomy): domain Eukaryota; kingdom Metazoa; phylum Chordata; class Mammalia; order Diprotodontia; family Pseudocheiridae; genus Pseudochirops; species Pseudochirops corinnae. The sequence goes on from CM053585.1 coordinate 145,902,214, forward strand.
TCTATCTACCTATTTATGTCTAATGGTATCCATCTCTCGGACAGGGAAGGGAGACCTGGAGGGAGGGAAGAACAAAATAAATTACATAATTTTGTTGTATATCTGAAAGGAATAGAAAGTTGTGCATAGTAGATTTTCAGTTTCACATGCAATTATCTTTTTTTGTTGTTGTATTATGTTACAGAAATGCTTCTTTTATTCCATAAATTAAAAAGAAAATTAAAAAAAGAAAAAAAAGAAAGTTTGTATATACTAATGCAGTTGGTTCTCATTTATCAATCAATTTTGATTGTGTTAAACTCTAGATAAGTACAGGATTTCCTTACTTATATGCATGGCCAAGAGATCATTCTAGAAAATATATTAGGAAAAAAACAGATGAGCAATGTCTATTGTCCAAATTGAAAACTATATACAAACCAATAAATAAATGTCCTGGCTAAAATGCTTAGATTCAGAGCTCAAAGGCACCTTGGAGGACATCTAGTTCATCCTTTCATTTTACAGATGAAACAACTGAGGCCCAGAGAAGTGAATCCTTTGTTACAGGTAACATGAGTAGAAAATTACAGAGAGGGGCAGCCAGATGACACAGTGAGTAGTGCACCTGGCCTGGAATCAAGAGGACCTGAATTTAAATCCAACCTCAGACAATTTACACTTACTAGCTGTGTGACCTTGGGCAACTCACTTAATCCTGAATGCCTCACCTTCCCCCTCCAAAAAAAAAAAAAGGAAAAGAAAAAGAAAATTAAAGAGATAAAATTTGAAATGAGGTGCCCTGGCTATAGATCTGGTCTGTTTCAGGAAAGGACCACTGACATTCTACTGATTTTAATTTATTTTATACATATTTTTTGGAGAAAATAATTATAATTTATAGCCTCATTATTGTGTCAATAGATTGTAAACCAGAGAAAAAATGTGCAGTTCACAGAAAGCATATTAGTATCACATAATAAGACCATGATTGTGGACTTGACCATGATAAGTTTATTTGCTTTTACTCAATTCCATGACCGAAGAATGTATGCTAAAACAAAAGATATTACTGGCGAATGATCCAGTGGGAAGAGTGAAAAAAGCTGATTACCTTCCTGATTTAAAAAATAAAAAAGCTGATTATCTACCTCTAATGTCTCTTATAGCCTTAGCATTCTGAAATGCTATAATTCTACGATTTCTCGTTCATCTTTTATTCCTGTGCCTTTTATTCCTGTGACTATTTACTCCCATATCTTCTTGTAAAAGCCACAGGTAAAGGAGTCAATTCAACTGGGCACATTCAGTAAAACTTGTTCAGTTTTTATTTTTATTGAATTCTTACAATATCAAAACATATACCTGTTATTCTCAATGTGTGCTAATTTGGGGATTAACTTCACATAATTTTTCAATGTATTATTCTTTAAGTGACATCACATATGACTTTTATCAAGGAAACCATCATCATCATCATCATCATCATCATCATCATCAGGGCTTCTCTTCCTCTTCTCCTTTTCCTTTTCTTCCTCTTCACCATTCTCTGCTCCTCCTTTTTTGTCTCCGCTTTTTTTGTTTCTTTTTCCTCTTGCTCCAAGTCCTTTTAGTTTTCTTTCTTCTCATTCTTTTAAGACTTCTCATCCTCGTCTCCTTACCATATTTTTGCAAGTCTTTTCCACTGTTTGTATCACTAGTTTCTGTTAACATGTTTTTTGCAAACTTTTTTCCCCCTCATGAGACCCTCATGTCCTTAGAAAATAAATAACAAAAGAGTCTTTAGAGACAGTATTTCATGTAACAAATTGTTTAATATGCTATTTCCAGAGAAAGACCAGTGGACTCACACCTGCAAACCCCAAACAGGCTATTTACTAGCTCTCTTGAAATGCAAACTGGGCTATTTTTTCCTTCAGCACCAACTCTGAGTTCACAAGCTTCTGCTTTCATTAGAATGCACATAAAGCATTCTGTTTTTTCCTTTCTTAATTGCAAACATTTGGGAACTTAAACTTAAAAATTAACGCATTCAAAATGATAACATGCATAAAAATAAAACATGTTTTATCTGTGAATCTTATTTTCCTTTCAGTATTAGCTTTCACATTAATATTCTTTTTTTTCTTTTCATTTTTTTGGATTGGACCTGTGATTTCAGTCCTATGGGGAACTCTGATGTGAAAAATCCCTCCATACATATAGATGAGCAATTCATCTGCAGCTTAATAGGGCCATTAAAAGGTTAAGTGACTTGCCCAGTTTTACATAGCTCACATGTTTCAGAGGCAGGATTTGAACTTTCCTGAGTTCATACACTAATACAGCCAAGGCCAGGTTTCTATTCATTATATGACATTCTTTTCCCATGTTAGTGCCTACAGAAACAAAGAGGGGGAGCAGGGTATGTACAGTGTTGTTTATTGGGTTTAAAGACCCAAAGGCCCTTTGCTGATATAGGATAAAATACCGACTGAAAACTCGAGTCATATATTCAAATTCATTAAAATGCTTTTATCTAATTTCTATAGGATTTTAGTCACTTTTAAGTGAAGAAAAGAACTTGATTTTCTCTTCTAGACATGTCATGCTATCTAAATTCTAGTCTTCCTTCAAAAAATGAGAGCGGACAGGTCCCTTTTGGGAACTGTTAAACTATATATATATTTTTTTACAAGATCATATATTGTTTTTGATTCATCCAAGAATTTTAGGTAGAATCATCAGGAACATATGTCCATTACAAAAATTAATAGCAGAGTATGAAGTGGATTCATAATAACTGAACATTTTACTATTGTTTTCCAGCAGAGGTCTTTTAAAAGCTTTTGTTCTGCTTGGTCAAGTTATGTGTCTCTGTAATTCAATGAAAAATGTATTATAAAACTTTTGTCTAAGACAGTCGACATGTGCCTGGGATTTCACTCAGGGACAGTTTGTAGTGTGTAATCTTAGCATATATGTATATGTTTGTTTGATTTTTTGCTGAAGCAACCTTAAAAATAAGTTGAGTGTGAGGATTGGATGGCCATGCTTAGGAAATCCATTTGTCATCGATAACCTCAGTATCCCAACATCCGAACAACAAATATATCTAGGATTATTTAACATCAATTAAAGATTTGTTTTCAACTGTCTTTGCATGATGCATATGAAAATTTATAAGTTAAATAAGTCTTGTAGATAAATTATAGAAGGGAGAAAAAAGTAGAACAAAAGTGACAATCAATTCAAACAATGGATTGAAAACTAGTTTTTCCAATACCTTCTCTTTCATTGTTCAACAGATCTTTGACACAAAAAGAATCCTTGCCATTTGATCCTATGCTTAAAGAAAATACTAAACAATCAGTGGAATAGATTTTTGAAAGCTAACATAGTTTCATATGCTTAGAGAAGTGAGAGACAGAGGCAGAGAACTAGAGAGACAGAGACAGAAACAGAAACTGAGATCTTCATTGATCAGAAAGCATTACATTACAGTTTGCAAAGCTGCTTGATTTTATCATGACCATAAGTTCCAACTTTTCTGACCAAAAAAAAAAAAAAAAAGCTTAGTTCCAATGACTTGTACTCAGAATGTAATTAGTTACTTGCTTTATACACTGATGAAATACTGACATTTTACCCTTCCAGTCAGTTGTGTATCTTGGCACAATTTTCTCTTCCTCAACTGTTAATAAATTCAAGTGATGTACCTAATAACTTAGTTTTGTCTAATTAAAATATTCTATCCTAAGTAGTAGAAAATTTGCATAATTATTTTTTACTTGAAGTAAAAATAAAAGATTCATCTTAGAAAGTACTACAATTTTATGGATGGGGAGGACTTTTTCTGTTTAAATTTTTAGAGTATTAAATTAATTTTCTTTTAAACAGGGTCGTTCTCATATTTCTTGTATGCCAGGAACAGTTCGACGCTGGAATTATCCATCTCCCCTTTGCATTGGTAAGATTACATATTCTATATTTCGTGTAGGAATATGTTCCTAAGAAATCAAACTGAAGAAACCAAATTATAGCTCATAAGGTTATTTAGCACGAGACTCAGAAAACAGATGCTAATTTAACAACTTTATAAAATATATATTGTGCATAAAGCTCTTTTTTCTAGGCCCTGCCAGAAATATCAAGATTATCAGATGTGGTTCCTATCTTCATAGAACTTTACAATACTGTAGAAAAATAAGTCACAAACACAAATTACTATCACACAAAATACTGAATGATGAGTGTTAGAGAAATATACTACAAAATGCTATGTGAGGTCCAGTGAGGGAGTTAATTACTGATAAGAAAATAAAGATTGCTTTTGAATTAAGCTTTAGAGGATGACTGAAAATTCAGTGGTTAAAGGGGGAAGGAAATCCCACACACAGGGTAATGTGAGCAAAGACCTGGAGTCAGTAATATACTTTCCATTCATCTCTTATTTTAAAATCTTTAGCTTCTTCTATTCTCAGGTCAAGCATGCTCTTTTACATGAAGCCCTTTCTAATTTAACCAACTACTAGGCTCTTCCTTCCTGAATCTATCTTGTATTTATTCTGGATGTATTCTCTATATAGGTTTTATACACACACACACACACACACATAGATGCATACATGCCATATATATATATATATATATATATATATATAAAGAGAGAGAGAGAGATACACATGCGTGTGTGTGTGTGTGTGTGTGTGTGTGTGTGTGTGTGTGTGTGTGTGTAAAATCTTCCTTGATAGAATGTAAGCTCCTTGAGCGTCAGGACTGATTCATTTTTGTTTGTTTCTTTGTATATCCTCAGGTGCTAGTACAGAGTCTGGCAAATAATAGGAACCTAATATTTATCTGAAGTGGCAGATCTAAGTGAAAACTTTCTTAATCCTCTCAGTTAACACTTGTTTTTTTTTTCTTTGTTTTTTTGCTCTAGTGTCTTTGTTTTTTTGTTTTGTTTTTAAGTAACTCCCTTGTGGAACGTATACTCTGTGGAAACAAGGACTGTTTTTCATTGAAACATAGACAATAAAAATGTATTAAGTACCTACTGTGCTTAATAAATACTTATTGAAAACAAATGAATTAAATTAATCACTTTGATACCTAAGAATGATTATTTGATCACTGATGGATTGTGGAAGTGATAACCTTGAAGCAGAAAGATGAGTAGCTTAATATGTTCTCTTTAATAAAAGATGCTGTTACACTTCATTCTATTAATGCATATCATTATTCTTACGTGTTTAGCAATTTTTTTCTGAGTAGGAATAAACTGCCTGTCCTATACCTGGACAAAAAAAAAAATTAGCTGAAAGAGATTGAATTAGAGTATATATGATTGGGATGGAGAGAAGGGGCCTAATGGAAAAGATAACAAAAAGGTAGATATGACAAGATTTAACTTATTAATGAGTATAGAGAACATGTTTAAAAAACTATAAATGGACTCCAAGATTATAAACCTGGGTGATTGGGATGTTTGGTGCTTCCATTAGCATTATGGGCCACTAGAGCAATGAGCATTTGAAAAGATCTAGTGCTTTCCCCAACTTTCCTACAGTTCCTCAAAACAAAATAAAAACAGAAAAACTTTTCCCCTGAGGATTTTTTTCTCTGCCTTACAATAAGCACAGGAACAGGATCATTATATTTATTTAAATTTACTTTTAAAAAAATTATATTTAGGAACTTAGAACACCTAATTGACTTGTTAATTTTGAAATGGAAACACTTTTAAACAAACATTCCTAGATTTTAATTCAACTTTCAAATTTCATAAAAAAGCTGTAGTTTGGTTGCTATATACAGTTAATGTCAAAGCAAATTTGATTTTCATGAATGTTTATTTAAATGCACTGTGCACTAGCAAATTATAGTTTAGGGATAATCATCTTTGATGAAAACCATTTGCTCATAACACCTACAGCATGTAGAAATGTTATAGAAGCTGAGAATGTTAAGTGATTGCGATTCTGAATGTAAGACACATGATAATTCATAGGGAAGGTAACAAGTGTTAGTCTACACATTGAGTTACCAATATATAGTAAGGGAAAGCAACTACTTTGCGCTTATTTTTATATCACCTGCTTTACAGAGTGATTGTGAGCATAAAATGAGATTATGAATGGAAAGCCTTTGCAAACCTTGAAGTGCTACATATAAATGTGAGCAAATATTGTCATAAGCTTTTTGCCTATGCTCATCAAAGAAACAAGTTTAGAACTGAAAGAAGCATTAGGTATCATCTACTTCAGATCCCCCACATTTTACATATATGGAAACTGAGGCTGAGAAGTTAAGTGACTTGCCCAAGGTAATCTAAGTCCTCTGACATTAATTCTACACCTTTTTCTACTGCTACATGAATGTTGCAAGGCAAAATGAGCATGTCCTAAGAAATGTTTCTTCTTGCCCTGGGTACATGTTAAAACAGTCTTTCAAATCTTTTATTCACTTACTTGATGAAAATCTGTGAGCTAGCATTTAATACAGTTACGAATTTGTTTCATTCACTTATAGTGAGAATACCACTGTGGATATATATATGTATATGTGCATGTATAATGTGTGTATATGTTTATACATATATGCATGTCTGCACATACACATATGTACATACATTTGAATATAATACATAGTATATATGCATACAAAGTAGTTAAATGCAAGGTAGGTTGGAAGAGAGGGCACTAACAGAAGATAAGGAAAAGCTTTGTGGAAAAGATGGTATCTGAATGAAGACTCAAAGAAAGAGATAGATTCTAGGAGGTATAGATAAGAAAGGAAAACATTCCAAAGTGATGACCACTGCCAAGGTAAATGAAGTGTCTTGGGTAAGTAACAGAAGAGAATTCCAATTTGGCTGAATTGCAGAGTGAGGGGAGTTATTTCCAGTGAGGGCATAAAGGTCAGGTTGTATAGGACTTCAAATGCTAAACAGATAACTATATTTTATTCTAAAAGGAATAGAAAACCCCTGGAACTGGTTGTTCAGGACTTCTGTGTCACACAGTTCATAGAATGCTAGACTTGGAGTCAGGTGACCTGAGTTCAAATCCTGCCTCAGACATTTAATAGCTGTAAGACCTCGGTCAAGTCACTTTATCTTTTTCTGCCCTGGTTTACTTATCTGTATAATTGAAATAATAATAGCACTTACCTTGCAAGAACATACAAAGATCAAATGAGATAACATGTGTAGTGCTTCTTGAACCTCTGAATACTGTATAAATATGAGCTATTGTTATTGTTGTTTTTATGGAAATTATATAGTTAAATCTGCCCTTAAGAAAGTTTATTTGACAACTCTGTGTGGAATGGCTGAGAGTAGGTAGAGACTTGAGGAATGTAGACCAATTAAGAAGCTGCTAAAATAATTAGAAGAAAGACTTGATGAGGGTATAAACTAGGGGTAGCTGTGTGAGTGGAGCAAAAGGGAGCAAAAGGAGCCAAATATGAAAAAGGTTATTATTTGTCAATTGATTGAATAGTTATCAGAACAGCTGATAATTAGCAATTGGACTGGTATACAAACTCCTTCCATCAGTGCAGATTAGCAGCTATTCTACAAATTATAGTTTTAAATTGTTGACTAAGGTACTAACTAAGTTAAGTTACTCACCCAAGGTTACCAAGCCAAAAGGGGTCAGAGGCTGGACTTGAACCCTGGTCTCCTTGTCTCTAATGCTGGCTCTCTATCCACTGTGCCATCCCAGCATTCATTAGATAAAGTTTATCTCATTGCCACAATTAATGCTACATAAATCCTACTTTTTAAAAGAATACCTCATATACAGTATATCATGTAAGTTTTATTTATGTTAGGTCATTATGCATAATATAACATTAAAAATTATTAACCAAATGTAGTTAATGCAAAGAAATATATTGAGGCCCTTTATAAATGTACATTAGAGATAAATGGGAAAGAATAATGTCCCAAATGTCAGAAGAAATTTGAATCCTACCTTTGAGGAACCTTAGGCAAATCATACAGCATCATTTGGAAAATTAGAGGGTGAGATTAAATGATCCTTTGTTCTTAAGAACTCTGCCAATAGCTGCTTAGTACATAGGGATGGAAAAATCTTGTCATCCATTATCTATGACAGGAACAGTATGGGCCTATCACAAAATGAGGATCAGTGTTGGATAGCCAATTTCATTCACTGGCATTTACAAAATATGAAGATATCTAGAGGAAAAATCCCAGTACATTAAATGAATCCCCTGAGGATGAGCAAGCATTGTGTTTTAGATATATGTATCTACACATATTTATTACCTTCTTTCTATATCATAAAATCATTTAGGAAAGAATTATGCCTCGTGTGTATTTGCTTTCCCAACTGCGGCTAGCAGACTGCCTTGTGCATAGTATACACTAAAACATTTGATGATGTCAATCAACACTAATTTATTAAGTGTCTGTCATTTGCCAGATACTTTGCTAGGCACTGAGGTTACAAAGATAAAATGAAAATTCCTGAGCACAGGAGCTTACTTAGTAGAAAATTCATATTAAAACGAATCTTTCATTTTCAGTGTAGTCATTCTCAAAAATCATATGCTTATTTCTGTTATGAACAAATTAGAGCACTGTGCAAACAGAAGCTTGTTGTTAGTATTGTTATCATATAGCTCAAAACAGTTTCTCTTTAAAACCATTCTATGAGTAACAAAAGAAAATTAATCTTTGTCTTTGTAATGATAATTTAAAGAGCTGCTACCCAACTTTGTTAAGGATATTTGCCAGTGTAATGGCAGATGAGACTTTTAGCTAATTCCAGAAATTAAACCCAGCTTTATGGAATGAAGTTTTATCATTACTGAGGATACTTCAAAGATCTTTCTACAGGCTCTGAAGGCAATTACAAAAGAGGGTATTCAAAATGATTTTGATCTATTTTGGCATTCTTTTAATATGTTTGTAACTTCTAGATATCTGCTCTGAAAGAGGAAATATTTATGTGTGTGTATATATACATATATACACACATATATACACATATATGTATGTATATGTGCTACTATTCTTTTGTTTGTTTTTTCTTATTAATCACTTTGTGTGGCTCTAAAAACACAAGCAAATAAGTGAAGAACAGAGACCTATACTTAGTCTAGCCTGCTATCCAAACTGGTCCCCTGAGAGAGAAAGTAGTATGAAATCACCACTTCTCTCATGCCTACCTGAATTCCAATGGATTTAGGTTGATCTGTAGTCGTACCAGTGTGGTTTCTTCTTCCATTGGTGTGAGTCACTTGCCATTCCATCAGCTTTTGCATAGGCTATAGCCAATGCCTGGAATATACTCCCTTTTCAACTCTGCTTCTGAGAATCTCTTGTTTTCTTTAAAACAAACTTCATTCAATTGCCACTTCCTACATTCCTTTAGTTCCCAATTCTCCAACCTCTAAAGTAATTATTTATGTTTATTTTTATATATGTATACGCATATGTATGTATATACACACACGTGTGTGTGTGTGTGTGTGTGTGTGTGTTGTTTCTCCTGATGGAATATAAACTCTTTGAGGGAACACATTGTTTCATTTTTTTCCCCCCCTTCGGATCATTATTGCTGAGTCCAGTTGCTGGAATATAGTAAGCATTTAGTAAATACTTATTGATTGATTTCAGTCTTTTCATACCTTTTTATCCTGGCTGTCTTGTGCATGTCTTTCTGTTAAAGGCCTCTGTAGAGGATCCAGCCAATGTTTGATCTAACCTTTGTCTCTTTTAATATGTTATGGATGCTCTTAGAATAATTGGACTATTTACTTTTTTATTTGTCATACATGATACGTGACTGAACAACTTCCTTTTCTGTTTATGCACAAACCTGAAGATGTCTTTCATGATAATTTTCAAACTGGGGCTGATTAAGACATAAAGAATGGTATAATTGTGAATTATCAAAGTCAGCCAGTTTCTGAATTCCTAAATACAGGCAAATTGAAATTTTAGTTCTACTACTTACCAATGAAAATTCACCTTTTCTTTTCGTCATTTTAATGCTTATCTGTATTTAGTGTAATATAGGAAGATATATTCCTTTCAAATATTCTTGAAAAGAGTGACGCACAAATGATTCACAAAACTGAATATCACTGTCCATTTAACAGCAAAATGTGGCGGAACACTGAACAGCATGACTGGAGTGATCCTGAGTCCAGGTTTTCCTGGAGCTTACCCCAACAATTTAGATTGTACCTGGAAGATCTCATTGCCTATTGGTTATGGTAAGTAAAAATATTTTATTTTAATAGGATATAATTCAATTTTTCAACTTCTAAATGTAGGCCAGTAAACTGGAAATAAATATATGCCTTATGCCTTTGTCTTTTTAATCAAAAATTAAAATGAAGCTTTAACATAATCTTTTAAATATTCAGGAAATATATTACTTTAAAAAGCAATTTGAATGATTTAAATGATGGAGACAGATAAAATATATACTGCATTATTTCTTTTTAAAATATGTTTTTATTTCATTAAATATTTTCCAATTACATGTAAAAAATTAACAACATAATAAACCTTTTCAGTGTTTCTTTAAATATAGGTAAATTATGTCTCCAGTCTTTTTTCTGATCTACTCTGTAATAATTCTGTCCCAAAAGAAAAAAAAAGTGCAATGAATACATTTTGACTCCTTGGGACACACAAGAATCATGAGAAATATAAGGCACGTAACAGAGGCTGATTATATGGGATTCATAAGGACAGACTGTTTTTTATATATGTAAAATGTATGTCTAAGCTTCTTATTCATAATTGGGTAGCTCATAAGAAAGATTGGGGTAAACCTGAGTATGATATGAATTTAAAAAGTAAAACCATTTAGGAACTGCTAAAAAGAATACTTACTTTATCTAAACTGTATTGTAGTCTTCTGCAGGGGGTGAAGGGAGGGAAAAAAAGAACAAAATAAAAAAAATTGCACAGGAGAGAACAAAAGAACATTTGCGAGGAAGGAAGGAAAATATGGGAAATTCTCAACAGAACATGTATTATTTATCATACAGGCTTTCAAGAAATAAAAATTTATTGTTATATATTTTGAATTCTCTCTTATGTTCTTCTTTGCACATGGCATGCTTTTTTTTCATTGTATTTAAGCTCCATTATTTAAGTTTATGACCTTTTTGTTTCTTTTTCCTTCTGTATTTGTGTCATGGCCCAGAAAATGAAAGTAAAATAAAATAAAATTTTATTTAGGAACAAAATATTTATGAACTCAGGTATTCTGTAGTCTAATGTAAAAACACTAATATAGTATCAGAAAGATAATGAAAAACAGCTCTCAAGAGAGTATGACAAAGAGATTGTTTCCAATAAGTAAGCAAATTCATAAAGAAGTGGTGTGCCAGTGCTGAAATGACAGACTGGAGTTAAGTGGTGGCAGATCATAAATTCCAATCCATCTCTTCTTGTTGCCCTCCTTTTGTAAGGATGCATTAAGATACACTATAGGATTGGGTTATCCTAAATGAAGATGTCAGCAAAGGGCTAAACTTAATTCAAATGACTATATCTCTAGGACCATAAATCATGGAATACTGGAATCTCTGAAGAATCAAAATTATGGGTGACTCAATATATTATCAGTTATTTAATTAATAGTAATTCAATAAACACTTAGTAAGCACCTATTATGTGCCTTGCATTGAACTAGACATATTAAATTGTCCTTGCCCTCAAACTTATTTTCTTTGGCAGAAACAACATTCACAGAAAAATAAGTGCAAAACATATTTAAATTAAATACAAAACAGTTTTGGGAGGGGAGAGAACTGGTGGCATCTGCTTAGGGTTCCTCTAGGAGTTGGTACCTGAATTGAAACTTGAAGGAAGGAGAGGGGAGAAAGAAGTGCATTTCAGGCATGGAGGAAAAACTATGAAAAAAATTGAAAGGTAGGAATGTTTTATACAAGGAAGTATAAGTAAGCCAGTTTGGTTCTAACATAGAATGCATGGATAAAGTAATGTTTGTAATTTCAAAAGATAGACTAGAGCAAGATTATGAAGAACTTTATAAACTTAACAGATGAGATTGTATTTTATTCTGAGGGAAAAAGGAGCCACTGTTGTAATTTCTTGAGAAGGGGAATATTATGGGTAGATCAACACTTTAAGACTATAAATTTGGCAGTCATATGAAGAATGGATTGGAGAAGAGATACTACATAAGGTGAAATTTATTAGGAGAATATTTTCAAAGAGAAAGGTTCTGAACAACTAAACAGGGTGATGACAGTTAAAATCAAATGTTATAACAGATATTGTGGGAAAAAATCAGTAAGATTTGGCAAATGATTGGATTTGTAAGGTAAATGAGAATTGTGAGTCAAGGATGACCAGTGGGTGAGGAACTTGCTTGGCTAGAAAGGTGGTGGTATTATTAACACATATAAGGAATTTTGGAAGAAGAGAGAGTTTTTGGAGGAAAGAAAATTAATTATCTTTTGCAAAGGTTGAATTTGAGATGCTTATTAGGTAGCCAGTTGAAGATGTCTTTAACACAAATGGTGTTATAGGACTGATGCACAGTAATGACTTGTGCAAAAGAAATTATGTAAATGATATCATAAAGAACACTTATTTTAAGGGAAGGGAACTGGTCCTATGACAAAAGTAAGGGGTTACAGATGGATGGCTTGATTTCTAGACCTAGTGAAAAGCTTTGAGTACTTCAGATGAATACTTGGTAGATACATTTGGAGACATCATAGAATGACAATAACAAAAATAATTCAGGGTGAAAACATGAGGGTAGGTTATGATTGGTTCCATTAGAGGGAGTGTCCTCATTGAAAAGGTCATAGATTCATTGAAGAATGGAAGTAAACCTGTTGGTGACTGCATCTTTTTTTGTAATCATTCCGGAGTCAATATTTCCCCATTCTAGAACTCTTAATATCGAGTGAAGAGATGGAGGCCCAGTCAGGTTAAAAGCATTGGCTAGGCTCATATGATATTAAGTGTCTGCATTTGGCATTTAAATCTAAGTCTTCACTAATTCCACATTCTTTCATTTACCACACTGCCTTTCACAGTGTCTTCACTAAAGTTTTGTCTTCTTTAGTGGCTAAAACAACAGTTTTCACACAGTAAGGGCTTAATAATTATAGAATGAAGAAATTCCTCTTCTGGTAACGTGACAAGCCTCTCTTGTCCCTGGGTGCTATAATTTCTAACATTCATATTGCACTCAAATGTTTACAAAGTGTTTTACATATATTATTTAATTTGATCCTCATGACAAACCTGAGTTTTAGGAAATGGGGAGAAAGTATTTTATGACACCACTTGGCAAGCACTTGAAAATTGCAGGAATCGATGAATGAAAAAGGAAAGATACTCAGTTTTAGAACACTGAAAAACTTGGAAAGAAGAATTATAGTAATCTTCCCCAATTTAATTTTGGAACTGTATTTGGTAGAGAAAAATTCTTATAACTCATAGAAATTAGAACTGGCAAGGACCTTAGAAATCACTTAGTCCAACCTCTTTATTTTATTGAGGAAGAAACCAAGGCCTAGATCAGAGAAATGACTTTTCCCAAGGTCATACAGTTAGTGGCACAGCACAGATTCTAAGAGAGGTCTTCTGACACCAATACTTTTCCTGTAGCATCACATTCTAAGAATTTGACACCATACATTTAATCTAAGTAAGAAGCAATAATGATTCAAGCCTTTTATACAGATTATTGAAAGATATTTGTTTCCTTTATACAAGATCTCATTGTAGTCTCATCAACCTCATAGGTTCAATTGTAATTTCTATACAGATATTTCCCAAATCTATAGAACTACACCAATCTCTCTCCTGAACTGTAATCTCAAGGCAGCTATGGGGCAGAGTGAATGGAATACTAGAGCCAAGACAAATTCACATCTGGCTTTTTTATACACTTAATAGCTATATGCCTTTGTTTCCTTATTTGAAAATGGGGATGGATCATAACAGCTCTTACTTCACAGGATTGTTGTGAGGATCAAATGAGATATTATTTATAAAGTGCTTAGCACAGTGCCCGGCACATTGTAGGCACTTAATAAATGTTTTTTTTCTTCATTGCAGTATGGTATCACCAACTATCTTTTGTCTGTTTGGAACCGGATGTCCCATTTACATCTCAGAAACTCATTATGTACAGAACAATTTGTTCTGCTCTCATTAACTATGCACTCTTTCCAATTCTTTTATTACTGTTGAGGACACTATTTTCTTCCCAGTCACCCAGACTCTCAATCTAAGTGTTATTCTAGATTCCTTACTCTCCCTTACAACTCTCATAATCTATTTGTTGGTACATTTTGTCATTTCTTTCTATATAGCATCTCATATCAATTATTCCTCCATTCACACAGTTACCACCCTGGTGCAGATGCTTATCACCTCTTGCCTAGACTATTGCAATAGCTTTCCAATTGTACCTCAAGTCTCTTCCTAGTCTAGTTTATCCTCAAGTTAGCTGCTAAATTGATCTTTGTAAAGCAGTTCTGATAATATCATCTTTTCCCCCTAGTATCACCCAACTTAATAAACTCCAATAGCTCCCTATTACTCCAGTAGCAAATATAAAATGCTCTCCTTGGAATTTTTTTATAAAATTATTATATTTTTAATTTACTGACATAACATAGTACAATAAAAAAGATGATTGTACATGAAAATGCAAATCTACTATGCAAACTTACTATTCCTTTCAAATAAACAACAAATTATCTATGAATTTCTTTTTTCTTCTTCCCTCCTTCCCCTACCCACCCCCGCCATAGCTACCATTAAACGCAAATAGGCATATATATCTAAAATTATTCTATACATCTGTTTATCAGTTTTTTCTCTGGATGCTGATAACATCTTTCTTCCTATGTCCTTTATAGTTAATTTGGATATTTGTTAATAGACAAAATAACTTATTCACTCAAAATCATCCATAAAACAATATTGCTGTTACTATATACAGTGGTCTCTTGGTTCTACTCATTTTTCTCTGCATTATTTTGTGCAAGTCTTTTCATGTATTTTTCTAAAATGATTGAATTAATGATTTCTTATAGCACAATAGTATTCTATCATAATCTTATACCACAACTTGTTTAGCCATTCCCCAATTGATGGGCATCCCTGAATTTTTTAGTTCTATGCCACCACAAAGAGAGCTATTATAAACATTTTAGAACATATAGGCTCTTTTCATTTTCTCCTAATCATCTCCGGAAATAGATCAAGTAGTGTTACTGCTGGGTCTCCAAAATGGTTGGATCAGTTTACAATTCCACCAACAATGAGTTAGTGTTCCGGTTTTTCTACATCCCCTCCAACATTTAAAATTTTCCCCTTCTAACATTTTAGCCTTAGAATTTATTTTTTTTTAATTTTATTTTAGTTTGCATCATTCATTTCCACAAGATTTTGAGTTACATATTTTCTCTCCATCTTTCCCCTACCCACCGCCCCAAAATAGCCATCCCAGTGTATCTCCCCTCCCCCAGTCTATTAGCCTTAGAATTTAAAGGTGAGAAAGCTCCTAAGCTGGATCAGTCTTCTAAGGTAAAAAGACTAATGGAGTGGAATGATCTTTCAGGTTGAGAAAGTTGTTGGTTTATGGTGGAGAAAGAAGTTTGGAGAATCAGAAGTGGAGGCAACCCACATATCATTAGAAAGAAACCTAGTTAAAATTAAAAAAAAAAAAAAGAAAGAAAAGAAGAAAAAAGAAAGATACCTAGTATGTTATAGGTTGTAGCTCTATTCCCAAAATGACATACACATGAGAAGTGATATAAAATACTTCAAAAAGAATATTTCCTATTGAAAAAAACAGGAAGATTTGATTGAAATGTCACCATGTTAATGACACATTCTTCATTCTTCCGGGCTGAAAGAGATCTCTTCCTCCTCTCATTTCTTATAACACTGTATATTTTCCATGGTACTTCAAGCAATCAAACAAGTATTTTTTAAGTACTTAAAGTGTCCCTGGAATTGTGGTAAGTTTGGGGATAAGAAAAAAATTTTACAAGTCTTTGCATTCTGCATTATCATCTAGTTATATGTCTGCAAGAATCCTCCCCCTCCCTCTTGAAGTGTAAACACCTTTACTGTATATAGTAAGGACTTTATAAATGCTAGGTAATTGAGTAGTTGACAGTAGAGTATCTTTTTAAAATTACTTTGTTTCCCATAAAACCATCACCATGCCATACACAGAGCTAGAACTTAAGAGATACTTATTGAATTAAAATGAATTAATGTGGACTTTCTTCTAAAACTTCAGCATTAGCCTGGGAAATCTTATGTTATTGTTTAGTTATGTCTTACTCTTTGTTTTGTTTTGTTTTATTTTTATGGTTCTATCAGTAGTTTAATGGTATACCTTTTCCACAGGTGTTTCTCTATAATATCACCAATTTTGAATTTTTTTCTTTTTTTAAACTTTATTTTTTATTTAAACTTTATTGTTTAACCTTTATTTTAAAATTTATTTTAAACTGTTAACATTTTATTTCCCCAATTACATGTAAAAACAATTTTCAACATTCATTTTTAAAACTGAGTTCCAAATTCTCTCTTTTTTTTCCTTCTATACTCCCCTCATTGAAAAGGCAAGCAATTTGATACAGGTTATAAATGTGCAATCATGCAAAAAATATTTCAATATTATTCATGTCGTAAAAGAAAACATATAACAAACAAAAACTCAAGAAAAATAAAGAAAGTTTAAAAAAAGTATACTAGATCTGTATTCATTATCCATTGATTCTTTCTGTAGGGATGGATAGCATTTTTCATGATAAGTCTTTTAGCATTGTTTTGGATCATTGTGTTGTTGAGAAGAGCAAGTCATTCACAGTTGATCATCCTACCATATTGCTATTAGTGTACCATGTTCCACTGATTCTACTCATTTCACTTTGCATCAGTTCATGTAAGCCTTTCCAGGTTTTTCTGAGAGCATCTAGCTCATCATTTCTTACATCACAATAATATTCCCTCACAATCATATACCACAAATTGTTCAGCCTTCCCTCAATTTTTAATTCTTTGCCACCAGAAAAGAGCTATTATAAATATTTTTGGCATAGTTCCAAATTGCTCTACATAATGGCTGAATCAGTTCACAACTCCACAACAGCACGTTATTGTCTCAATTTTCCTACATCTTTTCCAGCATTTATCATTTTACTTTTCTGTCTTATTAGCCAATCCAACTGTTGTGAGGTGGTGTCTCAGTATTGTTTTGATTTGCATTTCTTCAATCAGTAGTGATTTAGGCATGTAGTGGTTAGGCATTTCATTTAGATATAGAGTTATAGATAACTTTGATGACTTCATTTGAAAACTATTCATATCTTTTGGTTATTTTTCAGTTGGGGAATGGCTCTAATTTTTTTTTTTTAATTTGACTCATTCCCTCCATATATTTGAGAAATGAGGGCTTTATCAGAGAAATTTTCTTCAAAAATTTTTTCACAGTTATAATTGCTAACTTTATTTCTCTCATCCTGTTTCTTCCCATTTATTTTATTATCTCTCTCCTTTCAATCTGTCCCTCCTCAAAAGTGTTTTCCTTCTGACTATTGCCTCACCAAATTCACCTTCCCTTCTGTGAGTACATTCTGCTCCCCTTCTCTTATCCTCTTCCCCTCCTCCTTTCCTATAGGTTAAGATAGATTTCTATATCCAATTGATTGTGGCTCTTTGAGCCAATTTGGATGAATGTAAGGTTCAAATGTTCCCTGCCCCCCCCCCCACCCCTGCCCCATATGTGAGATAAATTATCCCATTCTGCCTCTCCCTTTTTCTTTTGGTACATCCTTCTTTCTTTCCCATTAATTTTATTTTTAAAGATATCATCTCATCATATTCAGTTCACACTGGTGACCTCTCTCTATACATTCTCCTTCTCACTGCCCTACTAATGAGAAAGTTCTTATGAGTTAGAAGTATCATTTTCCTATGTAGGCATGTAAACCATTTAGCCTTATCAAGTCCCTTATGATTTCTCTTTCCTGTTTACCTTTTTATGCTTCTCTTACATCTTGTATTTGGAAGTCAAATTGTCTATTCAGCTCTGAGCTTTTCATCAAGAATGCTTGAAAGTCCTCCATTTCACTTAATGACCATTTTTAATCCAGAAGAATTATACTCAGTTTTGCTGGGCAGGTAATTCTTGGTTGTAATTCTAGCTCCTTTGCCCTCCAGAATATTCCAAGCCCTCAAATCTTTTAATGTAGAAACTTCTAAATCTTGTGTTATCCTGTCTATAGCTCCATGATACTTGAATTGTATCTTTCTGGCTGCTTGCAATATTTCTCTTTAATCTGGGAGCTCTGGGATTTTGTTATAATATTCCTGGGAAATTTCATTTTGGGATCTCTTTCAGGAGGTGATCAATGGATTCTTCCCATTTCTATTTTATCCTCCAGTTGTAGAATATCAAGACAATTTCCTTAATAATTTCTTGAAAGATGATGTCTAGATTTTTTTTTTTATCATGGGTTTCAGGTAGCTCAATAATTTTTAAATTATCTCTCTTGGATATGTTTTCCGGGTCAGTCAGCCGGTTTGCTAGTAAGATATTTCACATTGTCTTCTATTTTTTTGTTCTTTTGATTTGATTTTCTTCTAGTTTTTTTTCTTTGTTTTGGTTTTGTTTTATTTTTTTCATGATGCCTTATAAAGTCATTAATTTCCACATTCTCTATTCTAATTTTTAAGGAATTATTTTTTTCAGTAAATTTTTGTGCCTCCTTTTCAGTTGGCCAATTCTGCTTCTTAAGAAATTCTTATTTTTATTGATTTTTTGCATATCTTTTTCCATTTGATTAACTCTGCTTTTCAAGGCATTCTTCTCCTCATTGGATTTCTATACCTGCTTTCCCATTTATGCTATTCTATTTTTTTTAAGGTGTTATTTTCTTCAGCATTTTTTGTGTCTCCTTTACCAAGCTGTTGACTTGTTTTTCATCATTTTGTTGCCTCTCTCTCATTTCTCTTTCCAGTTTTTTCTCTACCTCTCTTACTTGGTTTTTAAAATCCTTTCTGAGCTCTTCCCTCACCTGAGACCAATTCATATTTTTCTTGGAGGCTGTGGATGTAGGAATTTTGACTTACTTCTTCTTCTGAGTATGTGTTTTGATCTTCCTTGTCACCATAGTAAACTTTCAGTGATCAGAATATTTTTCTGTTGTTTACTTGTTTTTCCAGCCTAGTTCTCACCTTTTAAATCTTTGCTAAAGTGGGGCTCTGCTTCTGGGATAGAGGGTACACTGTCCCAAACTCCAGCAGTATTATTCAAATGTTTTCAGAGATACTGTTTTTCCAAGATGGTATGATCTAAGGAGGGGTGTGTTTACTACTATCATGGCCTGTGCTCTGGTATGTAAGTGACCACAAACACTCTTTTCTGCCCTGGAACTGTGATGAGGATCCCTGTTCTACTGTGGCCATAAGTTCTGATGTGCTATTACTCCTTCTTGCCCTGGGACTGCTACCCAGGACTGTGACTTAGATTTAAGTATGGGCAAAGAAAGCAACAGTCTGTTCTCCAGTGCCAGCAAAGAGAACCCTATAATCTCCTAACTAGTTGTTCAACCCCCCTTACTGTCTGTGGGTTGAGAGCTCTGGAAATAGCTGCTATAGCTGCTGATTCTTTCCATTCTGATTCTTTGTGACCACAAATTTGGAGTTTTCTTGGCAAATATACTGAAGTGATTTGTGATTTCCTTTTCCAGCTCATTTTACAGATGAGGAACTGAGACAAACAGGGTTAAGTAATTTGTCCAGGGTCACACAACTAGTAAGTATCTGAGGTCATATTTGAACTCAGGTCTGCTCAGTTTAGGGCAGGCACTCTGTGCCACCTAGCTGCAAATCTAAAGAATTAGAAAGTAATAAGGATTTAATTTGACTTGGGTGAGTTAAGGCTATTCTCTTGTCCATCCCTTTGTATATACTAGATAATCAGACTTAAGAGCTAGGACAGACCTTGGAGAACATCTTATCCAAACCCTCATTTTGTATATGAAAAAAAAAAAATAGGCAGAGAAAGACCCAAGGTCAACATAGGGAATAAATAGCAGAAATAGGTGTATGAACCTGGGATCATCAGACTCAAATGTAGCACTCTTTCCATTGCACCACACTGCCTCCAAAATTTGTTATGCTTGAAGCCAATTTTGCTTTTGGTACTCATTTTCATCATAACATGTAGTTGTTATAATTGGTTTTCCACTTTCCATCTAGGAGATTTGTAATAGATATTTTGATTGTATCTTATATTGCCAAGACTTGACCTGAATATTTTTAGCCCCTCAATCCTTTGCTTTTGATCTCTTTCTTTGCTGCTTTCCCCCTTGGATTTGGAGTTCTGAATCAGAGTGTATGTTATATCTTGCTAAGACTGCATCTGCATGTTCTCAGAATGTGCTCCAGCTTACCTTTGCATTTTAAGACATTTTTGCAGAATTTTGTTTTTATTCAAAAGGTGAACGAAAATGTTCTGAATATGCTAATTTTATAGTTTGACATTCTAGTTGCTGCTTCAAACTAGTACCAAGTTTACAAATTTTGCCCTGTTACATTTCCATTATGTGGAAAAGGAGAAGTAAGTCACTGGTTGAAGGAGATTTTTTTAATAGAGTCACAAAGTAATAAATTGTTAGGACTAAAAGAGACCATAGAGATAATCTAGTTCAACATTCTCATTTTACAGAGAAGGAAACTGAGGACTAAGGAAGTAACATTATGGAAACACAGAAAATAATAATTGGAGGGTCCTCATTGGCAGTCTAATCCAACTAACATATAAAAGGAATTTCCATTCTAATACTTCTAGGAAATGGTCATCCAGGCTCTGTGGATGAAGAAAATTATTCTCTAAAGACCTTTTACACAGCTATTTAGTAGTAGAACTAGGATTTAAATATAAGCTTTTATAACTCAAAAGTCAGTACTCTTCATATCAATATTCACCAGAACATTCCAGTGTTTATTAGCATGGCCTTTTTAGGTTCAAACAGATTATTTTTAAAGCTTTCCGCTTCTCATTTTATAACGTTATTTCTCTGCATTCTCCCTACGCAGCTAGGTGGAGCAGTAGATGAACTACTGAACCTGGGTTCAGGAAAACCTGAATTTAATATGGCCTTGGCCTCAGATACTCACTAACCATAGGACCCTGGGCAAGTCACTTAACCTCTCTTTGTCTCAGTTTCATTAATTGTAAAAGGGAAATAATAATATGACCTACCTCCTAGGATTGTTATGGGGATTGTAAGAGGTAATATTATAAAGCACTTAACACAGTGCCTGGCACGTGGGCACTTAATAAATGCGTGTTTCCTTTCTTCTCTTGCAATTCTTCTCCCATACTGACAAAAAATATTAGATCTTCATTGTCTTGGCCTAGCAGTGGCTGCTTTCACTGTAACTCAGTATAACAACAATTATGATTGTTGGTCATTCTATGGGACAGAGAAGAATCACTAGATATATTTCAGTTGTTCAATTCACTATGGATTTGGAAAGTTCTTATAGCAGCGGGTTCTCCAAATTGAATTTGATTCTTTCAAGCTGGTCATTTGTTACTGACAAAATTCTTTTCTTAGTGATATGAGGTATGACATGCTACCAAAAAAAAAAAAAGACAGAAAGCAAAAGAAAAGAGAAAAAGAAAGAAAGAAAAAGAGGAAAGAGAAAAAAGGAAGAAACTATGTTTTCAATTTGGCAACAGATGGGATGGGTGAGAGGGGTACTAGTGGGATTTGATATGAGAATACATTGTTGTAAGTGGACATCTACTTTTTCTGTCATGCACAATGTTGTGGCTAATATTGCCTAGTAGTTAAGAAGTGAAGAATCCAAGAGAATTTATATTATTGTTTTATTTAATACTTTCATCATTTTTTTTCTGAGCACAAATATTTGTTGAAATTGAGAAAAAATTGCCTGTTATTGATAGCTGTTGGGCAAAGAGCATGATTTGACATAAGAAGACTTTATGTCCCATAAACATTCTGAAAGGTAGTCTATAGAACATTGAACTAAATTGAATAGAATAGAATTGAACTAACTTGTAAAGAATAGTTCCAAAAATACATAATACATATAAATAAATATATACATACAATGCTATGTACACACATATGAAAATTACATAAATATCAAGTACACACATATGAATATTATATTGCATATAATATTTTATAACCAACTGAAAACTCTAAAATTTAGGCAATGTACTCATTATTATTTGACTAATTACACATTCGTCCATTGAAAAATTAATTGTTTATGATATGTAAAACAAATTCAAAGTAATAGTTTATTTTTAGGAGTCTTTTTTTTCCCCCATTATTACGATGAGTATTAGAATTGAGCAGAGATTTTCCCCTTCTCTTTTCTTTTCCTTGGCTTCATCCTGGGCCAATGGACACTAAAGGAAGATACTTCATCTTCCTTTTATCTTGTCCTAATGTTTAATATGATTGATTTAATATAAATATGTTTTAATGTGGAAAAAATATTTATAAAGGCAATAAGGTCCCTATTCATTTTTCTTGTGATATATATATATATATATATATTTTTTTTTTAAGTTATGTTATGTTTAAAATTAGTAGAAAAAATTCTGAACTTTTAGTCTGGAAACCAGGTTCAAATCTTGGTTTGACTGTGTGACTATGGATACATTGCTTAACTTTCTAAGCCTCAGTTTTCTCATTTGTAAATCTTATCTACTAATGCTTGTATTATCTAGGGTAGTTTGTCCTTTGTAAACCTTAAAATGCTGTAGTAATGTCAGCTATTAGGAATCATAATATTTTAGGATTGGAAATCATTTAGTCTAATATTCTATCGATGTAGAAACTGAGGTCCAAACAACAAAAGTAACTTCCCCCAAGTCACACTAATTATAAATTGCAATCAGCCTTTAAATCCTAGGGTTTTGTTGTTGTTGGTTTGTGTTTTGATACTGTGTCCCAGGTAAGTTACACTTCACTCTCCATATTACATTCCAGACATGCTTTGCTGCTATTCCACATGTATCTGTCATTTATCCTACTGTGATTGTGTGTTTTCTTTCCCAGTTACTTCTGTTCTTATTGAACAGTTTTCTTTTATTTCTCCCGAAAAACTTTTCTAGTAGAATTTCTTGCTTCCCTTTATAGTAAACTTTTTTGTTTTTGTGAAATTTTCCATTCAGGTGGCTCTAACTGAATATTTCTATGCATCCAGTCAACAGTTTGTGAATTATAATGAAAACTACAAGCATATTTTCTGTTCTACTCAACTTCTAATATGTGAAAGATATGTAACATGGCTAAAAGAATAAAATTAAGTCTCTAATCTTCAATGGGAATTATGCATGAGAAGAAAAGCAATTTTTCAACCTAGCCTTTGTCAGTAGAACTAATCTGATTTTTATGTTTGCAGACTTCATATAAAACTAAATTATATAACAGAATTCCAGGTTATCACATAGCACTATAGTCAGATACTTAGAAGTATTGATCACTTACTGGAATTACTTTTATGTATAGTTGAATTCTTCTGATGAAATTGGCTGAATGTTATAATCAAGAAAAGGATTTAAAATGATTTGCCTTTAAGAATGTGGAGTTCTGAAAGCCTAATAGAATCCATTATTTTTTTTTGTAATGCTTAATGCAAATTAATGTTACAAGAACATTTGCTTTACTAATAGACCCCCTTTAAGATGAATTGACATTTTGGTAGCATTTGAATGGTCATTAAAGGTTTCCTGTTTTTAGACAGTGTGTTGACCTATTTTCAGTTATTTCTATCTGCAAATGTGATATATATGTGTGTATGCATATGCATATGTGTAAATATACACACATGTACACATATACATACATATGTATATATTTGTATATGAGCACATATTTATTTACTTGTATATATGAATGTGAATATGTATGAAATCTGTAGATTATTATCAGTTTTGTAGTCGATATTTTAGGGACACTAGGCATTTTTATGTTTCATATCTACTCATTTTACATTTTCTTTTTATAGGTGCACATATTCAATTTCTGAATTTTTCTACTGAAGCTAATCATGACTATCTTGAAATTCAAAATGGACCTTTTCATACAAGTCCTATGATTGGCCAGTTTAGTGGAACTGATATCCCATCAGCCTTGCTAAGCACAACCCATGAAACACTCATCCATTTTTATAGTGATCATTCTCAAAACAGGCAAGGATTTAAACTTGCTTATCAAGGTAAGAAATAATTAATTTGCATGCCTCCTCTCCTCATGTTCTAAATGTTTATTCTTTTAATTAATTACCAAAAAACTCTGTTCGAAAAGTTCTGTTAAACTCTAGCAGTAGGAAAGATCTGCTGCTATTCTTATGTCATATAAACTTGCAAACATGCATATAGACACAATATGTACACATACATTATCATCATCATCAAATACTGTTGCCTTTGTTGCTCCCTCGAGCCATTTCCTCCACAAATCCTTTTCACCCCTGTTTCTCTCTGTGACCACAACCCCACATTTGGGACTCTAGGCCTTTGGTTTCTGAAGACCACAAGTAAAATGTAGAGATTAAATGAGGGGAAATCAGAGCATAGAAGAGGGTCATAGGGCATGTTTAAATCTAGGTGTTAGTAATTTTTCTAAAAGCTAGATCATGATTTTTTATTAATACTAAATAATGATGATGATATGACATTTATCTAGTTCTTGAAGGTTTGCAAAGCATTTTTTTTCTCATCTGATCCTCACAATAACCTTATAAATTACATGCTTCTTTTATCCTAATTTTAGAAACCAGGAAACCAAGTCAGGAAATATATTTTGCATAGGGTGACAGACCTATCAAGATTTTGAAGTGCAAGTTGAAACTAGGCCTTCCTGATTCCAAGTCAAACACACTAAACACTTTGTCTAAAGTCATGTCAAAATACAGTAAAATCGCATTATACTAATCTTTAATGATTAAACATTAAAAAAAAATCTCTGTGTGCATATCTGTCTATATATCTATTTTATGGAACTACAATCTGAAAGCTGTAAGGAAAGTGTTCACTAATATTGGTAGGCAGTGGGGAATATAAATGTGATTTTTCCCCTCACTAAAAAAAAAAAAAGTACTCAATTCTTTTCTAAGATATTTTTAAATGTGCTGAAAGTGAAAATCTCAAATCTATTATGATTTGTATATAACTCAAAAAGTTAAGTTCAGTAGCATAATGCCTAGCAGAGGATAAGTGCTTAATAAATGCTTGTATATTGATAGAATAACCATAATAGTGGAGGAGTGAGGAATGCAGTCATTGAGCTCCTTATAGAGCTTAAAATTGCCCCTACATTTTTGGACTTTACTCTTCAACATAATAATTAAAAAAAAAGAAAAAAGGAAAAGCATAATTCATTGAAAATCTTTATATATATATGCAAATTTATGGTTCTAGTTAAAAGTCAAAGTTCATATTTGTCAATACATAAACTTATAGGATGTCATAGATCTCAGAAGAGATTCCAGCTCTCCCTTCCCTAACTTTAATTATCCAGCTATAACAGTTCAACTTTCTTAACTTCTAAAATTGTTAAATTGTGGAATGACAATAGTCCTTGTGTCCATGAAACTTGAAGTTTCATAAAATTCTTTTTTTCAGAGTAATGCTAGAATGGAAGTAGAACAAGGAAACTGAGCTTCTGATTGTGTTCAGTTGAATTCATTTCAATAAGTATTTATTAAGCTCCTTCTATCTGCCAAGTGTTGTACTCATCACAGGGATATAAAAAGAGGCAAAAGACATTCCTTGCCTTCAAAGAATTCATAACCAAATGGGAGAGACAACATGCAAACAAATATATACAAAGCAACCTGTATACAAGATAAATAGGAAATAACAGAGTGAATATACTAGAATTAAAAAGTTTTTGAGGAAGGCATATTATAGAAAGTAGAATTTTAATTGGAACTTAAAGAAAGCTAGGGACAGTAGTTGGAATGGATAAAGGGGAGAGTATTCTAGGGATGGGGGGCATTCAGAGAAAATACCTGGCCTCAAAAGTGCTCTTGTTTGTGCAGTAACCAAGAGGCCAGTGTTACTCTATCAAAGACTATGTGTTGAGGAGTACGGTGTTAAAAGATTGGAAAGATAGGAGGATTAGGAATCACTTTGAATGCCAAACAGAGCATTTTGTATTTGCCCCTGGAGGCAATAGGAAGCCACTGGACTTTATTGAGTAGGAAAGTTTTGGGGGAATAGGGTGGGGTGACATGATCAGAATTCTGTTTTAGGGAAATCACTTTAGTGGTTGAATGGAGAATGTATTGGAGTGAAGAAAGAGTTGAGGCAGGCAGACCCACCAATAGATTCTTGGAGTAATTAAGGGGTGGAGTGATAAAGACCTATACTGGAGTGGTGGCAGTGTCCATGGAGAGAAGGAGGCTTATTAGATAGATCTTGCAAAGGTGAAATTGGTTGGCTTTGGGAGCAGCTTGTATATGGTGGTTGAGAAGAGGACTCCTAGGTTGGGAAGCTAGGGGACTGGGAAGATGCTGCTGCATTCTATAATAATAGGAAAGGTGGTGTGGAAGGCTTTAGGGGAAAAGATTATGAGTTCTTTTTTGGACATATTGAGTTTAAGACGTCTACTGGATATCCAGTTTCAGATGTCTAAAGGTTGGATATGTGAGATCAGAGGTCAACAAGGAAATTAGAGAAAGAAAGGTTGATAATCTTCAGCTATAAGTGTTTATGAAATACATGGGAATTGATAAGATCACCCAGTAAAGTAGCATAGAAGGAGAAGAGAAGAGGGCCCAGAGCAGAACCCTGACGGACAGGTATAGTTAAATGACACAATCTGGAAAAGAATCCAGAGAAGGAGCTGTCAGATAGATAGAAGGAAAAACAGGAGGAAGTGGCACCCGGAAAAGCAAGAGAGAAGAGAATATCAAGGAGGAGAGAGTGATCAACAGTGTCAAAGACTGCAAAGAGGTGAAAGAAAATGGAGATTGAGAAAAGCCCATTGGATTTGGCAACTAAGAGGTCATTAATAAGTTTGAAGAGAGAGTTTCAGTGAAATGATAAGTGATTTATCTGTGGTCAGTAATCAAGACACTAAAATGTCAGAACCCAGATTTTCAAATTCACATCTCCTGACTCCAACTGCAGTACTGTTTCCTCTAAGTCATACTGATAAATTGCTTACAAAGCATTTTTGTTATTTTTAAATTTTAATAGGACACACTCATGCACACAGCACACACAATAATAACAAATAACAACTTCTATTCAGCACTTTCTTAAATTAACAGAGCAAAAATGGAAGCTTTACTAAAAGGTGGTTATAGTTAATTTGCCATAAAATAAAGATGTCTTTTGCTCTGCTGAGAGTGAATGATAATTTATAGATAGTTCCCATGTTCTTTTGGTATCTACACAAAATCAAGTGAAGTAAAGAGAGGCTTCCAGGACATTGGTGAACCCCTTGTGGAAGATTTATGTGAGGACATGGAAAGAGTTACACAGAATGAAAGGGCAAGGATATATTGTGATTTCCCTTATTAGAGGGAGTGGCCACGTTAATGAGAACACACAGCCATTAAAATCTAAAAGTACTTTTAGCCATTAGGTAAGAGTTTTTAAGAAATAGTTTCTAATAAGATTGAATATATTGTGATCAGCAATGATGACCAGAAGTAAAGGGTTTATGTAAATAAAATGAATTTAATGAAAAAGTTTAATTTTAAACAAAATTTTTAAAAGATATGTATATCTATACACAAACACACATATATGGATATATGTTCATACATGGATATACACACATATATGGAGATCCATATCTCCATATATGTGTGTGAGCATATTTGTATTCAGTAACTTTTTATTCAGCTAAGTTAAAGAAAATATTCCTATAAGATACAGGGATATTTTGACAGACTTTCATTATTTTGGGCTACTTAATTTTTCCTCCTTTTTTACCACTTCTTGAAATTCTTTCCTTTGTGGAAGTGAAACACCGTGAAATTGCTTTTATCAGGATTATGATGAAAATGATGTCAATGATACAGGACATATCACTAACAATAGTTGGTATATATGACAAATATTCTAACTAAAAGATTCATAATATTTTGACCAGATCAACACAAGAAAGAAGAGATTTCAATTAGGTTATATATCCCTTTTGGTAAAATACACATTGAATCATTGAATAAATGTCATATTTTAAAAGTCAGTTAATAATCACACTTCTTTTTAAATTATCATTAAAGTTTAATTTCTGAGTTTGAATTATCACACAGCAGGAATGATCAGCTTTCAGAATTTACATGGGGGAAAAAATGAGATTATTGTGATTCTGTTTCCAAGGGATAGGATTTCAATTCATTTTCCAGCCAAATCAGATAACTGAAAAGAGACATACAGGGGAAAAATGCAATTAAAATACTTAAAACTATCCTATAACTGCTAAATTAATATTTTTACCACATTTTCTTTAATGAATAAATTTTCAGCATAAAAATGTAGTTTTGCACTGGAGGAGATAGTATGGATTCCACCCATGCATTTCCCAAACAGAACTGAAGTTGGACTGTTACAGTGGTAGGGTATCCATCACTGTTCAGCCTTTTCCTTGATGAAAGTATATGAACAAAAAGAAAACAACAGTCTAACTCTTGACTATTAAGACAAACTCACGTAAAAGGTCGGGGTGTAGTCTAATGAAATAATTTAAAATAATGATTGATAATTGAAAACAGTTAAAGTAGTCAAATAAAACCACTTATTTTTTAAACCATTCTTTCTGGGATCTTATTTTTACCATTTCAGATTATGTTGTTGTTGTCAATTGTTGCTGACTTGTCCATTGTCACAAAAATAGTATGTGTCAGACGGAAGATCTGAATCCTGATCCTTCACTCCAAAGTCAGTCCTCTACAAAGACTCTCAGTCACAATCACTGATTAAAACTTCTTTAATCTAGTATCTCTCTTACTGCCATGCAAACCCATTTTCTTTTGATCAGTCTTCCTTGACGATGAGAAAATAGTTGGTCACTATTTATTGTATAACACTACATATTCCAGGAAACTAGCATTTTACCATTTTCCTCAAGTCCTATTCTTAGTCATTAATCATTTTATCCATCCTTCTTGACTTCTGCATGTCATTTTCTCTACATTCACATACACATACAAAGATACACACATACACACACACACACATGTACACACATAACCTAGTACTGAAATATTAACGCGACCAGTACTTAATCTGAGCACTATGATATGATCGTTTCCTGTAGGAGCTCTGAATAGTCATTTTGTGTTTGATCAGTTGTTCATTCCCAAGTTTACTAACATCCACTAGTGTCTGTTGCATTTTATGCTTTACTAGCAAATAAATAACTTTAATTTTTTTTTTAATTTTCATTTTGGGGACTGCTTTATCTTTTTATAAATAGAAGTTTTTCATTTGCCAAATTAATAAACAAGTTCATCATACTTTCATCCAAATCATTGCACACAATTTTAAATAATTGAATACCCAATATAAACTTCTGGGGCCCCACAGTTAGGTTAGCACTGATTAGTAGGCTTTCAAAAGATTCTTTCCAATTCAGTGCCCAGATATCATTTTCTTGTGAATTTAATATTTTATTGCAAAAACACAAGGGTAAATTTCCATGTTTGTGACATAGTTACACATTTAAGATGCTTTTTTTTTTTTTTTGCCTTATATAACACCTGTCCTTCCTTTTCATACTTCTTGTGTTGCCAGATGGATTTCCTTGTTTTATTTATATTACCTATTTTCCAGATAAGTTTGTTAATACTGCTTTTACATTGAATCTGGAAAAACAACAGCAACAAAAGGTTAGCCTAGTTCGGCATCATGTAGAGATAAGAGAATTTGTTGGTTGACGGATCATTTTGATAATTGGGTAATCTTAACCTAACTTGTAGTAATTTAAGTTACTTTTCTCTGCTTGAATAACAGTATTATTTCCATTCCAAGCAATTAGTTTAGCATAACATTAATGTGTAAATGCATGTATAAGAAGGTAAAGCACATGATAATTAATTTAAGGTGTTCCACTTTGTTGTACAATGTCATAACTACCTGAAGTATACATTTTCAGGTTTAATTAGATAGTTTATCAGTGTTTGCCATTTATGCAGTTTATGAATTGGTAAAGTGACACCACTGCTCTGATTTGTAGGTCACATCAAAATTTATAAGCCCTACTTGTGATTTATAAGTTAAGGATCTAATTAATAAGTCATGAAAAGATCCATAAATCACAAAAAGAATTCTTGTCACTCAGCTGATATATATGCTGTACTCCTGCTACTTAAATACCTGTCATTTATTTATAAGTCTATATAAAGGTCAAAAATGTCACCAGTGGATGTGGCTGTCATGATATTAAATTTCTGGAATAAAACTTGTGCGAATGAAAAATATGGCACTTGGGTTACCAAAAATTAAGTTAGATCACATTCTCAAGCAAAAAGCAACAATATTGACAACTGGAAAGCAGATATGTTTGCACAGAAGACATTTTCAAATAATTGGTTGTTAATGAAAAATATATGATTTACAGTGAGGACCATTTTCATTCATGTTACATACTATTTTTTAAAAACCCTTCCTATTACTCTACTTATTGGTAAATGATACCTCTAAAATGCGGGTATGATATTGTAAAGAGAGTGGTGGATTTGAACTTAGGTAGGAAGACCTGGGTTCAAATCCTCCTGCCAATGCATTTATAGATTGTGTGACCACAAAGGAGTTATTTAACCTTTTGAGTTCTAGTTTTCTCATCTGTAAAACGAGAATAATAATACTGCTAGTGAGAGACACCGTGGCATAGTGGAGAAAAAGCTAACTTGGTGTTAGGAAGATCTAGGAGGAAGTTATTCCTCTGATACACTACTTATTGTATGACCCTGGACAAATCACTTAAGCTCCCAATGTCCCAGTCTCATAAGATTTTAAGTTATGGAAAAGTTGCTGATGTGAGTGGAGGAGGACATTGTCACATTAGGGGTTCACTACAAAGTCATAGATCCAGACCAAATACTTCTTATGCCTTCTTCACAAAGATTGCTGTGGGACCAAAATGTAATAAGGTTATGTAAAATATTTCACATGCTTTAAACAGCAACAACAACAACAGCACTTATATAATGCTTTAGAGTTTGCAATTTGTTGTTGTTCAGACATTTCAGTCATGTCTGACTCTTTGTCACCCCATTTTGGGGTCTTTATTTTGGTGGAGATACTGAAGTCGTTTGCCATTTCCTTCTCCAACTCATTTTGCAGATGAGAAAACTGAGGCAAACAGGATTAAGTGAGACATAGCTAGTAAGTGTCTGAGGTCAGATCTGAACTCATGAAGATGAATCTTCCTGATTCCAAGCCCTGCATTCTATCCACTATGCTACCTAGCTGCCCCTTGGGTTTGCAAAGCATTTTACAAATATTATCTCATTGGCTTCTCCCAATAAACCTGGGAAGTTGGTGTTATTATTATCCTTGTTTTGCAGATTAGGAAACTGAATAGCCAGAGGTCAAATGACTTGTCTAGTGTCATATAATCAGATAGAATAGGAAGTTAGATTTGAACTTAGGTCTTTTGGAATCCAGGTCCATTAGTATATCCACTGTGCCATTTAGTTGCTTTATTAAATATGATGTTGATTTTTTGTGTTAACATGTGTTTTGGGGGACATTATTGCTCATATTATCTACTGATTTATTTATTTATTCATCCATTTATCTATCTATCCCTCTATTTATTTCTTCACTCATTTATTTATTTTTAAGAATCAGGACTTATGATTTCATTAGTGTGGGAAAGACAGGGATAGAAATTCTTCCTCCTGAAACAGCTGACAACCTGTTTGTAATTCATAGTCATTGAGTTGCCTAGTACACTGAGAAGTTAAGTGTCTTGTATGTTATCACACAGCTAGAATGTGGTAAGACTATTCATATATATGAAAGTCAAGGCTCGAATTCAAGTGTTACCAGCTTCAAAGCTGGTCCACTTTCTGCTCTACTATGCTGCCTCCCTATTTGTTATTAGAATTTTTATAACACTTAACAAAATTGGAATATTGTGGATTCAGGTGGCGTTCTACCCTTTCCACTATATCATAAATTATGTGCCATCGTAAAACATCAATTTCAAGATAGTAAAATAGAAAATTCAAGTCTTTTAAAGATGGAAAATTTAAATTGTTCTGTTTTCAAAAGTCCTTGGCTTTTCTCTTTTACCTTGCACAGTGGTTTCTATTGTATTGATCAAATTATTTTCTAGGTGATATTTAAATTTATTCATCTATCATCATTGTTATCAAAACACAAAATTTAGCTTGAGGCACAAGTATTACAGAGCTTGTTGTGGCAAGCGATTGATCGTAAGTTATGTTTCTCCATGCTCCCTGGGACGATTTTGGTTTCAGTCAAACAGTAAGTCAAGCTTACCACTAGACTCACTTAACCAGTCCTTAAAAGATATAAACACAAGACTCAAGCAAAAGATGTGTGCTTTTTTATAATAGTACCCTATCTACTCTGTAAATATGCATTGAAGCATCCTAAGGTTGTGGTTGTGGTTTGTCCTTTCTTCTCAAAGAGGACCATGCCATTGGGGAGTTGATGACATGATTTGAAGTTGACTTTGATTTGAGTCAGTGAAGACTGTGCAAAGTCACTAGCTTCACTTTCTCCTCCAGAGCCATCTGGGTCCAGTGGCCAGATGTTGATCAGGATGACTGGAGATGGCCCAAGATACAGTAGGAGATCTTGACCTTTTTTAAGCTAAGGTCTTTTCAGGTGCTCACTTTGAGTGCAGCAATGTCCATTTAGTGACTCTTTAAGAAGTGAGTCAAAGGATAGCCCCTTTAATTAAAAATAATCAGCCCTGAGGGTCTTCCCCTCTTCATCCTAAGGTAGAGTTCTGCCAAAGAATGGAGGAGAGGAATAAAAGTACTGTGGTCATAAATTTGTCTTCTGTGAATAAGATTATCTCATCCTGTCAGTTAGCAAGCATTTATTAAGCACCTACTATGTGCCAGACACTGTGCAAAGCACAGGAGATAGTCCCTGACCTCAAGGAATTCAAAACATGCAAACAACTATGTGTGTAAAACAACTACATACATATATACAGGCTGTCCCCCAAAATCTTGATGCAATTTAAAACTTTTGTACTTTTAATGGCATTAATTTGTAATAAGACTTTTGAGATACCCTGTATAAAGTGTATAAAGGGAAAGTAATTTGAGAGGGGAGGTACTAGCAGTGGAGTAAGGGGTAGAAAAGGGTTCTTGCTGAAGATGGGATTTAAGCTGACCTTGATGGAAGTTAGGAAAGAGAGCACTGTAGGCATGGTGTAGCACCACAGTAATATTCACAGCACTAAAGGTGACTATATGCCAGCATAGCTCTTAATTGCAAAATATAACAGACTCTCCATATAGAAGACAGAAGTAAAACAATTATTCAGACACCACAAAACTAAATCCCAACACCAGGAAACTGAATCCGTCATAGCAGCAAAGAAGTTAATACACCATAGCATAGCAGGAGACTTCCCACACTCACAAGCCTAGCTGTCACAGCAAGGGGCAAACAAATACTCAAAAGCCTAGCTGTCTCCTTGTGTGTGTCCTCTCCTCCCTCCAGTTCTAAGTGCTATGATTCCCAGCTTCCTGTGGGCTCTGCTTCATTCTTCATTTTCCCACCACAGGGATTACATTCAACCTATTGGGGGCAGGGAAGATCTTCAGAGCAGGGATGATCTTCAGATTCTTTTAGGTCTATTAAGGGGCAGGGAGGAGTTTCAAATTCCCATTACCTTTACACACGGGGAAAGGCAGTGAAAAGGAATAGACACAGAAGGTGTTGTGTGTAATGATCATCAAGAAAGCTAATGTCACTGTATCAAAGAGTACATAGAAGAGACTGTTTATGGGGAAAGAAAACCTGGAAGGATAGAAAGGGAATAGTTTGTCAAATGCTTTAAAAATCTAACAATGATTTTTACATTTGGTGATGGAGGCAATAGAGAACAATTGGAGTTTATTGAGATGAGGTAGTTTGTAACATGATAAGACTTGTGGAAGATCACTTTGGCGGCTGAGTGGATGAAGAATTAGAGGAGAGAGAGAATTCAGGCAAATAGATCAATCTGCAGGTGAGAGGTTATGAGAGATGCTATTGTGGCAGCTATGTAAATGAAGAGAAAGTCTGGGATGTATATAAGTG
This sequence comes from Pseudochirops corinnae, assembly GCA_028646515.1. Classification (NCBI taxonomy): domain Eukaryota; kingdom Metazoa; phylum Chordata; class Mammalia; order Diprotodontia; family Pseudocheiridae; genus Pseudochirops; species Pseudochirops corinnae. The sequence continues at coordinate 145,936,494 of CM053585.1, forward strand.
TTGCTGTGAAGGTAGACATGTCAACAGATTGGTTAAATGAGGTTAGTACAAGTGAGAATTCATTGATGACTCTAACATTGTTAGCTTGGACTAGAAAGACCATGATGCCCACTATAGTAAGAGCGAAGATGGAACAAGGGGAGGATTTTGGGGAAAGACAATGAATTCTGGTTTTGAATATGGTGAATTTGTGATATTTATGGACGTTATAGATGATGTTTGTGATTTCCAGTGGACAGTTGTAAATGAAGACTGGAGATCAAAAGAGAAGATAGGGCTGGATAAATAAATCTGATAATCACCACATATAATGATAATTTAAAACCCATAGGACATGATAAGGTTGCCAAATAGTATTTTATAGAGGAGAGGGCAAAAAAAAAAAAAAAAAAAAAGACCCAGGACAGACTCTTGGGAACACCCATTATTAGTGTATGTGACCTGGAGGAAGATACAGTAAAGGAGACTGAGGAGTGGTCAGAGAGGTAGGAGAACTAGAAGGGAATTGTTTTATAAAAACCAACAGAGGAGCATACAGGAGAATAGAACGATCAATAAAGTCAGAGGTTAAAGAAAGATCAAGAAGGATGAGAACTGATAAAAAGCCATTGCACTTGGCAATTAATAAATCATTGATAACTTTGGAAAGAACAGTTTCATTTGACTGATGAAAACAGAAGCCTACTGCAGAGATTTTTGAAGAAGAGGAGAGAAATGGAGACATTGGTTGTAGACTTCTCAAAGAGTTTAGCCATTAAAGGAGAAGACATCTATAATAATAGTTCATGGGGGTATTCATGCTAAATGAGGGGTTTTTAAGAATGAGGGATACCCAGGACAGTTTGTAGCAGTAGGGGAGCCTCCAGTAGAGAGTGGCTGAAGATTGGTGAGAAAATGGGGATGACAATGGGACAAACTGTTGCAGAAGATGAGATGAAATGTAATTAATGAGATGCAACAGACTATCCTGGCAAGGAGAAGAAAGTCCTCTTCATGTGATACAGGAGGAAGAGAGAGTGGTGGAAAACATCTGAGTAATGTAAGAAAAGGAAAAGGGAGAAGGAGGGAGCTCTTGGCAGTTAGTCTCTCTCTTTTTTTTTAGGTGATGTATGAGTCAAGGTCTTCTACTGAGAGGATGAAGAGAATGAGGGGAGTACCAGGGAAGGGCTGAAAAGACAAAAAGTTTAGAACAGTTGCTGTCATGACTAAGACAGTGAGTTAATTAAGAAAATGTATGAGGATTATCTACTGAAGTGAGAACCCATTTGAGATTATGTAACATAAATTTGTATTACACCCATTCTGCATGGTTTTATGATTTTTTTTCCCCCTGTTCCCTTTGGTAGCATGTGAGTAAGAATAAAGGTTTTGGATGGTGGTAGTGATCTAAGGTTGGGACTTGGCAAGGTATGAGTCATGATAGACTGAGTAAAATACTAGAGTGTAGAGGGTATCTTTATAATCCAAATGTTCTTTTGAATAAGAAATGATTTTATCTTCAGCAGATTTCAAACTTAACTTGCTCTTTATGTGTATGAGATGACTGGATTGTTTCTCTTTGGTTGGTTTATATTCTGGAAGTTCTTTCCTTCAAGAAAGGATAACTCCTTCAAGAAAGCTGATATTTCCTTCTTTTGGATTTATTTCTTCAGTATTTAAGCACATATATTAAACCATAGTGCACTCTAACCTGGGGTCTTTCTAATATTTATATACTAAAAGCACTTGGTAAAAATGCTGCCTTTAAGGGCTTCTTTTTTCTAGTTTAATTAAGGCTTGCAGTCTTTCACAATTATATGTATTTATATACATATATAAAATGGATATGTATATGTATGTATGTATATACATATATACATGCATATATACGTACATACGTAAATACTATACATAACATATATACATGTACGTACATACATAAATACTACATGTAATATATATATTATATACATATGTAAAATTGTGTGAAATTTAAAATATCTATGGTCTCCCTAAGGTCATACAATTTCACTGCTTATTATGTCATCTACCAAAGACAAGGAAAGGTAATGAAATGGAAGAGAAATGAATGGAAAGGAAGAGAAAGGAATTAAGAGACTGAAGGAAGAAAATAAATTCCACATTTTAATAGATCACTTAGGGTTTTTTATCAGTGAACTCTTCAAGTACATCATGACTGACATTAATATAGTACTCTAAAGTCTTCAAAGCACTTCAGAAGCATTAACTTATTTCAGCCTCTCAATAACCACATAGTTAGGCTCTATAAGTATTATTACTCCCATTTTATAGATGAAATAATGTTGGCTCAGAGAAAATGAGATTCAGAAATGATTTTTCCTAAGACCACTCAGATAATGGACCCGAATTTCAACACAGATCTCCTGATTCCACATCCAGTATGATTTCCTCTATGCTGCACCTACCTTATGAATATGTTATGTAATCCAGTTCAACATTACAGAAGGATAGAAGGAGACATATCTAAAAAAAAAAATCAGTCATTATTTATAGGAGTTAAGCTTAGCATATAAAAATTTAAAGACAAAAGATATTTAAGAAACTAGTTCAATGCTTTCCCTTTGTAGATGAGGAGGGAATTCCGAGAACAGTCATGGGAAGGAATACTCATGTTGATGTGATCATATATGTACTAAATTAGGGGATTAATCAAACTTGGTACAATTATGTGGTACACTGGATATAAAATGTAAATAGATAGAGCTCCTCCATCTAACATAAGACATATGTTCTTGCTATACATGATCTCATAAGTCCAGTTAGCAAAGTTATAATTTTTTTCCTTTTGTTATGCCTGATCATATGAATTTTATTTGCATCAATGATCAATTTTAAAGATTTCAAATAAATAACATATATTAAACTACATTTTTAGATCCTTAATTTCTCAATCTTCTATCAGGGCTATAGTGGAACTTCATAAAATATTTTCCATTCATTAGATATACATGTATTCTTTAATTTTTTTTCACACTGGTTATGTTCTAGGCAGTCAATAATAGGTTGATGCCAAAGGATACGAAGAGATAAGATTATTCATAATAGGAGGAATGCAGGCAGATCTTGTACAATCCCACAAAATGGGATTCATTAGAAAGGAGTTAGGTGTGTTTAGCTAATCTGTCCATTGTTTAGGAAGTCAGTGAAGTTTTCTTAATTTTAATTTTTTTTTCCAAATTTCTGCTAATAAAACTGACCTACTTGAATATCTTTGGACATATTTTATCATATGCTTTCCTTTTTTTTAATACCTAAAAGATTACTAGAAATGAGAACTTCTTAAAGGATGTCATACATCTTTCCATTTCTGGAGTTTCAGGCACTTCTCTTTTTTTTCTAGACCAGACCTGTGATTCAATTGTATAAGCAACTCTCAGTAAAGAAACTCCCTCTATTAATGCAGACCAGTTAGCTGTGAAGTAATTTGCCCCAGGTCACACAGCTATTGTGTGTTAGAAATGGCATTAACACTCAGATATTCTTGACCAGGTGGCCTAGTCTTCCTGCCTCCTTCTCTTTTTATGAGCATGGATGAATTCCCTAAAACAATACCCTGCATCTCTGGGAATTCAATAACCTCCTGCCCAGCTAGACAGGTCTCCAACTGAAGGATTATGAATTAATTGACTTTATGTTCCTTCTGCCTTTTCTAAAACATCTATAGGCCTTTTGTAACCAGTGGCACTCTTCCTATCTGGAGAGCAAGCAATGCTAAGGAATTACCCCAAGTCCTCAGAGAAACTGGTAGAGTAACCAGAAAATACTATAATAGGAGTAAAAAACATGAATTTGAGTCCAAATTTTGCTGTTGATATTTTTGTGACTTTGGGCAAGGCATTTATAAATTAGGGAAGGTGTTGAACTGAATGATCTCTATAACTCCTTTTACCTCTAAATGCCATAATTCTGTGTTCACTGCCACTTTCTTAACTCTGTTCAATTGATATGATTTGTGTCTCTTCACTCTCAGCTATTCTTCATATGACTTAGGAATATTTTACTTATAAATATTGAAACAAAATTGCATATGATTATACAATTTCATTAGAACAAGTAATAAAAAGTGTAATTAGAGAGTCAAGAAGACCTAGGTTCAAATCATCCCTCTAGGACTTAATAGTGGTAGTGTGGCTCTAGGCAAATCATTTAAACTTTTTTGCCTCAGTTCTATTATCTGTTAATTGGAGATAAGCATACCTACAGTAACTACCCTCATACTGTTATTATGAGATTTAAATGGCATAACATTTAACATTTGAAGTACTTGGCAAACATTAGAGTTATATGATAGCTATTTTTATTAATTGTAGACCGAAATTTTTAAAAATAGTAATTACAATTCAAAATCATTCAATTAGAAAATATTATTAACAACAAGCAATTAGTACGATAGGTATTTTTATCCACTTGATTTTTCATTTGTGAATGGTTAGGACCCTTTTTGTGATGCCCTTGTGGAGGACATGGAAAAGTCATACTGGAGGAGGAAAGGGTCCTGATTTGTGTTCTGTATTAGTGGAAGGAATGTCAATTGATGTAATCACAGATCCATTTGAAGAATTGAGAATATTGACATACATGGAATAAAACCACTGGGAGGCTATTCTTCCACTGTATTATGACTTCTGTCTCCTTCTGTATATGTAGTAGAGGCTTGGAGAACATATGCAAATACTACCACGCATTAAGATAAATTAACTGGAATAATTACTTTAAAATGGTTTATTACAAGCAAGTATAAACAATTGTTAGGATTGCCATTTATAGTTCTAATAGGTACAGACTTTGTACAACATAGTATGATTAAATTGTGAACATGTAACTAAGTTGCCTGTCACAGTGAAGGTTTTGGGGCTTTGCTGAACTCCCAGAATTGCCTTGAACACATCCAAACACATCTGTTGTTTGTGGACTCTTATGTTTCTGGTTAGGCAGGGCTTGCCGACTCTCCCAAATGAAGTATATTTTTAGCCTTTCATTTTGGATGGTTAGACATGTGCCCAAAATGTTTGATTAAAAGGAAGATGCTAATCTCATTTGGATTGCATGCTGAGAGTATAGTGGGAGCAGTCACTAGGTAGAATAACATTCCATCTCATTAAAAGCACAAAAAAGGAAAAAAGAAATAAAAGAAGCCCTGTAAAGCCCTGGTGCCTTGCTGAAATTTTGCTTTTCATTGAGTCATCTCGAACAGTTCAAAATCCAAACAGTCTCCCATTCTTTTTTTTTTTTTTGCTTTTTGGAGGAGGGAAGGTAGGCCAGCTGGGGTTAAGTGACTTGCCCAAGGTCACACGGCTAGTTTTTGTGTTAAGTATCTGAGGCCGAATTTGAACTCAGGTCCTTCTGACTCCAGGGCCAGCGCTCTATTCACTGAACCACCTAGCCTCCCCCTCCCATTCATTTTTTACATAAATGACAACCATCACTTGTTTTATTGTTGCCTCTTTTTTTTTAACATAAAGAGCTACTTATGTTTGACCGTATCACTTAAAGTGACCTATATTATTCATGATATTTATACCTTATTTATATGCATGTATGGTTGTGCTTTTGTATGCTTACTTCATAGCCCAACCTTGCAAATAAATTTTAAAAATTTTCACTACAAAGATTTATATAAATTTGTAGAATTAGTTTGCCTTTTCCCATATGTGAGCTCACATTACAATCATCTTTATCTGTTCAGTCATGTCTGACTCTTTATGACCATGTTTCGTGTTTTCTTGGCAAAGACACTGGAGTGTTTTGCCATTTTCTTCTCCAACTTATTTTACAGATGAGGAAATTGAGGCAAACAGGGTTAAGTGACTTTCCAGGGTCACACAGCTAGTAAGCATTTGAGGGCAGATTCGAACTCAGGAAGATGAATCTTCCTGACTCCAGGCCCAGTACTCTATCACTGTATTATCTAGCTGCCCCTCATCTTTATTTACACAGGTACATAAACACAAGCTTATATATAAACTTCCATGCTCATAGAATCAGGCTCACATAGATACACGAAGCATTTTATACTCATGTACAATTATTCTTCCCACTATTAACATAAAATCATACTCATGTATCTTTAGTCAGTATTTGAGAGCTCCTGTTTTTTTTTCTCTGTCTCTATGGGAGAATCTCTCTTAAATGTATGTACCCACACATAAGTTGTAACTTGAAATCATGTCAAGTAAATGGGAGAAAAGAGAAGAGTGAGTATAGATTCTCCTCTTCTATGCCTACATTAAATTGTAGCCTTCATCAACCAATAAATAAGTTATCGACTAAGTCTTAATGAAGAAAATGATCAGATTCAGTATTCTGGTATAATACATACTGGTATTAAAAACTAGATTGTCCTACAAAATCACAGTTCCTCTCTTAGAATCACAAGTAATATGGACCATACTTCCCAAAACTCAGGGGATATTATGTTATTTTTGCCACTTCTCTTCTTTGCGTAAAATTATTGGATCTTAGAATTACAAAGTTTAAAGGGCTTCAGAAGACATCTAGTCCTCCCTACATGCCAAAATTTAATCCACCTATAACATGCTGAACAAATTGCAACCAACTTCTCTTTGAAGACCTCAAATCATAGGGAAGCCACTATGCTTCTTTACTATTCCCCACATTCCCTTAAGGTAACTCATTCATTTCCTAGACAGCATTAATGATTAAAAAGTTTTCTTCACATTACACCAAAACCAATCTCCCCATGATTTCTACCCATTGGTTGTTTTGCCTTCTAATGTTAAATAATGTATGTTTAATCCTTTTTCTAAAAGAGAGCCTTCCAAGAAGATTACAGTTCCTCTACCACCACCACCCAGACTCCCACCAGGTACCCCCCTCTTTACCAGGGCAAACATTTCCCTTCCTTAAATTAACCTTACTATCACATGGTTTTCAATTACCTCATCATCTTGGTTGTCCTCTATTAGATGCACTGCAAATTGCCAATGCTTTTTACCATATCCCAAAATACAATCTCCCAAATGTGTCTGATCAGGAAAGACTGCAGCACTACCAACTCTATCGTGTACTATACCATGTTTATATTAATGTAATCTAAGACAGGACTAGACTTTTTTGGCTATGAAATCATACAACTGATTGATATTGAGATGGCTATACACTTAAAAGTCCAGGTATTTTTCTCATGAACTATATCTCTCAAACTCTATACTTGTGACATAATGTTTTTAGTCCAAGTTTTAAAGGCTTTACATTTAACCTAACTAAATTGTCACAACAGTATATTCGGTCCATCATTCTAGCCTAGTGAGATCATGTTTGGATTCTAATTCTGCCATCTAGTAGGTTAGCCATCTGAGCATATTTGTCCCTTCATCTAATTCATTGATAAAAATATTGAGCAGAACAGGATTAAGTATGGTTCTGTGAAATATTCCACTACTGACTTTGTTCTGTGTTGATGCCAATCACTACATTTTGGATCTGATGATTTAACTAGTTTGAAATCCCCCAAACAATTCTAACTTCCTATCCATATCTTCCCTTATTGACCCCCAGGAGACTATTCAAAATTCTGATATGCCGTATCTGCAGAGCGCCCACCCCCCATCTACCTATTATTTTAGTAATTCCATTTAAAAAATAATAGCCAGACAATACTAAGCTTTACTGAGTATCACTCATATATACGAGGTTGCCCCAGAAGTTGCAATCATGAACGTCTTACAACTCATGATGCTAAAGGAGAGAAAAAAAAACAAACACAAAATGTATTTGTGAGCTTGGTGGGATTTGGAGCAGCCTGCTTTTCCATCTTTACTCTTTTCAAAACTGATATGATCATTGACGGAAAGAAAAATCCAGAACCATGGGAAAATGTGAATACAAATCAGACTCAAAAGCTTATTATAATTCACCCAAATTAGGAGCCTGTTGAAGAGCTATAGATGATCTGGAGTAAATGATAGTCTATCCTTCAGAGAAGCACTCCAACTGTAGTGGAAACAGTTTTGCTTCAATGGCCTTACATTTTGGGGTCTTTTACAAATATCTCATTTGAACCTCACAATGACCCTAGAAAGTAGGTATTATTATCACCCCCATTTTAGAGATGAGGAACCTGAGCCAGGAAGAAGCGAAATGACTTGTCCAGGTTACACAGCTAGGAAGAGTCAGAGATCCCATTTGAACTCAGGTTTTCTTGACTCCAGGTCAGGTGCTCTATTTACTATGCAAGCTAAATTACCTTTAAACTGGTGTGACTTAAAAAATAATGAAAATTATTTTTATTACTTTTTAAATGGATTTAATCCTGTTTCCTCCTCTGTAAAATGAGTTGGAGAAGGAAATGGCAAACCACTCCCAAGTATCTCTGCCAAGAAAACCCATGTAAAGTCACATAGAATTGGATACAATTGAAGTGACTAAACAACAACAACAATATGGATCATTCTTGAAGAGTAAATGGATCTTTCACTGAGTTATGGATTCATGACTACACCCAGGCAATGTATGTAGGAAGCAGTGTGGGGGATTGATTTGCTGTAAGAAGGCAAAAGACTCTTCTATCAGAGGAGAGTGGGTGAGTCAAGGAGGGGGAGGCCAGCTTAGTGGAAATAATGCTGTTTATACTGGAGAAAAAAGGCGTGAGGGAACATAAGAACTGACTAAGTATTTGAAGCATTTTCATCTGCCATATACTTTGGCCACATAATGGAAAGACAGGACTTATTGGAAAAGACTTTGATGTTGGGAAAGATTTCAAGCCAAAAGAAAAGGTGATAGCAGAGGAGGAGTTGGATAGACAGTGTCATGGAAGCAACAAACATGAGTTTGGACAGACTTTGGGAGACAGTGGAGGATAGAAGGCCATGGCATACTATGGTGCCTGGGCTCATGAAAGAGCTAGACACAACAAATGAACGACATCTAAGAACATCTAGCAGAGAGTCGAGTGACCAGGTTTTGAATCCCACTTACGAAAATTTGCTAGCTGAGTTACCAAAGGCAAGGTATTTCATCTCTCTGGGCCTCTATTTCCTTATTTTAAAAATATAATTTCATATAATATCTTAAAAATTTAGTAATGCTGAGTGCAAAAGTTTGTTAAAAGGATAATTCATTTAAAGTGCTTTACAAACATGAAAATGTTGCAGAATGTTAGCGAATATTAATAATAACTAGCATTTATAGCACTTTAAGGTTTGCAAAGCACTTTACAAATATGTCATTTTATCCTCAAAACAGCCCTGGGAGGCAGGTACTATTATTATCCCCATTTTACAGAGGAGGAAATTAAGGCAGAAAGAGTTGACATGATTTGCCTAGGGTCACACTAAAAAATGTCTGAGGCCAAATTTAAACTCAAGTCTTCCTGACTCCAGGCCTAGCATACTTTCCATTGAGCCATCTAGCTATCTAGACTCATCTTCCTGTGTTCAGATTTGGCCTCAGACACTTACTGGCTTTGTGACCCTGGACAATTCATTTAACCCTGTTCCTCTCAGTTCCTCAACTCTAAAATGAGCTGGAGAAGGAAATGCAAAACCACTCCAGTACCTTTGCCAAGAAAACCCCAAATAAGGTCACAAAGAGTCGGATATGAATGAAACAATTGAACGAGAAGAAGTGGGAAAACTGCTAAATAATTAGAATTATCCAAAAATTGACTGTCATGAGAAGTTGGGGAGTCCTCTTCTGGAGGCATTCAAGTTCACATTAAATCTATATTTTTTGGAGACCTTACAGAGGAGATTTCTGTTCAGATGCAGAGTGAACTAGAATGCCTTTAACTTTCTTACAGAAAAGCTGTGATTTTGGAATTCTTTGAATTTAAGAAGTGTACTTAAAAATGAAAGATGTTAATATTAAATTAACAGAAAATGAATTATATTGTATTTTTTGTGAAGTTCATCTTGTATCTTTCTTAAAGTAAGCATATTCCAAATCCTTTGTTTCTTATGTTTTTTTGTCACCTCCAGAAGAAGCAAATCTTGTAAGCAATAGCTATCATTACATTGAGGCATTTGGTGACATGAGACTGTCACTTTTTAAAACTCATTTCATTAAATTGTTTTTAGAAAGGAAAATGGGGACATATGACTCTTTTATTTGACAAAAAATAAAGATCTGTAGAGTGAATTATTTTTAAGAGTACTAATGAATTATTTAAAGTGTGAAAACATATAGAATCTGTGAGTTTTCTGCAATAATCTGGGTGTTCTACTTATTTTGTAGTGATGACTTATTAGTCAGATTAATTAATTTTGGCAAACTATAATAATAACTCCAATCAATGCCTCCTTGTTTAACATTAACTCAACATATTAAATGTGTGCTGGTTCTTTTTTTGTTTGTTTTCTTCAGCTTATGAGTTACAAAATTGCCCTGATCCTCCACCATTTCAAAATGGGTATATGGTGAACTCGGATTATAGTGTGGGACAATCCATTTCATTTGAATGTTACCCTGGATATGTTCTAATAGGCCATCCTGTCCTTACCTGTCAGCATGGGATCAACAGAAATTGGAATTATCCCTTCCCACGATGTGATGGTATGCTATTAAATTTGTCACAGTAGTGCTCTTTTTCTCTTTTCATACTGTTGTAGACTCTTTTAATATTTTTTAAAAATGTTTTTTTCTGCACACTCACCATTGTCTATGTTAATATTCATTCAATTATTATTTATTATACAAATAATTATTTGTGCAAATTTATTGTGCAAATAGTTGCTATTTATTGTGCTGTTGTGTTAGGCTTTGTAGGGTAATATGAAGATAAAGAAGATATAGTCCCTGCTTTCAAGTGACTTATAATAAGGCAAGTTTATACAATATCTGTAGTAGATGTTGGGATATTAGTTCCTTCTTTTAGTAGAGAGTTATTATGGGGCTTACAGAAAAGAGATCAACATCTGGTTTGGGAGGTAAAGGGTGTAGAAACCAGAAGTCAACTATTTGTAGGAGGAGAAAGCTTGACGCTTTGGAAATGTTTCAAGAGGCAAATATGTATAGGTAGGAGGCACCTCTAGTTTAGTGGGTGAGTGGGAAAGGTATTTCAAGAGGAATTAGCAAAAACAATGATACAGAGACAAAGTAAGGGCTTTGTTTGGGAAGTTTTAGTCCAATTTAACTCAAATATAAGTTTCATCTAGAGATAGACAAGCCTGGAAAAGTTGTAGTTTGGAACCTGAGCTATACTTTCTTGTTTCTGAATCATTTTTTTAATTCTATGATGATTTACTAGTAGGACTACCTTAAAGTTTTAGATGATCAATGTCCCCTCAAACACATGAATCTTGAGTTGGGAATTACAGATGTGGGCCACTGGATATACTTTCAGACTCAGAAGATCTGTTGGTTAGGTTTTTTTCTGAATTTTTTTCTCCCCTCTCATTTTTATTAATTGTCACAAGGCATTTATTTCCTCCTGGGCAGGAAAGTGGGGAGTGATATATTTGAGAATAAATGTGATGATGTAAGGAAAAGAAAAAATATACATAAAAATAATTTTAATAAAAAATTTTTAAAAAAGGATTGTAATCTAAAATTGAGGGAAAAAGTGATATCCCTTTCCATGAAACATCTCTCAAGAGAGGGCCTATGCATATAGGTCAGCACCTTTTTTTTTTTTTGTCTCTAAAAGACATTTATTTGAGGGGGAAATAAACTTTTATACCAAGACATAATTTAGGAGAAAGGCCTTAATGATGACTGCAACTCAGCATAAATGCATGTATATTTTCTAGAGCAAACAATGTAAATTAATATTTCTACCCCTCCTCTTCATTAAAGATGGCAATAATTATCCACCAAAAGCCCTCTTTGGTTATGATTTAAAATTTTTATTCTTATTTTAATATTTATATAACTCCTTTGAGAGTCTCTTCAGGCCCCATGACTAAATTCCTCGGGCTCTTTGTTTCTCTGTTTATGGACCTGAGAGGCTCAAAACATATCTTCATCAGGGTATCTATGTGCATAGTCATGAGGAAAGTGATGTTTCATTCAAGAAATATTTACAGAGTATAAAATACTGAAGGTAGCATACAAAGATAAGGCACCTGTCATTGAGGTCCTGAGAGTAGAAGAAATAAGGCAGTGGACACCAAGCACTATTTTGTGAGCTGTTTTGTGATTGTGAGGGGGAAGATGTCTTTACCTACTGAAAGGGCATCCACAGGAAAGCAATTGGTATGGTGATGGGAATGAAAACTATGCCACTCAAACATCTACCTGTTTTTGTAAAAAGGCAATTTGAACCCAGGCAAGTCACTGAATTCTTCCCTGCCCCACAGGTAATTCTCTAAGATAATAAATTGGAGAGAAGGTGCTAATTAATCTGTATTAGTAGAGAAATTTTCTACTTTCTGGAGGCCTACTTTAAAAAGAAATCTAGAGATGTTTAGCCTAGAGAAGAGAGGACTTGGTGGTGGGGAAGGGAAGGAAGGAGGGTCATGAGGTCTTATGGTCATTATCTTTATGCAAAGTACAGTTGAAGTGCTGTCACTTCAAAGATGAATTAAAGATAAATTAAAATTAATAAATTAGTTTAACCCAAGAAAACAAAACCAGGAGCAATGAGTAAAAGTTGGAGAAAACTTTAGGCTAATATAGGAAAAGCTTCCAAATAATTAGAGCTGTCCAGAAGTTGTGGAATAGGCTGCTTCAGGAGGCAGTGGAATCCCCTTCACCAAAGGTCTCCAAGCAGAATCTGAATGACCTGTTGGGGCTTATGATTTCTTTTCCGTGTTTATCTTCTCATGCTTCTTGTGTTGGAGTGTCAAACTTTCTTTTCAGTTCTGGTTCTTTCAGCAAGAATGTCTGAAAGTCCTCCTCATTGAATAACCATATTTTCCCCTGGAATACTATGCTCAATTTTGCTGGGTAGGTGATTCTTGGTTTTAATCCAAGCTCCCTTCATCTCTGGAATATCATATTCCAGGCCCTTTGATCCCTTACTGTAGAGGCTGCTAGATCCTGGGTTATCCTAATTGTGTTTCCACAATATTCAAATTGTTTCTTCCTGGCAGCTTGCAATACCTT
>CM053585.1:145950022-145980843 GCA_028646515.1 Pseudochirops corinnae
CAAGCCTGGCGCCACAGGCTCCACATGACCACATTCAGCCTATTAGGGAACAGAGTATACTTTCAAATATCCAAGGGTCCTCAGAGTCACGTAGCCACTTTAGCAAAGGGCCTAGGGGCAGGGAAGATCTTCAGATTCCCATAGCAGTGTTTTAAGAGAGAAATAGAAGATTCAGGGGAAAAGAAATGCAATAGTATTGAAAGGAGAAATAAAAGGATGAAGCTGCTATGGCTGTTAAATTGGGGTATGTTGAGGAGGAAAGCCTAAAGTGTAAATAAGAAAAGCGATGGAAATAGCATTGTCCAAAAGGAAGGAAGGAAGGAAGGAAGGAAGGAAGGAAGGAAGGAGGGAAGAAAAAAGATGCTTCAAACTATACTCTGAGTCCATCAGCTTTATATCTGAAGGTCAATAGCATGTTTCATCATGAGTTCCTTGGAATTGTGGTTTGCCATCGTGTTAATCAGAGTTTATATCTTTCAAAATTGATTACCTTCAAATGTTGTTGTTACCATATAATTGTTATTCTGGTTCTACTCATTGTACTTTGTATCATTTCATATGTCTTCCCATTTTTTTTCCCCTGAAATTTCACTTTCATATGCCATATGTCATATGCCATAGTCATAAATTCCCCGATTGATGGGCATCCTTTTAGTTTCCATTCATTGCTACCAAAAAGTACTGAACACACACAATAATTGTTATAGACAGCTAAATCTCTCTGTCTCTCTGTCTCTGTCTCTCTGTCTCTGTCTCTTTCTCTTTCTCTCTACCCGTTTCCCACTTTCCCCTTTCTATAGATCTATCACTCTTCTCTCCACATAGATCCTTTGCCTACTTCTTTGATCTGTGGGGAATAAATCTAGTGGTGGTATCACTGAGTCAAAGGTTATACACAGTTTAATAGCTTTTGGGACATAGTTCCAAATTGTTTTCCAGAATGGTTGGACCAGTTCACAGCTCTACCAACAGTGCATTAAATTACCTATTCTTTCACAGTCCCTCTGGTATCTGTGCTTTTCCTTTTTTTGTCAGCTTAATCAATCTGATGGATGTGAGTGCAAGTTGGTACTTTAGGGTTGTTTTAATTTGCGGTTTTCTAAATTTTTAGTGCTTTAGAGTGTTTTTTTTAAAAATATGGCAACTGATAAGCTTTGATTTCTTCCTTTGAAATTTGCCTATTCATATCTTTTGACTGTCAATTGAGGAATAGTTTTTAATTCTTATAAATTTGACTCAGTTCCCTCTATATCTTAGAAATAAGACTTTTATCAGAGAAGCTTTGCTGTAAAGATTTTTTTTAATTTCTGCTGTTCTAATTTTAGCTGCATTGATTTTGTTTGTGCAAAAACTTGTTAATTTTATGTAACCAATATTGGTCATTTTACTTCCTGTGAACCTCTCTCTTACTTGTTTAGTAATAAACTCCTGCTCTATTCATAAATCTGACAGATAATTTATGATACCCTTTAGAGATATGCATTTTTAGATATGGACACTGAGTACATTCACTTTGCTTGACTGTTCTTGTTACAAGTTATAAATTTTCCTCCCATCCCTCCACCTTTTTGGCTTTTAGGTGGAAGTGTATTAGGCAGAGGAAACGGGATTACAAAAGAGGGTTCTAGAATTGTTTTTATTTTTTTTTTTTAAGGAGAAAAGGAAGTGCATATAAATAGAATAATTTTGAATATAATATGTAGAATTTATTATATGTATATTTAAAAAGTAAGCAGTATGAAATGCAAATTTGTGGTTAATCTTTTTGTGTCCCATGGGCTCATTTTTCTGGTATTTAAGTTCAGGAAAAAAATACTTAATTTAGAAAACAAACCTTTAAATGCCATATTAATGTCAATTATTATTTTATTAGAAATCTTAAAACTTTTAAAAAGCAAAGTCAAAGGTAATTAGATAATTTAGACATGAAGGAATTTATAGATGTAGTGATATTAGACCATGCATATCCCATTTCAAATCTTATTTATTTGCTTAATTGTTTTCTTCCTTTTCAGCACCTTGTGGATATAATGTAACCTCTCAAAATGGCACAGTTTATTCCCCAGGATTTCCAGATGAATATCCAATTTTAAAAGACTGCATATGGCTTATTACTGTTCCTCAGGGACATGGAGTTTACATCAACTTCACCTTATTACAGACTGAAGCAGTGAATGATTACATAGCAGTCTGGTATGTGATCCAAAAAAAAAAAAATTATTAATCTGGATAATTTAACTTTGACTTTCACTGACTGTAACTACATATTGTGTAGTGAAGTATGGCTTCACCAGAAAGTAGGTGGTTAAACATAAAGTTGAAAATAAATTTAGAAAATTTATCCACAGTAAAAGACTGAGTAAGCCACATGTATTAAACTTAGTCATAGCTATGCCATTAGAAACATCCTGTGTAAGTTCTAATCAAGTCATAGACCAATTTTTGGGAGGGGAGGGAAGAATAAGATATGTCAGTACAAAAATGATCTGTTATTTTAAACTACATTGTGAATTAATGTTTTTGGTTTTTAATGATGAAAAACTTGTAGTAATCCTTTGCCTTTATAAGAAATTATTATTATAAATGTAGCATTAAAAGTTATGTGCTATTGAATAAAGATATAAGATGGAAAACTCAGCCTAGCCCACACAAGCTCAAAATAATTATAACCATGGTAAATGTTTAAGTGAAGGATAAAATTCACACACAAATATATCCTTTTTATCCTGAGCATCTTCTGTGAGTTAAGTTTCTAAATCTTTTTTTCTTTGGTTGTTTTTCATTTGGGTTTTGACTTTAACATCTCTACTAATCAGAGTTAAGGAATTTTGGCATTTGGTAGCATTATAAATATGAAAATTAGAAGAATAAGTTTGTTTTGTCAATTTCTCAATACATAATCATATTAATGCTTTGTCCTATAGTTTAAGAATTTTTTTTAGTTCCTGAACTAAGTGAACTCAACACTCTGCCTTTGACAATGATATTGGGTATATATCAGCCCCAATTTTATTTAAAAAGCAACAGTATTTACTATAAATTATATAATAGGAAAATTGATAGACTAAGATCCCAGCAACCTGAATTTTAATACAGTATTTGCTATTAAATAGCTCTCTAATATTAAACAAGTCACTTGACATCCCCTTTTAGGGGTGGGAAACCCACAGCCTCAAGGCCACATGTGGCCCTCTAAGTCCTCACATGCAGCCCTTTGACTGAACCCAAACTTAACAAAACAAATTCCCCTAGTAAAAAGATTTGTTCTATAAAACTTGGACTCAGTCAGAAGGCCACACCAAGGACCTAAAAGACCACACAGGACCTCAAGACCACAGGTTTTGCATCCTTTTCCCCTTGCCTTGGTTTCTATATATGTCTAATCATTATAATTGCCCCTGTATTTTTTAACTTTAAGGTTTTTTGTTTTTTTTTTTTTTTATGATCAATTGAGAAATTATATTTTAAAGCTACAATGCTCTTTATAGACATAAGGTGTCATTTTGTACCTAGTTATTAGGCTAGATAATTGTAAGATAATGGAATTCTGAGCCACAGTCTTACCATCTGTGTGACCTTGAGCATCTACTTAAATTCTCTGGCCCTCAGTTTCTTCAACTGTAAAATGAAAAGGTTAACTAGATGGCCAGCTAATTCTAGTTCTGGGATTCAAGGAAAGGAATCTTCCTTAAACTTCAATTGCAATTGTAATGTATAATGTTTTAAGTACATTATAAATTAAATCAGGGGTTCTTAAATTTTTTTGTATATGTAGTAGTACCCTCTGACCATTTGGTGAAGCATATGGGTCCCTACTTAGAATAATTTTAAAATAATTACAGGAAATGCTAAATTTCAATTAGAGGTTGATGAATTTAAAATGTTTTTTTTTTTTTCACCTGATCTTGGTTCTTGAGTCTCTGAAATCTATCCAAGGACCCTTTAAGGGTTGGTAGACCCTAGGTTAACAACACTAAAGTCACATTCTCACACTGTGGTAGTAGGTATGGCAAATATTATCATCATCCTCATTTTATGGATGAAGAAAATATGCTTCAGAAAGATTAACTTGCTTAGATTGTTGGAGGCAAGATTCAAAACTGAATCTCCTGACTTCAGTTTATAATTCTCCCTTTCTTAAGAGCTAGGTGGAATTATAGATTTCATGTAGTACGGCTCCCCAATTTTATAGATGGAGAAATTGAGTTTTAAAATGATCAAGTGACATATGGACTATTTATACGTTTTCTCTTCACCAGACAGTGTCCCAGAGTATGAACAAGGAATAAAGGAATAAACTATGTGCAACAGCAAAGGAAGACAATATCCTAGAAGCTGATTTTAGTGAAGGCTTAAATGAGAACTGATTCCTTCAAGTGCCTAGATTAACTCTGATGGGTGAAGACAAGCATCAGAGACACATATTGATTTAGTTCTTATTCAGCCTGGGTCTAATTCAGAGAGATCATGAAAGGCACTGATTCTTTTTTGGCTTTTACTTACATGTCCCCTTCCTGTGCTAGTTTCATTTGCTTACTAGAGAAACTTAGGTGCTTATTTACCATAAATCTTCTGGAGAGAATAGATTCCATCTTCTCTGAAACGTGGGACTATTTGACACAGTTCTATAACTTTTTGAGAACCATGGGAAATTCTAGCTAAGGGTGAAATAAGTAATTTTAAAGTGGATGTTTATATCATTTGGAAATAGTTACCATGTCAGAGACTCATATGACTTGAAGGAATTTCAAAGATTCTCTAGGAGAATTCTAGAGAATTCTCAGTCACTAGGAGTGGATGAGAAATGTTCATTAGTAGAAAGATTGGCAGCTAGGTGACACAATGGATAAAGCTCCAATCCTGGAATCAGGAAGATTCATCTTCCTAAATTTGAATCTGGCCTCAGATACTTACTAGCAATGTGACCGTGGGCAAGTCACTTTAACCTTGTTTGCTTTGGTTTCCTCATCTGTCAAATGAACTGGAGAAGGAAATGACGAACCTCTCCAGTGTCTTTGCAGAGAAAACCCCAAATGGAGTCATGCTGAGCTGGACATGATTGAAACAGCTGAACAGCAATGAGTAGAAAGATATCTAGAGTGCCCTGCATTCACATTCCCTCAGTTAAGATCCTGACGTGCTACTAACCAGCTGTGTGATGTTGAAAAAGTCATTTCTCTTTTAAGTACCTGGCCTTCCTTTGTTAAAAAGAAAAAGGAGGGGGGTGTTACTTAATCTTTAGCATTCATCCCAACTCTAAATCATATGATGCTAATACTGTAAAAGAGAAAAATAAAACAATAGCAACAATCAAAAATAATTCTGTCAGTTTTCAGAAATAGACAGTAATGAAGTTGAAAGAACTAGACTTAAAATCAGAATACCTGACTTTGAATCCTATTTTAGCTCTGTACCTAATCAGCCATTTAATCACATGAAAATTTCTTAGTTTGCTCATCTCTGTAACAAAGATTATTATGCATGTACTCCTTACCTTAAAGAATTAGAAGTATTTTCTATAACATAAAAAATAATACTATTTGAACAAGGACTAGTGATTTTCAAAAGTATCATTAACTCTATTAAAATGTGGGTTTCTCTACTTCAGAAAGTTCATAGATTACTTTTCAATCACTGATATATGTAACCTTGTTATACAATTTCTCTGAAAATCTCAACTTTGGAATGAAGAGAATCATCTCTATTGGCTTCTTAACTTTGAATACCAATAATATAACCAGCCCTGTGATTATATAATGATTAATTCACTTTTACAAAGATGAAATTCTCTAAGAGAAATTTGATTGTTAATTTAAATGATAATTTAATAGATTTTCATTCAAGAACTGCTCTTTTCCCCCCCTTTTTCCCCAGGGATGGTCCTGATCAGAATTCACCTCAGCTTGGCATTTTCAGTGGTAATACTGCCCTTGAGACAGCTTACAGCTCCACCAATCAAGTGCTCCTGAAGTTTCACAGTGACTTTTCAAATGGAGGTTTCTTTGTCCTCAATTTCCATGGTTAGTTTATTTTCGCCAACTTTTATCACTCAGAAAATGCTTGTCTTCTTTTGCCAATCTTCCACCAAATTCACCATTACTAATCTTTAAACCAAATACATGTGTAATGTTCTTATGATGAGATATGTGAACTCATGCTATCTGCTCTTGGCAGTAACCCTAAAGCTATATCCTACCCAATACATATATTTTTTTTTAATTTTAAGGATTCATTGTTCATGGAGTAGCAGACCTGAGTTTTAATGCTGGATCAGTTACCAATCAGCTATGTCATCTTGGATGTATTGTTTAACTTCTCCTTGGCAGAGTTTCTACAATATCTGTTCATTCTAGTTTTTGGATTTGAATAGCATTTTCAAAGGGCAATATCGACAGATGTTTCTTTTTGATTAAGGGAAACAAGTAATGTTTCAAGGAACATATTAAAAATATTCATCAAGCCTGATCCCTTGGACAGACCATTGGATTTGGAATCAAAACACTGAACTTTCAGATCCTTGCTATGTTGCTTAATACTTATGTAATACTGGACCAATAATTTGAATTCTTTGGGCTTCCCCTTCTTTAAAAAAGAAAAAAAAAGTGAGAAGGCAAGACTTGTTGCTCTCCAGGACCCCCTTTCCTCTAAATCCTGTGAGTTTAAAATAATGATAAACATAAGATTCACCTTTAAGTTTTTAATAGGAAAGATTTAGTTGACATTATTTAGCACCTTTGACTATTTGCCATACAAATATTATATGTATATGTATGTCAGTCAGTAAACATGTATTAAGTGCTTACTATGTGACAGGCACTATACTAAGCTTTGTAGATACAAAGAAAGGCAGAAGACAGTACCTGCCCTCAGGAAGCTTACAGTCTAATGGGGGAGAAAATGTGTAGACAAAAATGTATAATTAAGCTATATACAGTGTAAATTGGAGATAAGCAACAGAACAAAAGCACCAGAACTAAGGAGGATCAAGAAAGGCTTCCTGTAGAAGATAAGATTTTTAGCTGGGTCTTTAGGAAAGCCAAGGGGCAGAGATAAGGAGACATTATGTGTGGGTGCTTTGGGAAGATCACTTTGGCAGTACATGGACTGGAATGAAGAGAGCCTAGTAGTAGCAAGGAGAGGCGATGTATACACATGCATATGCATACACAGATTCTTAATAATAAATATGAGATTTTGAATCTAATGCCATTACATGTTTTAGAAGCTTGTTTTGTGATATAAGATGAAACACCTCATCAAAATCAAGACATATGATTTACATAAGCTTCTTCCCTTTCCATAGACCTATGTTCTAACATAGAGGTAAATATATGATATCTCATTAGTTTTAGGTCTTCTTGTGACTTTCTGTTTAATGATCTATTGTATTATACTCTTTTCTCATGTAATCATAGAACCAAAGAAACACAGAATATTAAGCCCAGTGTGTGCCTTAGAGTCTAGTTCCCTCATTTTATTAATAGGAAAACTGAACAGTAGAGAAATTATTGCATGGCTAAGCTCAAACAGCATATTCTTAATAAAATGAATAATAGTATTCTCAGCCTGACTGTAACAAGACCATGTGATATGGGAATTTTTATTTCTTGGACTCTGGGGATGCCCAAACATGAAAGGTACGCAGCTAAACCTAGAAGGCAAGAGGGGCTTACAGCTGTCTGAAATACTTTCTCACCAAAACATTCTCTTGAAGTTGGTGATCATTTTGACATGTCATTAGGAGATCATACCCTTGGGTATTGGTGACAGAATGTATTAAGTGCAGGGTTACAGAGTAAGGAGTACATATGGAGAATACAATATAGTTGAAGAATCAGTGTTGTGAGTGGGGTGGTTGAGTTGAGGCAGAGAGTAGTGATATGAGAGTTAGGGGGAGCTTCTCAGGGAGCATCTAGGTGGCACGGTGGAGAGACAGTGCCTCCTCTCAAGAAGTTCACAGTCTGATGGGGGATAAAATGTGCAAGCAACAATGTATAAATAAGTTATATAAAGGATAAATTG
This sequence comes from Pseudochirops corinnae, assembly GCA_028646515.1. Lineage (NCBI taxonomy): Eukaryota > Metazoa > Chordata > Mammalia > Diprotodontia > Pseudocheiridae > Pseudochirops > Pseudochirops corinnae. The sequence goes on from CM053585.1 coordinate 145,958,045, forward strand.
GAGATACTCAACAGAAGGAAGGCGCTAAAACTAAAAAAGATCAAGAAAGGCTTCCTATAGAACAGTGGTGCTCAACTTGTGGGTCACGACCCCTTTGGGGATCAAACAACCCTTTCGCAGGGGTCGCCTAAGACCATCGGAAAACACATGTTTCTGATGGCCTTAGGAATGAGACACCACTCCTCTATGCATCTCCAGGCAGGTCTGCCTACATGTACATATGCCCATATACAAGTATTAAATGGTCACAGCATTAGGAAGGTTAAGAACCACTGCTATAGAAGATGAGATTTTAGCCAGTCAGGAAGACTCATTTTCTTCAGTTCAAATCTAGCCCCAGACACTTATTAGCTGTATGATCCTAAACAAGTCACTTAACCCTATTTGCCTCAGTTGCTCATCTGTAAAATGAGCTGGAGAAGAAAATGGCAAATCATTTCAGTATATTTCTTAAGGTGATTACAAATGGGGTCACAAAGTTGGACCAAGGGTAGGGCTCTTAATTCTAGGTATTTTTATAGTCTAAATTTTTTAATTTAAACTAAGAATCATAATTTTTAAAAGTCACAAAGAGTCAGACACAGCTGGAGCAACTGAACAACAACGAATCAGATTGTTAGGGAGTGGGGATCTATGCAGAAGTCTGTGTGTGTGTGTGTGTGTGTGTGTGTGTGTGTGTGGGTGGGTGACTAGTTGTGTGGATTTTCTTTTTCTAGTCTTCAAAGTAGGCCTAACCAATGCTCACAAATGGCCTTGCCCCTTCACTCTTTCTACCTACCTATTCATCTTAATCCCCAGCCTTCCTAATGTGCATGGATAGAGCTCATCTATTTTCCTGACTCACTTGTCACAATTAGAGCTCAGGTTCAGTGTCATCAGGAGAATGAACCTAGTGTCCAACCTAAGGCTTTGGTTGGCAAGAGCTAATACGACATCCTACTGTCAGGTGGCCTTATATAGACAATGGAAGGAATGGATTGAGAGAATTCTGGGGCATTTTTTTATTTTTGTTGCTGCTGTTGCTGTTGTGGTAATTGTTGTTGTTGATATTGGAGTAGCAGGTTGAAAAAGTACCTATTAAAATGGAGGATGACAAGTTAAGGAAGTGAAGAGGCATTTTAAATTGGAGAAGTGAGAGTGGTAATAGCTACAAGTTGAAAAGGAACAGATTTTTATTCAAAAAAGCAGATCTAGAAGGAATTTGGGGCCAGAGAAAAAGGAGCAACAGTGCCTAGTCTAATAATATCAGCAAGATCAAGAGGAAGGAGAAGCAACTGAATAGGAAGATCCAAGAAGTTGTCTTCATGGAAAAAAAGAACTTGGGAAATAAAGGAGAAAGGAAGTCTATAATAATTTAAAAAAAGAAAAGGAACCTCATGAATGAATACACAGAATGTAAGAATGTACATAGTCATAATATGATTTTTTTTTTAATTTCATGAACCTAATTCCAAGAAAACTAAAAATGCTTTCCTCTTTTATCTTACTGAAGTAAAATAATCCTGGAGTCCCCTGAGAAGTTCCTAGGGGAAGAGGAGGGAATACAGTTAGACCATAGAGGCATTTCTGATTTGAAAGTCAGACAGTTGAATATGGAAGGCAAAAGTGACTTGCAGCTGTCTATAATCATAAGTTCCTCCTGTTAAGGTAATCAGCAAGATTATGAATATGCCTGGCCCTAGTACTTACTTAATGATATTATTTTAGAAAGGTGGGGATGAGGATTAAAAGACTACCTGATGTTATATCTGAATAAAAGAATTCTAATCTCCAGTATTCTTCACCTGGGAGAAGAGGGCACTTTGGAGTGGGAATGGGCAATGTACAAATTGAATAATAGCAAAGAGCAACATGATATATAATAACAACATTAAGACCAATAATGACTAGCATTTAAATAGCACCTACCGTGTGGCAGCCACCATGGTAAACTCTTTACAAATATTATCTCATTTGATTCTTACAGCAATCCTGGGAAGTAGTTGCTATTAGTATCCCTATCTTACAGATGAGGACACTGAAGTTATGTGACTTGCCCAAAGTCACACAGCTAGTAAATATCTGAGGCTACATTAGAACTTGATTATTCCTGACTTAGGGCCCAATGGCTCTATCCACTGCACCACATATCTGCCTCAAAGGAGGCAGCATGAAACAGTGAATAGTATGTGGGATTTGTAGTCAGAAAAATATGTATTCAAATCTTCTTTAGGCCTTTGTTCTTCATCTTTAAAATGGAGGATCTGACTACGTGGTCTCAAAAATTACTTATGGCTTTAAATCTAAGATCCTATGACCATTGGCTACTTGAGCAAATTTGTGATCTTTAAGGTAACATAGTTTTTGTAAAGGAGCTTGTAGAATGGTTGAAAGAGCTGAATATGAGTGAGGGAATCCATAAAATTGTTATTATGAGAACTTTAGGATAATTAGACTAAATTGTTCAACATTAACCTGCCTTGACAAAGTCTGAGATTGGACATTATCATACCCAATTCTAAATTGTGAGAGATGATATTATAGAGAATCTCTGCCAATTTAATAACATGAACAAAAGTGAATTCAGAATACTATAAGAAAAGAAGACGAAATCATAAATCTTTCCTTTGTTTTCCTGTGGTGCCCTATTAAAGTAGAGTAGTGTATCATAATTGGCAATGTGGAGTGTATGATATTGTTGACAAAAACACAAAAGGACATGAAGTTGGACCAGGGATAGGGGTCTTAATTCTAGGGATTTGTATGGCATAAAATTTTTATTTAAATTAGGAATCATAATTTTTAAAAGTCTCAAGTTTGTGCTTTTACATGTGTGTAGAGTCTATGTACATGTATGTGTGTATATACTTAAGTACATATATATTTAAGTATGCTTGAATATAAACATATATAAAGTATACTTAAAGTATTTATGTGTGTATATGTATGTATATATTTATATATTTATGTATATATGTACATACTTAAAAGATAAAGCCCATGCTTATTACTTTAAAAATTATGACTTTACTATATGTGTGTATATAGTTTTAAGGATACATATATATTATGCATGTATATTGAATTTCAGATTGTTTTATAATAATTTGGCTTATCTCTAGCATTTAAGTCTTCACTATTACTATTTTCCAAGTAATTTCTAATCTATTAAAAATTAAATGACCGTGAAGACTTAACAATAGAGATGTGATTAATCAACTCTCTGGATCTGATGGAAATTTTAAAATATATGTCTTGTATTGGAATTTTTTAAAAATTTGTCTGTCTTCAAAGATAATCCAATTGAATGTCATTTCCTATAATTTTTAGCTTATCAGCTGAAGAAGTGTCAATCTCCACCAGCAGTTCCACAGGCTGAGATACTTACTGAAGATAATGATTTTGAAATAGGTAATATGCTAACCATCCATTTTCCTTATTCATTCATATCACTAAAACTCTGTTATTTTCTTGGTAAGTCATGCTTTCAAATTAGTAGAAGTACTTTGTATATTTGTTACCATTTATCTTCTCTGTTTTTTTTTTTTAAGTTTTTTAAAGGTATTTCTGGTGTCATATTCTATTAGTAGTCATATCTGATTACATGAATTTTTTTCCTTTCCAACTATAAAAATCCTTCTACTTTTTTTACTTAATAATATTAAACAATTACATAATGCTTTAAGTTTTCAATATGATTTACATAAATTATTTTAAAATATTTCCCTTAAGTTATTAGTTTGTTCTTTTGTCTGGATAATAATTGTTTTTGATAGTGAGAAACAGGCAATGTATGAAGGAACAAACTTTAAAAAGTAAGTTCTTCAACATTTTCAGTGATTTTATGATTTCATCATCGGAGGTATCCCCTGTATGAGTGGCTATAATAATCTACTCAGTACTTGTCATCACATTTGATTCCTTTCCATGTTGCTACAAGGCTCTTAGTACTTCTCCAACATATAGGAGACCTTCCTTAAGGTCTAAGACTAAGCACTTGGGTGGTCTAATATCCTTTCCTCGTTACATGACACAATCAGTATTAAAATTATAAGCCATTTTAAACTGACCTTTCACTGAGAAAAATGACTTATTATAAGATATTTAATTGATATTATTTTGAAGTTCCAAATTTGTGGTCTTTATTTTGTATTCGATTGATATCACCAATGAAAGAGGTAGTCATAAACATGTGCCTAGTCTCTAAACTCAGTTGACTCTAAAATGACAATCAAGGCAAGAAAATTCTTTCATATGATTATTTTACAAGTAACAGATTATTTTGAAGTTCTAATTTTGTGGTCTTTGTTATTTCACTCCCACATTCCTTTGGTCCAACCACACTAGCTTTCAGCTTTCTTGATGTTCCTCCTCAGATATGACACTACGTTTGCCAACTCTTTTACCAACACCATTGCACTTGTTTTCCGTATTTGCAATATACTCTCAAAGTGCCTTCACCTTTCAGAATTCCATTTCTTTCAAAACTCTGCTCAAGTGATGCCTCATGTTCAGGTTTTCCTGGGATTTTGGCTGTTAGTTACATTTTTCCCCAATGTTTACCTTTTGGATATTTAGTTTATATTTATTTATGTACATGTGTATTATCACCCAGATAGAATGTGTGCTCCTAAAAGGCAGGAATTGTTTAATTTTTGTTTTTGTATTCCCAGTGCTGAGCACTTAATGAATGTTTAATGATTGATTCAGCAACATTGAGTAACATGTAGGGGACTGAGTAAGGTACTAAGGGGGAAACAAAAGATAATAAAAACAATCTTGGTCTCAAAGAAGCATGAGCTAGTAGGGAAACCATATTGTTATTGCTATTATTATTCCTAATAATTATGATTATGATAATCAGCAAGAGAGGCAGTGTAATTTGGAGGATAGGAAGTCAGAAAATCTGGGGTGAAAGTACTGCCTTTCACACATACTGGCTGTGTGACCCTGAACAAGTTGCTTAACCTCTCACTGTTCCCATGTAGCTTTATATGACTCTAAATTGCAGAATACATGACCATCTGCATTAGCAAAGGGAAATTCTCAGCTTCTTCTTAGATAATTACCTATGCCAGATAAAATCATTGCTTTGGTTAATAATGATGTAAGTGTAGTAATTAATGAGAAGCTCAAAACAAAGGGCTTCAAGGGTTCCATAGAGGGCAAGAATATGTATTTCTAATTGGCAGCATCAGAGAAAAACATCTCGGAGGAGATGGTCTTTGAGCTGGGTCTTTGATTCATATAAGGATGTTAGTATGGAATTATGTGTCCAAAGTGAACATTTCAGTAGCATCCAAATGTCTGAAAAATAATTAGTAACAATGTAGGGTGGGGGAAAATATTTGGATGTCATTTTTCAGGATTCTTGGGGGAAAAAACTTAATACATTATGTAATAATTATGGAAAATAGCATCTTCTTGGGGCAGCTAGGTGGCACAGTGAATAGAGCACTGGCCGTGGAATCAGGAGGACCTGAGTTCAAATCCAGCCTCAGACACTTAACACTTACTGGCTGTGTTACCTTGGGTAAGTCACTTAACCCTAATTGTCCTCCCTTCCAAAAAGGAAAAAAGAAAGAAAGAGAGCTTATTCTTGGCCAGCTTAGCTTCACTCCTACCATTAGGCTTCCATTACATTGGGACCTCCTCAAGGGCAAGCACTATCTTTTGCCTCTTTATGAAACCTCTACACTTAGCCTGGGATATAGTATATGCTTAATAAATGTTTATTAGCCGACTATTTGACAAAAACTGCTAGGAAAACTAGAAAGCAGTCTGGCAAAAGTTAGCTATAAAATCCAGAATATCAAAGGAATTAATGAAAAGAAATCTTAGGGAAGGTGGCCCAGCTGTACCAGATTAATCTGTATTATAAAGCAGCAGTCATTAAAACTACTTGGCACTGTCTGAGGAATAGAGTAGTGGATCAGTGGAATAGATTAAGTACACGAGACACAGCAGTCAATGACTATAGTAATCTACTGTTTGATAAGCCCAGAGAATCCAGCAGATAAGAACTCACTATTTGACAAAAACTGCTGAGAAAACTGGAAAATTGTATGGCAGAAACTGGGCATAGATCAATGTCTCATACTATAAACCAAAATAAAGTCTAAATGGGTGCACAATCTACGTATAAAGGCTGATACTGTACGTAATCTGAGAGAGCAAGGAATAGTTAACCTATCATATTTATGGAAAAGGGAAGATTTTATGACCAAACGAGACAGAGAGCATTATGAAATGCAAAATGGATAATTTTGATTACATTACATAGAAAAATTTTTGTACAAATATAGTCAATGTAACCAAGATTAGTAGAGAAGTGAAAAATTGGGAAAGAATTTTTACAACCAGTGTCTGTAATAAAGGCCTCATTTCTAAAATATACAGAGAACTGATTCAAATCTATAAGAATACAAGTCATTCTCCAATTGATAAACAGTCAAAGGATATGGACAGACAGTTTTCAGAGGAAAGAAATTAAAGATATCTATAAGCATATAAAAAATGCTCTAAATCACTATTGATTAGAGAAATGCAAATCAAAACAACTCTGGGGCACCACATCTCTCGTGTCAGATTGGCTAAGATGACAAAACAGGAAAATAATAAATGCTGGAGAGGATGTGGAAAAACTGGAACTCCTGCATTTTTGGTGGAGTTGTGAACTGACCCAACCATTCTGGAGAGTAATCCGAAACTATGCCCAACAGGCTATAAAAAAGCACATACCCCTTGATCTAGCAATATCACTTCTAGAGTTGTAGCCCAAAGAGATCACAGAAATGGGAAAAGGACATGTATGTACAAAAATATTTATAGCCCCTTTTTTTGTGGTGGCAAAGTATTGGAAATCAAGAAATCAAGGAAATCAATTGGGGAATGGCTAAACAAGTTGTGGTATATGAATGTAATAGAATACTATTGTGCTGTAAGAAATGAGGAGCAGATGGACTTCATAGTAACCTGTAGAGACTTATATAAACTGATGCTGTGTAGGGAAAGCAGAACCAGGAGAATTTTACAGACAAATACAAATATAGACAAATTGTATGTGTGATGGCTAACTTTGATAGATTGGATTCCTCTCAGCAATACAAAGTTAAAAGATAATTCCAAAAGACTCATGATGGAAAAGGATGTCCACATCCAGAGAAAGAACTACAGAGTCTGAATGGAAATTGAAGCAATCTGCTTGCTCTCTCTCTTTTGTGTTTTGTTTTGTTTTGTCCCTTCTTTTTCATTGTTCAATCCATTGGTTGTAATCCTTCTTTACAATCTGACTAATGCTTAATGTGAAGGTATTTGTCGAACCTATATGTGGTTGCATGCTGCCATAGAGGAGAGGGGGAGCTTGGGGGAGAAGAAAATTTGAAACTCAAGGGGTTGTGGAACTGAATGTTGTAAACTAAAAGTAAATAAATCAATTTTTAAAAAATAAAATTTAAAAAAAAGTTAAAAGAAAAAGAAAATAGAATCTTCTTTGGATATGGAGGACTAAAAATATGTGCTTGGAATTAAACAAATAAAAAGAATTAGATACTTGATGTTTAAAGGCATATATATATATATATATTTAAATGGTTATATATATGTACATATATACATGTCAGTTTGTGTATTTCATAAAGAAAAAAAAAGCAAGAATATTTCATTGATTCCTTTAGGGGATTTTGTGAAGTACCAGTGCCTTCCTGGTTACACACTGTCAGGAACTGATATATTGACCTGTAAGCTCAGTGCACAGTTGCAATTTGAAGGATCTCCCCCAACCTGTGAAGGTAAGTTCTTTCCTATACAATAAAATAAAAAGATATCTTTGTATATGTTGGTACTAGCAGGATTTAAAGATTTACTAATATTTTTCCCTTAAATATTCTATCACTATTAAAGAGAATTTTCTCATTCTCCCTTCCTCTTAGAGGAAGATCATAGTTCATGGTTCATGGGACAAGAATTTACCATAAGGTAAATTTTTTAGGAAAATTTTTTAAAGGAAAATATGAAAATAAATGAGTTGAAAAGTGCTAAGGAATATAAAGGGGTATCTTTATATTTATCTACCCTGGACTAAGCATCTGCACTCAATATAATCAGGACATATATTTAATAACTTCTAGTTTATTCTGATATACTGTTGGTGATACCTAGTCATAAAGGGTATTGTGAGCAATATATTCCAAAGGCCAATTGTTTTTAACTTCCTTAGAAGTCCCAATGTGTACTTGTAAAGCCAATCACCAGCAGCTCTGCTGAGGACTGCTGCTGTGAATAACTTCAAGGTTCTGATAGAACAGTATAGTGAACTCTCTGTTTATTCAGCAATAAACTAAAGCAAAACATTCACAACAGTATAATAGAACAACTTATTACTAAGGTGGCCACATATTCTTAAACAAAACATATCATTCAGTAAGTCACAATCTCATCGATCAGTATAGAGTAACCAAGTGAAGTCTCCTTTCATCCTTAACTAGAGGCTAGCTTCCAGTCATGCTTAAGCTAATCATCATTAAGGGATAGTGGAAACTATAAAGACCATCCACCCCTAGGTCACAAATAAGTCTCCATGGCTCCTTGTCCATGCCCCCAGCTCTTGCCTGGATTTACCCTACTGTTGCCTGGCTTTACAAGTAGGCAGCTCTCTGGTGACTAGTCCACTCTGAGCCCTTCACAGTTTCTGTTTCTAGGAATACAAAGCTCAACAGAGCCACAATATTTGCACACATTAAGCTTAGCAGAGTTACAACAATATTCATACACACTGCCCACACTATCATCTCAATTCACTTTCTATCTGACAAAGTAACACAAACCAGTAGGCAAAGCTTCTGTCTGAGAAATCAAACACAAATCAACAGTAAAATCTCAGGACTTCTGTAAACAACAGTAAAGCCCTCTTTCATGACTTCTGGAAACAGCAGTGAAGCCCCCTTTCAGGGGTTCTGGATCATCAGTAATGTCCTTTTCTAGGACTTCTGTCTAAAAACAACAGACAAGGCTTTTGTCTGACAGACCAACAGAGTGCTACAGAGTGCTGAAATCATAAGCATTAATGATGTCAGTTCTGCTTGGTCTCAGCTTGTGCTTGAGCTTTTATCTGCTATGCTCTTTCCTATTCTGTCCTTCCTGTTGTGGCCTTCCTGTTGTGCAAGTTTTAGCAAGTTCCTCCCATCGAGGGCTCCATGTGATGACTTTAGGTCTATTAAGGGCATGGAAGGTCTCCAAACACCCTTAGACCTATTAAGGGCAGCACAATGTATACTGTTTCCAACAAAGACTTGATATAATTACAGGCAAGGCTCAAAGGCACTTGAAGAACTGAAACAAGGAGCTGAAGTACCACTTTGCTTGTTATTATGGTATTTCATAGAGATAGCTGACTACTATAGATAAAACTAAACCAGGATTGGGGAATCTGTGGCCTTGATGCCACATGTGGCCCTATAGGTCCTCAAGTGCAATCCACTGACTAAATCCAAACTTCCCAGAGAATAAATCTCTTTAATAAAAGGATTTGTTCTGTAAAACTTGGAATCAGTCAGAAGGCTGCATCCAAGGACCTAGAAGGTCACATGTGGCCTTGAGGCCACAGGTTCCCCAACCCTAAACTAAACCAATATGTTGTCTTCATAAGAGATGACAGATAACATAAGGATGATGACAATAGCTAGCTTTTACATAATACTTTAAGTATTGCAAAGTGCTTGTGAATATTATTTCCTTTTATCACTACAACAACCTTGTGAGGTAGGTAATACAATGTGAGACAGACAAAAGTCGACTGACATACCCAGGCTCACACAACCAGTAACTGTCTGAAGCCCAATTTTAATTCAGGTCTCTCTGACTCCAAGTGTAGGGCTCTATCTATCGTGACACCTAGCCACCTCAAGAACCACACCCTAATGTACTGTAAGGAACAGTATACTAGTAGATAGTAGGCTATGCTTCTGGTTCACCCCGACATCTCTCTTCTGCTGCTAATTAGCTATATGACCTTGAGAAAGTCAGTGAACTTCTCTGCCTTACCTGGAAGTAATGCTTTTCCTGAGGGATAGTGAGAAATCAAAATAAATGATCCCCTGAATTCCCTTCAAGCTCTAGGATCTGTGGATCTACATGGTGTCAGAATTGGAATAAAAGTTAATTTAAAATTTTTAATTTAGTTTAGCTTTTTCAATTCTCAATCACTTTGGATTTTTGAGGCCTATCTAGCTAGTTGTTTGGTGTTATGTATAGTATACATCCCCTCCCCCCTACCCAGTATACAAAAACAAAACACAGCTTCTGGGATGACTAACACATTTGTCTACTTCTTATAGGCTAAAGCATTTTGTCACCACCATTTCAGTGTCTTAGTGCATCTAAGAAAAAATGCATTTTCAAACTAAACAGGACACCTTTGTCTTGGTAATGCTCAAATGCCATGTCTTGTGGGAGTCCTTTCCTACTTCCCCTACCTCATAATTCCTGCCCTCCTGTCCAAATTCTTTTCCATCAACTCTGCATATATCTTGCATGTACGTGGATTATATCATGTCTCCCCAATTTGGATAAAAGCTCCTTGAGGGCAGGGACTGTTTTTGTTTTCCTTGTATCCCTAGCACTTAGCACAGTTCCTGTCACAGAGTAAGTACTTAATAAATGCTTGCTGACCTACTGATGGACTTTCCCAGGCATATTTCATTTATTTTATCTTCAATGAGAATGATCTGTGACAACCTTGGAGTCACATTTTGCCAGTACTGTCTGGGAAACTCTTTCTATATATAAGTTAATGAATAAAGACGAGCAACTTACTTCAAAGTCACCTCAACTATCAACCGCATTAGTGGGTTGTCATTCTCTTTTGTTATGACACTCAGCTATACATCTGGGTCTTAGTACTGAATTCACAACTTAGCTTCTAGATGAATATTATGGAAACAGACTAACTCTCAACTATTTCAATTGAAGAATAAATAACTAGTGGGGGAAAAATGGGAATTTGAAGTGGACATGAAAGAGACTTGGCAATTAGCTGGCCTCATCTCTTCTTCTAGAAAGCACTATGGAGAGGCCCAGGAAAATGACCAAGACTGATGCTATTTTTCTGTAATGAAGATGTATTTTCCAGAGGCCCTAGCTGACAGCTTTTCCCAGTTGTTTCCTGGGTTTTTCCAATTCTCCCAAAGGTATAGGTGCATCTTAGAATTGATCTCAATTATTCATGAATCTTAAAATGTGAATGTTCAACTGTTCTGAAAGTCCTATAAGGTTTAGGAAATCATATGCTTTAAGTCTTAAGCCTCATGCTTTATTTTCCTTTTGGAGGCCGGTATTACTAAATAATACTGTGTAGTTTGATGACTCAGTACAGGAAAGGATCAAATTAAGAGTGACAAGTTCCTTTAGGAGGTGTTTTTGACAGTAACCACAAGCAGATGCTTCTCTCTTGTGGGGTGTGGGGAGGGAGGTTTCTGAGAGTCCCTTGTGGAGATGCTGTGTATTTTTGAATGTGTGATTGCTGCATGAGGAATAAAAAAACCCAGCAACACAAAAACCCAACAACTCAGCTGTGGGAAAGCCTGCCATCACTTCAAAGCTTCCACTGTAAGTGGGTGTTACACTTGGCAACAGTATATAGGAATGAACATGAAGGAATCAAGCAGATATGAAAGGTAGAAGAAAAACAAAATGAATCACAAAAAATATTGCTACTCAAGGGGGGAAATTTCCAAATTCATTTTTGAGTGTGGGAAAAAAATGGAAAGAGGCAGTAGAATAAAATAATACAATAATTTAAATTACATTTATATTTTTGTCTCTTTCATCTTCTTCCTTTTGTTAAATTAAGATTCTTCTTGTAATTTAACTTCACTGCACTGCTTTCCATGGGAATGGATTTTCAAATATTCTGAAATATGGCATTTCTCAGCAGTTGCATTAGAAATTGATAACGAGTTCCTTCTTCCCAGGGAGTGACAAAATTCCAGTATTGTCTGTATTCAGTTGAACTACCAAAAGAACACAATCTCTAGATGAGCATATACGTTGAGGTTGATAGTTCCAGCAGTTAATGGTGCTGACATCTCAGATAATGCCACCTATCAAAAGGTGATTCTATGATCAGTACACTGTCTTGATAGGCACATTTATGGTAGTGATAGGAAAGACATGTAATTCAAATATCCCCAAATCATATTTTTATTGAGACTGATTTTTTACCCTGACACCAATACCTAGAGAGGTCATGACAACATTTCCCTAACACTCAACTATGGTTGAATCAGTGGGGATGCTTATTTACCCACTCTATAGAAAGATTTAAATATATACATTCATTACATGTACTTTTAATGTGGCAAAACATTGACAGTATTTCACTTATTGAAGGACATGATATAGTCAAACAAAAAATGTGGATTTGCTGACCATTGAATCACAAAAAAAAATAACCTTTTAACTATGAAACTACCTTCTATGACTAGTCAGTATTATCTTTTTTTGTATTACTTGCAATTGATTTTCAGTTTTTAAATATGCAACCCTTTCCATGAAAAATAAATATTTAAGGAGTGTTTCTATGTTTCGACAACTTTATTTTCTAAATTTTAAGATTTGTTTCTCAGTTTGAATTTTATTTTCATTTGAATAAACTATACTTTCAATATTAAAATATATTGCAGGGATTTATGTTCATTTGTTTGAGGGAAAAAAATGACCCTATTTTTAAATCTTTATGGTATAATGTCTTCCAAAGGACACATAATTAACTGATATAAGATAACTTCTATAGATAAGATTTTTATCCTTTGGGAAAATAAATCTATCTCTCTCATTAAGGAAGAGCTGATAATAAATTTTCTGGGCCATTCTGATTAAATTAAATGAATATTACAACATGAATATTTGAGGGACTCTCCTATTTATTTATTAACTGTCACTAATAACAGTGGTAACTTTCACTGAATTGTTCTATAAATAAAAGATTGCTTGGGGATATTTTTTTATTTAAAATTGAAGAGGAAATACAGGAATTAGGAGGGCTTATTTAGTTTAAGACTCTTTTTCACGGTTCATATGTACGAATCATCTTTGTTCTGTTGTTTAATTTTGATGAAACAAGACAAGAAAAAGTCATTATCTGCATTAAAAAATATAATTCTCCAAGGAACCTAGGTAGTACTATATAAAAGATGATGATAATGATGCTGAAAATGATTATGATGATGATGATATTGTCATGCTCTCCTCAAAATTGTGGCATAATCTTGAGCATTGTTGAAGCAGCATACAAAAAGACAACCTTTCTTCTTTTTCTATTATTATAACGTAAATTGCTATGAACTGCTCAGTATTTCAAAACATTTAAATGATATCCCCTTATCATAGAGAAGAAATGGTTGAACTGCAGTACAATACACCGAGCATTCATTTGTTCTTGGTATGCTATGTGTTGAGGACAGGGAAGGAGAATTGGGACTTCAAAAAGAGGGAGTCTACTTCCTCTGAAAAATCAGGACCAGGAAATGATAACATAGGGTTAAATTTTCATTGTGATAATTTCTTAAAGATGTTTTGTTTTTGTATCACATTTATTGGATTACTTCTATTTCATAAAAGGTTTCCTGTAACAAAGTAAAACATTTAAATAAAGTAATAATTCAGTGACCTCATCTGAAAGTTAATGAATATTTCACATCTATAGCAATACCTCTACTTCTCTACTAAAAAAATAAAATAACTGAAATTTGTTTTCTCTCACTCCTATCCTGTACTCCATTAGAAATTTTAAAAAGAAAAGAAAAACAAATTTCTTGTAACAAATATATAGTCAAGCTAAACAAATTTCTTCAGTAACTGTATAAAAAAATAAGTTTCTTTATACCAAATCTATCACCTCTCTGCATTGCATAGGATGTTTTATCATTGGTCCTTTAGAATCATGAATGGTTATTGTATTGATCATGGTTCTTATGACTTCAAGTAGAATATATTGGAGTACATGGGGGAACTATTATTTATCTTTATCTTTGTAATCTCTAGTACCTAAAAGTGACTTGCTCATAATCAGAACTTGCTAAAGTGAGTGCTGAATGTAACTGAATTTCTGCTTCATTCACCAAAATGTGGAATAAGTATTGTGGGAAATACATTTATACCCCTTCCCATTACTATCCGAACTTGCCAGTTTCAATTGATACCCACAAGCCCAGGGTAAGAAGCATTCCCTTGGGTCCAGTTTGCCCTGTTCTAGAGCTGTAGATAGGAACCCTGATCCAAAGTAAATGTTTGTCTTATTTGATGTGGTAGAATGGTCTATTTCCATATTCATAGGTGTAGTGGATAGAGAGAGACCTTCTGAGAAGAAAAAAATACATTGGCTCTAGTCATGCCTCTGATTGTGGGATACTGGTCAAATCAACTAGCTTCACAAAGCCTTGGGAAACTTTAGATTGTAAATTGCAAACCAGGTAATGATGTGCACTAGTGAAGGATGTTTCCTCTTTGGGAGTTCCTTATACTTGCTGAAATTCTGTCTTCTGTCTGTCTCTTTTTGTTTCTGTATTTATGATATTATGTATATATTCATCTAAATATATATACATAAATATGTAATATATATGTATGTGAGTGTATGTATACACACACACACAACACACAGAGACACAGCTAGTGAATATCAGAAGAGACATTAAAAAGCATCTATTTCAACCCTACCTCCTATGTTTACAAGTGAAGACAGGTAGAAGAGATATAATATCTAAGTTCACTGTCTGTGTTCCAGTATGTTATTCTCCTTCCCTTAATGCAAATGTTCATCTCTTAAATTTTTGTTCTGTGGCCTGATATTTAGAAATTATTTGGATTGTTTTACAGCAGTTACTTCTTAGATATCCTGATTTCTATTTCTTAATAGGTCATCTTTTCTGGATAATACTTCACTGAATGTAACTCATTTCTCTTGAATAAGTTATAATAACTTATAATAACACATTTCCAACGGTCTTAGGAACCGAGACACCACTATATCCATTCCAGGCGGGTCTGCCCACATGCAGATAAGCCCACAAATGAGTATTAAAGGGTCACAGCATTAGGAAGGAAGATCTAAGGTTTAAGACACAAGTTCTTCACAACAATCTTGTGAAGTGTTAGGTAATATGACTATCATCCACAAATGAAGAGCCTAAGGCTCCAAGAGATTTAATTGACTTCCTCAAGGTCAGAAAGCTATAAAAGTCAGAGACAGGAACTGGAACCAGTTTCCTCAACTGTAGGGCAATGTTCTTTCCATAGCACCTCTTAGATAGAAAATTAAATAAAGGAATGATAGGGGAAAACTACATGGATGAGCAAAACTATCTATCAACGGATAATTTCCCTGAACAAATGTGTGTTGGTGTATTTAACTGAGTTGATGAATCAGAACGGAATTCTTGAGCATTTTTCCCCTTTTAAGGGATTCTAATCCATTGAATTTTCAGCTTTGGGGAAGGGAAACAACATATTTGTCTTCTTTTCTTTAGCTCAATGCCCAGCAAATGAAGTCCGCACTGAGTCATCTGGAGTGATTCTGAGTCCAGGATATCCAGGCAATTACTTTAACTCCCAGACTTGCTCCTGGACCATTAAAGTGGAAGTAGGCTACAATATCACTATCTTTGTGGAAACATTTCAGAGTGAGAAGCAGTTTGATGTGCTGGAAATATTTGATGGTAAGTAAACCTTTAATGTTCTTTTGGGAAAGACAATGTGTATGCAATATAAAATACATTTAAAGCTCTCAACACCTTAGCTCCTTGGGGACAGGGACTTTTCACTTTGGTCTTTATGTCCCCAGTGTCTGGTAAATAGTAGGCACTTATTAAATCCTTGTTGGTTGGTTTATTTGGATGGGATATAACAAAGGTATTTCTCCCCAAAATGGCAGTAAACCCTCATTTATCTGGCACAGTTAAAGAATTGGTTGTTGCAGTTAAGCAAATATCCTTTGTAGTAATCTGTTGTTCTGCATAAATTTCTAATTTTCAAAGACCAAATAGGATAATACGTATTTAAATTTAACATTAGATAGATTGGGGGTGGGGAACCTTTTCATGTTGGAAGACCCATTAATATTTACCTGTAATCAAATAAGGCCACATTCAAGAAACTTCAATTAGATATACTTTAAAATGTACATTATTTTGTAAAAATCCAACCACTGTGTACTTAATAAATTAAAGAATGAAAATTATTTGTTCATTTCAAAGTTAATTAACCTTTTAATGATTTTGGCATGT
Source organism: Pseudochirops corinnae (assembly GCA_028646515.1). Taxonomy (NCBI): domain Eukaryota; kingdom Metazoa; phylum Chordata; class Mammalia; order Diprotodontia; family Pseudocheiridae; genus Pseudochirops; species Pseudochirops corinnae. Next base: position 145,974,304 of record CM053585.1, read on the forward strand.
CTGCTTTTTGTGGAAAGCTTTTGAATATTTGGTTATAGCATGGAGGTCTGCAGTTTCAGTTGATCTTCTAGGTGGGTATCAGTCATTTGTGACCTTAAGGGCATCTTGGTTGGGTTAGGTAGGAGAATGGAGATTTGCAGCAATTAGTGGTTAAATAGTAAGAAATCATTTTTCAGGCATGTGCCTGAAAAGTGGGTGGGTATTCTACATTTTTCCATATTCAATTGGATCTTTCTTGGAATCAAACAATGACTTTAAAAATGTCATCTATGGAGAGCTCAATTGCTTCCATCCATCATTCTTTAGGTGCATTGGTGATATCAAGTAGGTGAGGCTGAAATGCTCATTTGAGTGTGATGTCATGATACTTAAAGTCAGTGAACCTTTTATTGTATTCTCCAATTAATAGATGTATAACATTTGAGTATTCTTCAAATTATTCACATATATCATCCTGCTCTTCAGTGACCTTTGCTAACTGATGAAAATGTTCATCTGAAATTTCCTTTTAAAGAAGTGCTTTGAAGAAAGATAGCTTTTTCCAAAATGCTTGGATTTTTTTTTTTTTTTTTTGCCACATATCATAGATAGACAGTTTTACCTTGCAAGGAAATATTTAAGTCATTTTGATTTTAAATCATATAGAAATGCAACATTCCTATAGAAATATTTCAATAATTCACATTGTTGATTCTATTCTTCATAAAATTTAACTATCAGTTCTCACAGAGAGATAAAATTTTGGCTAAAATCTGTCCATGTGGTAGCCAACATTCTTTAGAATGATACAGAAAATCCATATTGCATATCTCATTGTACAACTTTTGTATGTTACAAAACTGATATGGTGTAGCATTTGCATGAATATAATTAACAATACTTATAAGTTATAACAAAGTGTCACTTAAAATGGTAGCATTAGTACAGAGATTTTGTGGGTGTAAGATACGATGGGAAATGAGAGAATCTGGATCTATTAATACTTCTTTTTAAATTTGTTCAATAAACTCTTCACGTTTTCCTGTCATAGAAGGTCCACCATCTGTTCATACACTTACTAAATTTGCCAAATTCAGTCCAACTTTCACTGAATTTTTCTTGAAAGTTGTTGAAGATCTCTATTCTCTGTGTTCTGTTTGCAAGAGTGACCAAAGCAAGAAATTCTTTGTAGTGAAGAAAATCTATGAAGACCCAAATAAAGTATAAACTTGTGCTGAGTTAATATTATCAGTTGATTCATCCAAAGAGATTGAATAATATATATTTTCCTTTTGAAATGTTACACGAGGGGCAGCTGGGTGGTGCAGTGAATAGGGCATTGGCCCTGGAGTCAGGAGGACCTGAGTTCAAATTGGGTCTCAGACATTTAATGTTTAACTGGCCACATGACCTTGGGCAAGTCACTAGACCCCAATTACCCTGCCTTCCCCCCTCCAAAAAGCAATAAATAAATAAATAAATAAATGAAATGTTACATGAAGTTGTTCTCCTTGAAAGGAGTAGTTGTTTGTACTTTGAAACGTCATTGGGGCCTAAGCATCCTACAACTTCAACAATGCATGTTTCACAATTTCTACATCACCGAATGACTTCCCTTTTTCCTTAAGTATATGCACTCCTCTATAAGTTGCTTCAGTGTCATTATTTCCAAGTCTTATTGCTATTTGAAAGAATTATCTTTGCATTTGCTTTTCATCTTTTAATTTCTGCAGTATAACCATTCATGCCTCTCTCTCAAATATAAAATATTTGTGGTCCTAATGAGTGTTACAATGCTGATAAGCATTGAATTGCTTTAACATTGATACTGTAGTACCACAAAGCAAGCAAATCATCTTATCTTTAGTGGAAACAAGATAGTATTGCAATTCCCAATTCTTATTGAAAAATCTGTTTTTATCAGTGTTTTCTTGGTCTTCTTTGACATGATGGACTGTTAAGCTGACAGAATTTTAAAAATATTGTTGAGCTATGTAACTATTCACAAATTCCACTTCAAACAGAAACACAGTGCACCTTTGTCAGAAGCTGATAACAGACTGGCATACTCAACCCACATAAACTCTTGCCAACCAGTTTTGTGTGGTAGTAGCACCAGGTGGGAGAAGTTAGAGCTACGTAATGAGTGTAGCAGCCATCAATTTAGCTCTTATGGCTCAAATGGCTCAATAATGTTCTAATTGTGCCAGTCAATTTGGAAAGATTACCTCATTGAAATTTACTTTCTTTTTTGGTATTTTAAATATGTTCATTTAAAAAATAAAAACATAAATGATAAACAAAAATGTATTAATAAAAATAAAAAGATTTGTTCTGTAAAATTTAGATTCAGTCAAAAGGCTGCACTTAAGGTCCTAGATAGCCACATATGGCCTTAGGACCATGGGTTCCCCATATCTGAGATAGATTATATCACACAATCAGAGTCTCAGAGTTTGAGGGAATCACAGAGGTTCTAGGACTCTAGTCGAGTACATTCCTGAAAAGAAAATCACTTTTATACCATCACTAACAGATCATCCAGCCAAATTTAAAAACCTTTCATGGTAGAAAACCCAGTATCACCTGAGTCAGGCCCATTCCACAGGAGGGGTGGAGGAGAGGAAAAAGGCATATGATAATTCTAATGATTAGATAATCATTTTTTGCATTGAGCCTAAACTACTTCTTTGTGATTTTTGTCAATTGAATAGTGTTTCAGATCATTGAATATAATTAATTCTGTCATAATTCAAGGTGTATACTTCTGGGTCTCACAATAAATTTAAATATTTTAAATGATTTGATCAGTTAAAATTAAGCAAATAACCAGTTCAGTATTTTTTTAAACCAATCACATCAGCCTATTGTTATTTTATCCATACCTGTGATTTCATGGAAACAGGTGACTTAAATTGTTTACATATAGAATTATATGTTTATATAACAGTTAAAAACTCAACAAACATTTAATCAAAGGCTTAGGATGTACTTTGTAAAGCCCTTTAAGGTTTACATAGTGCTTTCCCAGCAATAACTATACCTACATCCTTGAATACAATGCAGGCATGTGGGGAATCAATAAGTATTTATGAAGTGACTCTTTTATGCCAGGCATAGGGAGAAAGACTGAACTTGTGATTTTATTGGTATAGTGTACAGCATTGTGCAGGAAATTCCATCTCTCAGTACTATATCATATGTTTACGAAACTGATTAATTTGAGAGAACTGCCTAGAGTACTATGTTACATGACCTACTTGTCCAGGGTCATAAATCTAGCATATATCAGAGGTGAGATTTGAACTCAGGATATCCTAGCTTTGAGATCAACTCTCTTATCTACTAGACAATACGGCCTAAATATCAGTCATTCATAGGTACATAAATGCACTTGTATAAGGATGAATATGCACACAAATACATATGTATGTACATATCCAAGTATCTAATTTTTGAATCAGACTAAATTATTAAATTTTAATTGCCAGAGTAGCCCAAATGGTTGTGTAGAAAGCATGATGTTGTGTGAGATGAAAGAGTTTGGAGTATGAATCTGAGGTCAGGAAAGGTCTTTATTCTTTCTCATGAGAAAGGACTCTGCCTCTGCTGCTCACATGGCATCTGCAGGGAGAGAGCAACAGGTAGAAGCCAACCGATGGTTATATAACCTTCTAAAGCAGAAACCCAACCCCCAACTGGCCTTCACTCTCATTGGTAGGGAGGCTGGCCCACAACCTAAGCATGGGAATCTGTCTCTGAGACAAAAGACCCGGAAACATGTGGATGTCCAATGCAAAGCCAGGAAAGCAGTCTTATCCTTATTTGGCATATCTTGTGCTGAGATGGCACTGGGGAGGGTCTCCATTGCTCTAAGTCGCAGATTCCTGTAAGGTCAGGTGAACTTTAAACTTAGGCCTTGTGAATACTGAAGCCACTCTAGATCTGATTTTTCAGAATGGGGAAACTTCACTGCAAATTATCACTCACAATGTGAAACAATGATTGTTATACTATTATTTTGCAGAACAACTAATAAATGATATGGTAGAAGAAATGTTTCTCTCAAAAGATTGGAGAGTTCAGTGGGATTATGTTTAAATACATTTTGTGAATAAATGCTGAAATACTTATGTAATATTGATGAGAACTTAGTCTTTAGAAAGGAAATGGCTCAGTAGTGAACATCTGTCAATCTCTAGCATGTGGTACACAGATGTTAAAATGATTATATGTATCTGATATAAAATTGCCTTTGTTGATGCAGTTTCATCTTGTGAATGTCACCTGTTTATAGAATCATTTGAATTCCTCACATATCAGTTGAGAATTACCTCATTTGTCACCTTGAATTATGACAGAATTAATTACATTATATGCTCATTATAGATTGATATTTTGTCCAATATTGAGGATTTTTAAAAAGTTATACTGTAATTTTTCTTACCTGTATCAAGCTATACTTTTATAGCAATAAAATAAACACCATGCCTGTGTCAATAAACACAAAAAATTTACTTAAAAACTTGCACATTTACCAAAATTTCTTACTATTTCAGAGTCCTATGGTGGGTCCTAGGGAAGAAACAAATATTAAATTATATATTTACAATCTAGATATATATATCATATATATGCATATACATATATGTGTATGTATATATATGTATGAAATCTCTCCTTTTTCATTATGTAGCCTCGTGATTGTGATGTAATGAGTATAAGATGGGATGAAAGATGAGATCCATTGAGAAGTGTCCTTATGCTAAGAAAACCTTCTTTAATATGATGTCAGGTATTTGTGTGTATGTGTGTACTTTAAGCTGAATTTTGTATGGTAATAAATGTTAAGTTCAGGGCAAAGACTCTTTTATACTCCTTCAGTTACTTGAATGACACTTTGGATGTATTAACATTAAACTTCAATCAGATGAGAAATATTATTCTCTACCATGAAGTACAACTATTGGACAAACAACAGATTATAATATGTTTTTTTTACCCTGTTATTACTTTGAATGATTCGTTGGAAAATTGAAAATATGTATGATATTATTGGTATAATAGTTCTCATTCTTTAAGCATTATCATGCTACCTATTTAGACTTGCTTATATGCATATTTCAACAGCTCTTTCTGTGGAGGGTAATATTATCAGAATTCTAGGAATTCCGATTTGAAAGGCACTTCAAAGGTATCTATGGCTATCTCACCTGTACCTGACCCAGAATCCCAGCTACAATATACCTGACAAGTGATCATCGAGCCTTTCCTTCAAGAACTCCCATTTTCCAGGGGCAGCACACTCTACTTCTGAATACCTATAATATTTAGGAAGTTTTTCCTTAGACCAAACCTGAACTTGCTTTTTTGTGACTTCTCCCTATTGTTCCTAATTCTGAACTCCAGGGCCAAGCAGACTAAGTCTAATCTCTCTTACCACTGACCTGAATATCATATGTCCTCTTACCTCTACCTCTCCATTCTCATGTCATATTGTCTCTTCTTCAGGTTAATAGTCCTCACTTCCTTTATCAAGCCCTCATGCCCTTTACTCTCTATTGTGCACTTCTGGATAGTTCTGAGTAGGAAATTAATTTCCATATCCTGGTATCAAAATTATTCTTCAAAATCTTATATTTTATACTAATGAACTTCCCAGTCCCATTGTGTTTTAGAAAGTATACTGTGATTCCATCATGGTCCATTGTACTTTATCTTGACCTCTCCTTTGGATTTAGTTATCATGCTCTCCTTGGGATGTTGCTATTTGTGTACACAACTCTCCATCCTTCCACTCTGCTTGATTGTACATCTTACCTCTGTAAAATGTAAGACATCTACCTGTGTATCCCTGTTCTTGTTTACACATACTTCTCTTTTTGAAGGACCTGTGATTTTATCAGTAGGGAGTTTCTATTGTTTCACACCTAGGCCCTTACTCAATTTCCTATACCTGAAATTCCTAACCTCTCCTTCCTTTGATGAATTCTTGTCTGTCTTTTAAAGCTTAACTTAAATGCCACTCACTCTAGTAAGGAATGCATTGCATTATCTTGCAAATATATTGATTTAATTTTTTTTTTAATATCCTCTATGGTTCATGAAGGCAAAGACAAAAATCTTTCTAAGTCTTCCCACTATCTAGGACAGTTTTCTATGTATTGGAGGCACTTTATAAATGTTTGCTGATTGCCTGATCGATGCATACTTACTCTTTATTTTTTTTTTTACCTAGGTTCTTCTGGTCAAAGTCCTTTGTTAGTACTTTTAAGTGGGAATCACACTGAACAATCAAATTATACAAGCAAGAGTCATCAATTGTATTTTCGCTGGTCAACTGATCATGCAACTAGTAAGAAAGGATTCAAGATCCGTTACTCAGGTTAGTGAATGTTATTTCAAATTAATTTTTGTGAAAAAAAAAATCTTTTTAACACACGATCTTAAATGGTTTCATCAATTTGACCTTAAAACTAAATTTTGAAGGTAAATATTTTCAATGCCATGGAAATGACACTGAGTATTTAAGGATAATGTTTTACCTAAACAGTATACTAG
>CM053585.1:145987811-146033106 GCA_028646515.1 Pseudochirops corinnae
TGCGCCACAGGCTCCACGTGACCACATTCAGCCTATTAGGGAACAGAGTATACTTTCAAATATCCAAGGGTCCTCAGAGTCACGTAGCCACTTTAACAAAGGGCCTAGGGGCAGGGAAGATCTTTAGATTCCCATAACACCCTTCTTATAGTAATGGTGCCCAAGGCCTAGTATTTAGTTTCAGTTAGTTAACAGGAAAGTTGAGTGGAGCCTTTGAGAAGTAGATTAACACACTGTTTTAAGTAATAAGGAGAGTATGGAATTGGTATGTTTGGGTAAAATTGTCATGTTCTGTAATGTAGACACTGGTGATTTTTACATTGCCCAAACTGCTCAGTGCACCTACTTCCAAACATTTCTGCTGTGAGTGAGACCATGTCATTAAGATACAACTGACCATAGTTTAGAATCAATATAGGGTATTTAACTGTATCCAACACTTATGAGTGCTACTTTTAGTTTTCCTGTTGATTCAGCATAGTCATTTAATTGTGTCTAATATGCTGAGCTGCAGTGACAAATTTAGAATTATAAGGAGTATTATTTTGCATGAACCCAAAGCTTTTTAACACTAGCTTCTTCATCTTTGAATGATTACTGCTGGTTTTCTTCTTCTTTTTTTTTTTTTTTTTTTTTTGTAGATGGAGATGTTGAGGATCTTGAGGAGTAGTCTAGGTTACTAAGTTACTAAGTCTAAGTACTATTTAAATATTCTATACAAAGTTATTAAGAAAAATCATTGTAAGAAATGTAGGAATGCATCTTCATTGTTGCAAAGCACTTTTCTAAGTCTTTTAGACACTTTTCACAAGCTGACTTCTGGGGGTGTAGTTAACAATTGTATCAAGTACTTCAGAAATTTCAGATACTAAGTAATAAAAATCATTCACCATTTTTTGAAATGATATTTTCTTGGCTAGCAATTAAAAAAGCCGATACTTGTGATGGTTAGCTAGTAAAATTGGTAACTTAAATTTTGCAAAGGGAACTCTTCTTTTGCATCTATTTTGTTAAGAGGCCTTGGGCTGGTGCAGTTCTAATCTTTTATTACTTTTGTTACTTTTCCATTGCCCTGTGAAATCTGATTTCTCAGATTCTGATTTATCCATGCATGTTAGTTCATTGCTAATTTGTATTTTATACTTGAGGTAACCTTTATGAAATGACATGTAATCAACAAGAGAGTGTAAATTTTTCATTTCATGGTAAGCACATTCTCTGTCTGATATGTCGTCACCCCCAGACTCTCACCCCATTAAACAGAGAGAAAAGACTACATGTATTTTTTTTCATATTTGTGTCTGTATCACTGTTCACAGTGTCTTGCTTATAATAGGTGATATATATATATATATGCACACATACACAAATATACATATACTTATATACATATATACACACATATATATCTATATATATTTAATCAAATCTGTGAAATGATAGTTTCCATGTGCAGAGCATGGATCAGATTCCTAAAATATCGTTTAGATCAATCTCCTTGGTGTCCGCTTCTCTCCTGTCTCCTTAAAACACACAGGGAAAATTATACATATACTACTCAGGAAACTACTTTTCCTTACAAAAAAATAAAAAGTCAACATTTCTTAACAATACAATCCTACAAAGGTTTACTTAAGGTGTGGAACCTATTGCCTTGAGGCACATTTGGCTTTCTAGAGCCTTAAGTGTAAACTTTTGATTGAATTCAAATTTTTATAAAATTATATGTAAAAAATTTATAAAATTCTTTATAAAAGGATTTGTTCTGTAAAATTTGGATTCAATCACTAGAAGGCCACGTGTAACCTTAAGGCCCCAGGTTCCCTACACTTGGTTTATCCTCTGGTTCTTTAAGTTTCTTAATATAAAATAAATGGATTGTACTGGATCTTTAAAATACAGTAAAGGTCTAAATCCTTTGATAATCTCAATCATTGCCCCTAGGTTGAAACAAGAATTCTGTTCAAGTAGAGAATTTTCTAAGTCACAAATTTACTGATTTCGCTGAAATTAAATTCTCCAATATGTAGAAAGTGTCTGTGATTTTGTAGTGGTGGGCATTTCTTCTAGTGATAAGGATTTTTAACTATTTATACCTTTTTAAACCAGTGGGACTCTAACATGTACCCTCCCAAATCCTTGACAAGAACTACACTTATGTTCTGGGGACCTTCTTCTAACCCCTTATTACATTTCAAATAAGCCAGCAAAGCATGAAAGCTGTGCATGGATCTACCCTCACTTTGATAAGTCAGTCCTCCAGCTTCCTTTTCCAGTCACACATTGCTTTATTAATACCTTTTACCCTCTCCTGTACAATTCTTAATTGCATTACATGCTAAATAATATACACATTTAATTTGTGTTGCATGCTAAATAATATTCTCCATGAGATTCTCCATTGCCTTTTTAGTGACCTGCACCATTTATTCTTCAAATAGACTGTGATATTCCATGCTTTCCATCCATGAACCATCAAGTCCTTGGAATTATTCAACCCTTATTGATTGATTGTGATTTTGGTGTCTAATATGAATGTTCAGTTTGGTCATATATTTGGCAAATTCAGTTAATGCTGTCTCCTATTGAATGCTTCAGATATTTTTAGACAAAACTTTTGTTTATTTGTTTTCTATGACTACCAAATTACTCTTAAAAACTCCTTGCTAAGCTTTTTAAATTGTGCCCTGTATGTGAAATATTATCATTCTAGGACATCTCTCTGAGTTCTGGCACCATATGTTATTTTGACCTCCTTCCACATTTAGAGCAGATGTTTATTTCAAAGTCCTCTCTGCAATTTTGGTTCTTCTTTGTGAATATAGATGTGCCTTGTGCATCCATTTTGGCTACATATGACAACAGTACTCCCCCAGCCTCTTCTAGCCAGGTTGCTCCCCCCACCTCCCAACTTCTCTTATTGCCTTTTAACAGATGCTAAGTAAATGAATCCTACCCTTTGTTCTTCTTTGTACAGTTCCTCCAAAGTTATGGATTTCCATGAAAATCAGTTTCCCCTCCTCTTCCCAAATGTTCTCAGGGCCTGTTCCATGTCACTCAAATTCAGGTCACTTGTCAAGTAGTGTAGATTTGATATTGGGACAAAACAAGATACTCATAGATCATTCAACATTTAACAAAATGAGATTTATGTAATCATAGCAAGAGAAGAATATTCAACAAGGATAGGCACTGTAAAGATTCCCCAAGTGAAGGACAAATCTGCATAAAGCTCCTTTGACTAAATTTCCCATCTAAGATCCTATGGCCCAGCATCTAAGAAGGAGCCTTATAGTTGTTTTGTGCAGAGGCAATGGGAAAGTAAAGTCAGTGGTTTGAGCCTTTAGCTCACTGAGCCAGTCAAAGCTTGAGAATGACCTCAATAATAAAAATAAGGAAAAAATCCCAAATAAACTAGCCTAATTTGTCTGGGGACAGTGGCTTGGCTATTGCTCTTATCCAAGGTGGAAAAAAACACTTTCCTTTGACAAATTCCTTAGCTTTCCTGGGCCTCATTTACATTATCTAGAAAATTAGCAGGTTGGGCTCGGAGGTCCCTCCCAGCTCTAGATTTATGATCAATGTCGATTTTCTATTTATGATCAATGTCGATTTCCCCTTTCAAAACCAAACAGTGTTTCATTCTTTAATAAGATAATATATGTAAAATCATTTGTAGCCACATAAAGCACCTTATAAATGCCAGTTGTTACAATTACTAGCTTTTTTAATAAGTGGAGTGTTATGAACTGACTATAAACTCTTTCAAAATTTGGGATTATTTCATTCTTTGTATTTGCATTCCTAGCCCCAGTACAGAGTCTGGCACCTATAAAGTAATGAATAAATGTTTGCTGATTGATTGTTGTAATTTGCTTTTGTTTTCTTTTCTTTTCCTGAACCTTTGAATCTGTGAATCTTCTCTAAAATCAGTCCAGAGGAAAAGCATTGTGGTACAATGTGTGGGAAGTCAGAAGGCCTCAGTTCTAATCCTGGCTCTGCTCCTAGCTAGCTCTGTGATTGCAGCTCTCTGGTGAGGCACCCTACTAAGTCACTGTGACTCTGGAGGCCTGAGTTTCTGCTTCTTTAAAGTCAATCTGAAAGTACTGAAAGCATTAAATAAGCATTAATTAAGTGCCTACTAATGTGTAACGGGCAGCTAAGTGGGGCAATGGATAGAAGACTGGGCCTGAAGTCAGGAAGCCTCAACTTTGTGAATTTAAATCTAGCCCCAGATAGTTACAAGCTTTGTGGCCCTGGACATGTCATTTAATCCTGTTTGACTCAGTTTCCTCATCTATAAAATGAGCTGGAGAAGAAAATGGCAAAACACTCCCATGTATTTGCCAAGAATTCCCCAAATGGGGTTTGTTTACAAAGAGTCCGACAAGACTGAAACATCTGAACAACAACCACTGTTTCAGAGACTGTGCTAAGTGCTGGGGATACAAAGAAGGGCCCCAAAACCTCAAATCTCTGATCTCAGGGAGCTCATATCATAATTAGGGAGACAACAGGCAAACAATGATGTACATACAAGACATATATAGGATATTTTGGTGACAGTCTCAGTGGGAAGGCCCTAAGATTAAAGAGAATTGAGAAAGGCTTCTTGAAGAGAAAGTGAGACTTAAGCAGGATGAAACATAGGAGAGGAGAAGGAAGAGAGTTCTGGATAGATTGTGTTAGATACTGTCAAAGGTTCATTCCAGCTCCAGTGCAATTTGATTGTTATGAATCTAGTTGAAACCAATCATATTGTACTGACTCACTTCAGCATTAAATTCACCTCCAGTTAAATGCTCACAAGTGCTTTATTGCCTAGTCGGTGCCTTTTATTCCAAGTTTCAGATGGATTAGTGATTTATCTGCTGACCTTAAAGGGTCAACTCTCTTTTCCTAGCATTTGTTTGTTTATTTGTTTGTTTCCAACTGACAGATTCTTTTTCTCCTTGGGCTATGATTTGCTTCAAATGTTTTTCCCCCCCAGGAGATTTAAAGCCATCAAGAGATACTTGTCAGCTGGATTCTCATACTTGGAAAACTCTACATCTTCCCTTTTTGTAACTTTGCATGTTGGAAAGCATGTGTCCTTTTTGTAGCTGTCCATCTGTTTGTTTCCACCCTTGTAAATACCACTGTCATCAACTTTCTACTTCTGGCCTAGTTTCCAGAAGCATTTTCCCCCTTTGAAGCTGACAGAAAGATATTTATGCCGCCATCATTTCCCATTTCATCACTCCCGTCTGCAGCCTACATAATCTGCCTAGGTGCCAATTCCTCTATACTTCCCTTGCTTCCAATTCTGGTATCAAACTTGAAAAGAAGTGCTAATGATCTTTTGGAGACTGTTAAAGGATGGAACACGATTCTATATAATATCTATATACTGCACAAAACTTTGAGAACACTGGAGGAAAGAAAGAAGAGGTGTAAGGAAAGGAAGAAAATAAGGAAATCTTGACACTAAATAGATCCAAATGGCACATTTCAGCATTTAGGAATATATTTCTGTTACTGTCAGTGGCAACATATGTTAGGTGGTATACTTTTTCTTTAAACCAGGCCTGTTTTGTTATCACTGAAGAGAACTTCTAATGATGTAACTCCTTCTACTAGTACAGATCTGCAGCTGTTCAGCAAGATAAAGTCTCATAGGGTAGTCTGGAGAACAGAGATCTTAGATCTTAGCTAGTTTGTACCTCAAAGGTAGGACTCCAACCCAGGTCTTTTCTTACTTCAAAGCTAGCTTTCTATCTACCAAGATAGAAAGAATACCTTCCAGCTTATCTCAGAAGCAATTCCACATCTTTTCTCTTACAAACTTCTCTCCACCTTCTTTCCAAGATATTTTTGTCTCTTACTCTGCTGAGATTATAGCAGCCATTTCCTACTCCAAATCTCAGAAGTCCTCTATATCTTCACCTATCCTTACTCTTCCATTTCCTGGTTAAGTCCAGTCCTTCTACCCGTGCCCTCCCTTCTTATCCTCTCCTGGTTCCCTCAGGATCTTGGGCCTTCAATTCTTCCCTCTATCTCTCATCTTTAATCTGTACCTATATAACAGTTCTTTCCCCACTGCATACTAACATAGTGAGGCCTAAAACCTTAAAACAAACAAAACAAATAAGCAAATTCTCACTAGACCCTTCCATACCCTCCAGTTATTGTCATCTCTCTCTGGCCAAATTTCTAACAATAATTATCAGCACTTCCTTTCTTCACTTCTTTTTATACCATTTACTTCTCTATCCCTTGTGAATAGGTTCCATGACCCATTGTTCACCTGAAGCTGCCCCATTTGAAGGTTACTAACAATCTCATAATTGCATCTTTTCTCAAGACTTCTCCTCCTTGACCTTTTCTTTTTTTTAAATGCTACATATGATGTTTTACCCCTGGATTTTTTTCTTTCCCTTTAACTGACATTCTTTCCTCATTGTTCTTCTTCTCTATATTTTGATGATTCCTTTTGAGGTTCCTCTGTTAAATTATTCTCTCTCTCTCTCTCTCTCACTCTCCTTTTCTGTCTCTGCCTCTGTCTCTCTCTCTCTCCGCCCCCCCCCCCCCCTTCTGTGGCTGTGCTTTAGGGTTTTGTCCTATACCCTTTTCTCTTTTCTATACATACTTTTGGAGATTGCATCAGCTTTGATGGGTTTAACTGTAGAAGGAGTTGCACCCCATATAATATTCAGAGCTCCCTTGGGCACATGCTTCACCAAATGACTGCCTCTCTTCTTCATATGCTGTGGAATGTAACCCCTTTGTACTAGTATTATCTCAACCCAGTAAGTTTCTGAGGTTATGTAGTCAGTAAACTTCAGTGGCATATTGCCAATTGCTTGTTGAATATCTCCAAAGAATTTCCTGTAGGTGATTCAACATATGCAAAATGATATTCATTATTTTCTTTGCCTAAACCTGACATTTCTATAAGTACTTCTGTTTATACTGAGGATACCACCATCCTTCAGGTCACCTAGATTTCTGTCCTCCAAGTCATCCTTATCTCTCAGCTCAGTGGCACAGTGCAAACTTAGCTTATGGAAAACCTGAGTTCAGATCTTTCCTCAGATGCTCCCTAATTGTGTAATCTTGAAAAAGTCACTTAACTGCTTCTCAGTTATCTGCAAAATAAGAAAAATAATAATGCCTACCTCACTGAATTGTTGTGGAGATCAATTGAAATTAAATGAGATTATTTGTGTATCTGTAGAAATTTGTTAATATTTGTATATAATATAGAGAGAACTATTTGCAAAAATTAAAATGCTATATAAATGCTATTATTATTTTATTATCTCTCATATCCAAACAGTTGCCTACTATTATTAATTCTACCTCTACAACAAACCTCACATCTGATCCCTTTTCTTTACTCACACAGTTAGTACCCTAGTTCATGTCCTCATCACTTCTTTCCATGATTACTTTAATAGCTTCCTAATTGGATTCCCTGCCTCCCAGCTCCTGTGTCTCTAATATGACATTCACACAGCTGTCAAAATAATGTTCCCTAAGCACAAATCTGGCAATGTCATTCTTCTACTCAACAACCTTCACTGGTTTCTTATTGCTTGTAGGATAAAATGCAGACTTCTTATTTTGGCATTGAAGGCCTTCCACTATTGGAATACCTACTTCAGTGCATTCACACAAGCCACTCTGCATGCCTGGTATGCTCTTCTTCCTTATCTCTACTTCTCAGTAACATCTTTCTTGAAGGTTCAACTTGAGTACAACTCTGTTATTAAACGTGATGGTTTCCTGAGCTCACAATTTAATAGTGATTTTTCCTTATTCAGTCTATTTATTCATGTAGGAGGAATATCCCCATTTCCTGTTGAATTTAAGCTACCTGAAAGAAATAATTATTTAGGAGAATCAGCAAATTTCTGAGTTAGTGTGAATGCCAGTGACCATCAAGAACAACCAATATATACAAAATAATTCTTCCTATAATATACATAATAAGTGGCCATTGAGGCTCAACCATGGTCAGTCTTTGCTCAAAGACTTCCCATGAGGGTGAACTCATTAAGTCTAAGACAGTTCGTTATACTTTGGAAGAGCTCAGATTGTTATGAAATTTTATGTGAAGTCTACATCATCTTCTTTGCACCTTCTGCACATCACTGTTCTAACTTCTAGTGTTAGGTGGAACAAATCTAATCCCTTCTTCAGGTGATAGCCCTTGGAATACTCTAAGATAGATATCATGCCCCCAGTACACTGTGACTCTTCACTTTTGTCTTTGTATGCCCAACACCTAACATAGTATCCTGAACACAGCAGAAACTTATTCATTTATTGATGGATTGAATTGCTGTAATTGCTTTTGGTTGAGAAGAGTAAAAGATAAATCAGGCAGCAGACTTTTAATCATAATTTAAGATATCTAAATCCTCCCTCACTTCAGATCATGAGACTTGTGAGATTTTCTTGAGGATGACACCCTAAACACTTTCTCACTGACATATAAGCCTATGGGCAATGGGACTAATTGGTATATGGGGAGAGGGCACTAAGTGACTCTGTTTCTTGAAAGTTCACTGTTAATTACTTTGCTCTTCTGTCCCAATTTAATATTTTGGTATTTGATGTATGGTTCTTGCCTGGTCTATTAGGAGAGCAGTTTATGGAAGGGAGCTACGGCTATGTATTATCCCTACATTGAACCTAGTTATATATTCCTGAGAAACTGAAATACACTGCACTCTCATACATACACACATACGCAGAATTGTTTTTAAAAGCTGAATTAAATTATTTTTTAAATAAATATGTTTTTATAAGCAAATATTTTTCCTTGTCAGGAAATATTTAATAGGATGTTGCCCCTAAGAAATGGATGTTTTATAATACCCAATACCTTTTTAATGGGTGTATGTATGCATATACATATATGTTCATATATAAATATATACACATGTAACAGGAGCATGCTGGCAAATGTTAAACAACCAGCTGAAAAAAATATATGTATAACACACTTTTAATTTTAACTTATGGTACTAACATTGTCTTCATTACTTTATTAAGTCAAGACAATCATCAAAACAAGTAAAGCCCTTACCTGTAGACTTTGCTCATTTCTGAGGAGTAATTCTCACAATGAAAATTTAACAATGGGTCTTGAGAGTCGGTTTTAACTGGCTCTAGTATACATACCTCTGCTTGTACACATAGATTCTCCTTTGTTTTAGTATGTTAGAATTCCAAATTTGAAGCTAACAGCGAAGCAAAGAAATGGTTCAGACAGTGCATACACATATATACAGACTTCATTATGCTCTGAAAATAGGGTATTCAACCAATAATAAAGTGATTTCTTGAACTCAGTGCTTTGAAGTTTTAAGAAGGCGATTCAAATATGTGCACTTAATTTTTGCTTTACCCATATACTTATAGTTGTCTTTCCTTACTATTATGAGTCGTTGTCACATGATATTTTTAGAAATTATGAAAAAAATTACTACTGCAAATTTTTCTTTTGAATATTGCAATACTACAATAATATAATACCACAGTGTTGGCGTCAAGGAATAAAAAAAGGAATATTTGATACCATATTTTTTAAAAATAATGAGTAGATTTTGTAGATATCACTATTAGTCCTTTGAAATAACTGATATTCACTACAGTACTAGATAATGGAGACAATTAAGGTTAATAACTGTTTGGTACTTGCTCTTGGAAAGCTTGCAGCCCAGCTGGAAGCATTCTTGCATATAAACAAGTGTTACTTGGTTGTTCAAGCTTTAAGTCTGTTCTAATCAGTCAGTGAACATATGTGAGGTCCATTGATAGAATGGGACAGTTTTCTCAGGCTGGTTTCATTCACTATGCTTTGTATGGGCATTCTGCTTCTGTGTGCTCAAGTGTTTAACAGCAGTGACATGGCCATTAGCTGTTAAACGACCAAGTGCCATTTCAGTTTGTTGTCTTAAACCTTTCTTGAAAAAGTCACTGTGCATTTTCTGCAAGTTTCATTATGGAACTCCAAGAGGATTTCCTTGGAACTGCTGGGCTAATAAGCATTAATGATATCAGAAAAGCAGTTATGACAGAAATATTTCTGATCTTTACTCAAATCCTAAAGAGACTCCTGACCAACCAACTGACAGATGTTCATGAACTGTAGCCTTGTGAAGCTTAGAGGAGATATAAATAGCTTCTGAAAACATGGGATGTAAAGACCAGTAGCTTTTACTTTTATGATTAATCTAAATCTTAGCTTTTGTGATATTTAATTGAATGCAGTATGCCTCTTAACCTCCTTTCCCTCTCTCTCTCTCTCTCTCTCTCTCTCTCTCTCTCTCTCTCTCTCTCTCTAACTTTGGAAAACAAATAAAACTTCCTGGTAGAAAATGGTGATCAGGCCCATTTAACTTGCAAAGAACATGATACCTTTTACTCTATTCCTTCCCTAATCTTGATATAATCTTTATTATAGATATTTATGTGATAATCTAATCCTCTGGATTAGATTTCAAACTCACTAATAGAAGGTAACTTGAACTATTTATTCTTCTTTATATTCCTAATGTCCAAGACAGTATGTTACATATAGCAAGAATTTAGTAAATGTTCTTTGAATGAATGAACCCTGTCTAATGGTACTTAAAACAATGTGCACAGATAAGTAGATCATAAATATGTGGAGGTAGCTAGAACGCAAGCTGCTAGACAAATGGAAATGGAGTCAAGAATTCAAGACTAGCCTCAGACCATCACTATGTTACCCTGGCCAAGTCACTTAACCTCTGCCTGCCTCACTTTCTTCATCTGCAAAATGAATAATAATAGCACCTAACTCCCAAAATTATTGTAAACATAAAATGAGACATTTGTAAAATGTTTTGTAGATATTAAAGCACTATATAAATGCTAGCTATTGTTAATATATTTATTTATAGTGATTTTGGTTTTTTTGGTTTTTTGGAGGGCAATTGGGGGTTAAGTGACTTGCCCAAGGTCACATGGCTAGTTTTTGTGTTAAGTGTCTGAGGCTGGATTTGAACTCAGGTCCTCCTGACTCCAAGGCTGGTGCTCTATTCCCTGTGTCACCTAGCCACCCCATTTATAGTGATTTCTATATATTATCCCTTTATTTTTAACTACTATGGTATTTTTGAGAAGTAAACATGCCAGGTATGGGCAACAGAAAGTAGAAAATTTGAAAAGTATGGAATAAAGACAACCCAGAATCATAAAAATCAACTCATGAATACTGAACATTCACTCAGATTCTCTTCATGATATTGGGATACTTTGCAACTTTAATGAAGTTATATTTTCATCAATGTAGGTACCCTTTCCAGTAATACATACTGAAACCTATCAATTTCCTAACATTCTTGCACATGCCTTCCTGTAAATCCGCCACAAGGAATGAATCTGACCTTTGAGGTTTCATATTCTACTTGACCTTTTGACATTACATAGATACTGGTGAGGCATGTGGACTGTCCATTAGTCCTAACAAATAATAATTTTTATTCCATCCTTGGGAAATTTCATCATATAGAATGTTTCACCAGTGGTTTCAATGTGTTTAAAGAACACACACAATGATGGGAGAAAGAGAACATTAATTGACATTTATAGAGAGATTTAAGATTTAAAAAATATTTTCTTTACTATATGAATATGAGACACTTGTGAAAGCAATTAATCCCTTTTACAGATGAAGAAACTGAGGCTCTTAAAGGTAAAGTGATTTATCCATGATCCCAAAAGTTGCAAATATTAAAAGCCTGGGTCTCCTGACTGACTTCATGTTTAAGATACCAGAATATAATATTCTTGAAGGCAGGAACTATTTCATTTTTGTCTTTTTATTCCCAGAACCTAGCACAGTGGCTGGCATGCATTAATCACTTAATGAATGCTTGTGGAATGTATTAATTAATCCATTAATGACTCTTGAAATTAGAAAAAAATTAAATAATGCTACTGATAAAAACTATGAATATTATTTATATAGTACTTTAAAGTTTACAAAGAGTTTTACAGATATTATTTCATTTTATAGCAACTCTGGGAAAATGATGCCAGTCATTTTAGAAATGAGAAAACTGAGGCTCAAAGACGTTAAGTGGATTGCACAGGAACCTTAAGGCAGGATTTGAACTCAGGCCTTCCTAACTCTAAGACCAGTGCTGTATCCACAGCACCAGCTGACTAAAAAGATGTACATACTGTGTCTTTTTGTTGATTCACTCAGAGAATGATCTATGAAATATTAAAAATAAAATAGCTATGCAGATAATTCCACTTAAATGCTATCCCATCCAAATGGAAGTGATAAGGTTTGAGAATAATGCTTATGAACAAACAAATTTATTGAAGATAAATTTGGGCTGATAAAAACACTAAAGGACTTAAACTAAATTAGTTACTAACTTAGTAACCAAAAGGAAACTGCTATTAGAAGCTAAAATTCTATTTCTCACCTGAACATATTTCCCATCTTATATGATAATATGCCCTGTCAACTTGAGTGTATCATTTTACTTATAATGCAGCAGTATTCAAACTGCTTCATTGGTGAAAACATATCTAGCTGTTGAAAATGTATTTTAGATCCAAACTATTCTGGGATTAGTATATACTGAAAATAACAGAGACATCTGGAAGAATAAAAGCTCTAAACAGATAAAGGAAACTATTAAAAGTGTAACTCAAAGTAATTTAGACCTAAATCACATGAACTTCATGCTATATTATACATAAAACACCAGAAGTGGTATGTTAATTCAAAAATAGATTCAACAATACAATTAACATTTTAAAACTAATACATACAGCTCCAGAATTTTTATTTAAAAGAGTTGTGAGTATAGACCATTCAGGGTTTGCTTACAAAGCACAATTAGCTTCACATATACTTTTATTTTAAAAAATATTTTAGTGTGAATATGAAAGATTATTAAATATTTGATGAATTTTATATCTGATTTTTTTTTTTTTACTTCCATCATTTTGGAACTATCTGTGCTCATGTCTGGGAGATTATATTTTACAAACCTACTAGCAAGCCATTATCTGGTGAGGTAAAGCCAATTTAAGTCAGATAGAGATCTCTATGTTATAATTATGCCTGGTAAGGATTGTCTTATTTTTTGTATTAGTTGTCCCCAACATTTAGCCCAGTTCCTGGAAAACAGTAACGCCTAATCAGTGTTTTTTTTATTAATTCAGTGTTGTTAAATGAAGTATCTCAATGACTTATTCAAAATTATAGTTGTCTGAACTTTCATAGGAAGAAGTATTTATTTCTCTAAAATTCCTCCAAGGAGAAAAACTCAAACAGCATTTCAGTCTTAGCTCTGCTTCAAAATTCAAATAAATAGATCCACCAGCTTGAAGCTGTTTATTCATCTGGACACTAGAATAAATAATAAATGAGCTAAGAAAAGTATAATTTAGCTAAGAGATTGAGTAAGTCATCATAAATTTAGGGGGGCTGTGAATTTCTGGGCATTCAAGATTCTTAACATGGTCATACATTAGCGTTGTAGCTCAAGAATCATAGAATGTTAAAGTTTATAGATAAGGAAGCCAAGACCCGGAGAAGTTAATGACCCACTCAGTTTCATGCAACTAATTAATAATCAGGGCTAGAACCAGAATTCAGATCTTTTGGTATTATGCTAAGTGTGGTGGGAATTGATTTCAAGTTTTATTTAATCTTAATTGTAAGGAGATACCCTACCAGTTCTCAAATAACACTCCCAATTAGAATATGAGTTCCAAGAGAGCAGAGACTCTCTTACTTGTTCTATTTGTATCCCCAGGACAATGTTTGGCACATGGTAAATGCTTAATAAATGTTTTCTCATGCATTTATTCATTTATTTTTGTGTTGTAGCCTGTAATTTTCCTCTGTTCACATTACATTCAAGTCAAAATGGATTCCTCCAACACACAGAGCACCTTCCCACTTCTGTATCTTTTTTTGACTACATATTTTACATTGAATGCTCTCCGCTCCCTCTCTTTACCTTTTCACTCAAAAATCATTAATTTTGTGAGTTCATTCTTCTGACATCTGTCTTAATTTATGCAAATTGTATTCTATACTTTAGGCATCAGTCAATTAGGTTTCACTTTACAATAATCTTTGACAGTCAGGGTATATGTTTCTAAGTGATAAACTGAAGTCATCTCTAGGATTACTTAACCTAAATTGTATAGCACTGCAAAAGTCCTAATCTTTGATGCAAAAGACCTTGCTTCACTATCACTTCTGAAAATCTTATGACAACGAACATCATGCCATTAGATACATTGGGAATAATTATATTTTCGGTTCACTAATGTTTGCATTAGTTTCCTACTAATGTCATTAGGTTATAAATAAGCATCCACTTTTTATATTATATTCCCCATTTCTTTATGATACTTTCATATGGTTTATTGAAATGTTTATTGGTTAGGGACCCTTCCAGTTTCCTTCCTTCCTTCCTTCATTTAACAAAACTTTACTAAATGACTTCAGAAAAAACAAACCAAAAAACCCTAAAAAATAAAAATAAATGCCTTCAGCATTCAGAGAACTGTACAAGGCATTGAGGAGATAGAAAGTTTAATTCAGATATAATCTTTATCCTTACTGACTTTATACTTTAATGTAGAAATAAGAAGCCAGTATTTATGATAATAATATACACCCATCATGTAATAAATATCTTGAGAGACTTTCAAAGAAAGAATTACATGATTTCA
Organism: Pseudochirops corinnae; assembly: GCA_028646515.1. NCBI lineage: Eukaryota > Metazoa > Chordata > Mammalia > Diprotodontia > Pseudocheiridae > Pseudochirops > Pseudochirops corinnae. The sequence goes on from CM053585.1 coordinate 146,002,545, forward strand.
GATGGATTGAATGTCATACACTTAAGATACCAGGGAAAGCTTTTTGAAGAAGATGGCATCTGAAGGGTTTTAAAAGATAAGCAGGAAATTAGTAGATGGAGTGATTATACCATGAAACCTAAGATACTGAAGAAATGTCAAAATATCTAATTGGCTCATGAAAAAAGGTTTCTTTCCATTCCAGAACTCAGTTAGATTGGTTATTTGATGACTGACTGAATTGACGAGGTATTCTCTCATGGTATTCTTTGTAGCTTTTGTTCTTGACCCTCAGTAAACTGGATCAGAAGGCCAAGATGATTTTTCAAAGAAGCTTCATTCCCCTTCATGTGTACATTTATGTGGTTCTAGATGCATGGCAATCATCTAAGGATATTTTTTTCTCTTTGGTCATTCAGTTGTTTCAGTCATATCTGATTCTTTGTGAATCCATTTGGAGTTTTCTTAGCAAAGATAGAGTGATTTGCCATTTCCTTCTTCATCTCATTTTACAGATGAGGAAACTGACACAAAAAGGGCTAAGTGACTTTCTCAGAGTCACACAGCTAGTAAATGTCTGAGGCCAGATTTGAACTTCAGGTCTTCCTTACTTTAGATCCCAAGTTCTATCCACTGTACCACCTAGCCCTAATAGATATTAAATCATTTCATCACCCAGCCATTAGGCTTTTATTTTTAAGTGACTTTTGCATGACAAGCTCAGTTAGGTGCTATATGGAAATGATATGTTTCTAGCCAGTGATAAAACCAAAACTATCTTTTCTCTTAGCTGACCATTACTAGCATCCTTTGAGCCTCATGGATTTTCAGATTTGGAAGAGACCACTGAAGTCATCGAGTACAGATCCTTACCTAGTGTGGGAGACTCTTTTCTAGGTCATTGTTGAGGCCCTTAGAAAAATAAACTGCTTAAGAACAGGGGCATTTTCATTTAAATTTTTGTATCCCTAATGCCTTGAAGTCAGGCATACCTGCATTAAGTCCGATCTCTGATACTTCCTAACTATGTGAATAGAGGAAAATGTTTTAACTTCTTAGTGACCCAGTCAATTCTTTAATATATTGCACAGTATAGTCCTATGCTTGTGGTTAGGAAGAACTGGCTTTAATGCAGCCTCAGAAATTTCCTAGCTATAGGAACAGGGACAAATCACTTAGATTCTTTGAGGCTCAATTTCCTTTTCTATCAAAAGGAGAAAATGATGCCTGCTGTTCTTATTTCACAGTAGGTTTATGAGGCTCAAATAAAATAATGCATGTAGGATATTTTGAAAAGTTTTAAGCAATCAGTTATTTTAAAGTATATGAGTTATAGAGAACTGCTTATCTGCATTGGTAGAGAGAATTTCCACATCCAGAGTTCCCCATAGAGAAGAAATCAATTTCAGACCAATTACAGAAGCCAATCAAAATAAAACAAAACCCAGAATTAGTTAGTTGGGATTGTTTCATTCCTTTTATTTATATCATTAGTATCTATCATAGTGCCTGTTGCACAGTAGTAGTAAATATCTGTTGAGTGATTGAACCTAATATGCCACCTTGTACATAATAGACAACTGATACATGCTTATTGAATTGAATAAATAAGCATTTGTCATCAAACTATTAAGTGCTTAATGCAGAAGTGAACAGTATTTGTGCAATTTAATATTTACCTCTCATTTGTGGTAATTTACTCACTTTTAGCAATAGAGATCCTTATCATCATCATCATCATAGTTATTATTTATACTTTATTCCTTCCTTTTAAGTATCATATTAAAATAATAACTAGCATTTTAATCTTTGTAAAATATTTTATCAGTATTATCTCATTTAATCTTTACAACATTGGGAGGCAGGTGTTGTTATTATCCTCATTTTACAGAAAAGGAAACTAAGACTGAGGGAGATTTAGGACAGAGTCACATAATTTCTAAGCATTTTTGAGGCTGAATTTGAACTCTGGTCTTTCAGATGCAAGTTTGGTACTCTGTTGCTGCAGCTTTCTGTTTCACTACTTCATAAAGCACTTCATCTTATTGTTACATAGCTCAAACTGTTAGAACTTCTTTACAAAACAGTATTTTAGTGAATGTGTATTCTCATCAGCATGGATACTCTGCCCATTGATATAAATCACAAACTTTCTCATCTCTTTTTGACTTCTATAAGCTCTCTACAGAAAATCCACTCAATGTGCTAGAGGCTTTTTAAATATACTTAGGTATATACTACAGGACCAGCCCAATTCCTTTCTCAGTCATACTCTCCTCCAAAATATTCCTTATGACATTTCTTATTATAAATCACCATTTCAGCCTACTTACCCCCATCATGCATTTCTCTGTTGCTCTTGTGTCACTCACAACTTTGATTCTTCGAAGATTGTCATGTTCTAAGATTTGCAAACATAAATCATTTCTGGGTCATTGTCTCAAACAGCAACTTGGAATCATTAAAGTCATGGTGTTTATTAAGTGTGTGTGTTTTTTTTCAGTTGTGTCAGATTCTTTATAACCCAATTTGGGATTCTCCTCGCAAAGATACTGGAGTGGTTTGCCATTTCCGTCTCCAGAAAATCATGGTTCAGTTTTCCAAATGCAATCCAACTCTTTTTCTTATATTCAATTCTATGTCCAAATTATTTCCCACCTATATAGTCCCTGTCTAAAATATATGTATGTATGTAGTGAACTGGAAATTCAACTGCATGTCATAGTCTGGATAATAGGTATCTTTTCATCTTCTTAATTTCTCCCGAATGACTTCTTCTTTGACCAAATCCTTTTGATTATGGATCAGTGAATCTCACTAAGGAAGTCCTGATGTGTCCTTGTTGTTGTGCAATATCATCTGCAAACAGGAATAGTTAGAGGACCTCACCAGCATGACATGGGATTTGGATCCAGAAGATGGGGGGTTCTATCAAGCAAAAAACATTCATCATGTTCCTAATATATGTCAATTATTCATGTAACAGACAAGAGATTTAACTTTTTTGAGGCTCACATTCTTTATCTATAAAATGAAAAACATTAGACAAGATGATCTCTAAGGATTTCTTTCCTAGCTCTCTATCTTATCTTATATTTGAAGTTTGAATAGTGCATCTTCCATAACAAAGGGGAGCTTTGTCAAGTATTCCTCTTCTAATCTTAGGTCTACTTGGAATGGAATGATCAGAAGGCTGTTAAGCCTGGGTGAAGCTTACTTTCCCTAAATTAAAAGGAAATGAAAGGGGAGGAACAATGCTAATAAAAGCCCTCCGGGCATGGGAATACATTTCTAGACCAGCCTGCTTAAATAGTTTTAAACAAGTTTAATATGATGTTGACATATGCAGTTCCCTATACTTTCAGGCCCTGGTGGAAGAGGAGAAAAGAGATTGTAATCAACAAATCATAAACACAGGGATCTTGACTTATCCTTCAATTCTGTGACTATAAAGATATAATCTGCCATAGAAAACTGTTTTCAAAAACCTGCTTTGTTTTTACTCATATTTTCCTCAGGGATGTTCTCATTACATGTGCAGATCACTCACATAAAGATTTTATAAATGAGCAGAAAATATGTATAAGGGTTGATAGTTGTTGATGTTTCCACAGACATCTTCTTTTGTATCATGTTATCAAGTGGGCTTTTATTTTTCTATTTCCTTTCCCTCCTTGATATATCTTATAAAATGAGCCCTCCATACTTTTTAAACTTATGCCACTTAACCATAGGTATTTACACTGTATTTATATAGTTCAGTCGCCCTTTTCACATCCCTCCTGTGATCACCTCCCATCTACTCTAAAAATATCATGTGTGTATCTCATGTCCATGTAGTTTTTTTTTTTTCTTATTAGAATATAAATTCTTTTAAGGCATGGACAGGGGTAATGTTGTTTTGGGTTTGGTGATGGAAGCAGCAGTTTCCTTTACTTTGTATTTCTGCAATTAGCACAAGACCTGGGACAAAGTAGATGTAATAAATTCTGGTTGACTGAAAAACTTTACTCACTTAAGTGAATGTTGGAGGCTAAAGTATTAAAGTTCAAATGTAGTGGTTTCTCAGTCACAAATGATAAATAGGTTTTTAAAGAAAGTGGCACATCTGTTCCATTTTCTATGTCTTGTCTTCCTGACAATTTAATCTATGAATAGCCAATTGATCACTTTTTCTCCTAACGGTTACAGACAAAGAAGCCCAATAAGTTAATAAAATACAAACAAGAAACTATTGAAGTTTTTCTGTTTGTTGTTTTGTTTGTTGTTGTTCCTGTTAGTTTGTTTTTCTGTTGGTTGGTTTCACTCAGAGAAGTTTCATAATGAAAGTGGTTTAGAGAAATTAATCCAGCAGTGGAATGCTGAATGTTTTGGATGGGAGAGAGAGAGCAAAATCAGGAGAGGATCCTTGTAGTTATCCAAGTACGAGGTGAAGAGGGCTTGTACTAGTATGCTGTTATAGGTATTAATGGGAATCAGTATGATCCAGCAGAAAGAATGCTGACTCTAGAATCAGAGGTCTTAGGTTCAAATCTTGCTTCTGATACCATCTGTATATTTTAGGTAAGTCACTAAAAGTCTCTAGGCCTCAGTTATCATATCTGTAAAATGAAGGGATTGGAATATGTTGCCACCACCTTTAGTAAACCACTCTCCAGATCGTGTTGCAGTGATGCTCTCTTTTTTTTTTTCTTTTTGGAGGGCAATTGGGGTTAAGTGACTTGCCTAAAGTCACGCAGCGAGTAAGTATGTCAAGTGTCTGAGGCCATATTTGAACTCAGATTGTCATGACTCCAGGGCCAGTGCTCTATTCACTGTGCCACCTAGCCACCCCAATGCTCCCTTTTTTAGGGGAAATTTTGCCCCCCTCCCCAAGGCCCTGATAACTGATCATACTTTCTGAAGAGTTTCTACCACTCTTTTCCAGCATGACATGGTTGGACTAGTTCTGTGGTTATTCTGTGCTTTTACTAGCATGCTAAATTTCACACTCCTGAAGATTTTTGTCTTAAGGACATTAAAAACAAAAATGAACATATTTGTATCCATACAGTGAGGAAAAGATTATTCGATAAATACAATGCTAGAAATACAAACAGATGCTACACACACCCTGTTTTCAAGGAGTTTACAATCTAATAGTGTAAAGAAAAACATATAAAAATAACTATTTTACAGAATATATAGAATAAGAGATATAGTAAGGTTTAAAGGAGAGTTTTGGATGACAAGGTGCTATGAGAAATCTGAAGAGGAGGGAAAGGTATTCTCTAGGCTTCCTTTTTATTAGCAATCTCTCTCTCTCTCAAATCTTTTACATTATTTTTGTTAACTTGTTTTCACATTGCACCCTGCACCATTAATTGAGGTCTATTTAGTTTCTCTCTGTATCCTCAGAGCCTAGGATAGTGCCTGGCTCATAGCCGATACTTAACAAATGCTTTTTGATTGACTGAATCTTGTCTTTGTATACTACCAGTAGTAGCTGTCATTTATATAGTTTATAAAATACATATATTATTCCATTTGAGCCTGATAACACTTTCAGGCACGTGTATGTTATCCCCATTTTAGAACTGGGAAAACAGATTGAAAAGATAAGTGATTTTCTCAGTCATACCACTAGCATGTCTCTGAAGCATGATTCAAACTCATTTCTTCTCGACTCAAGAGTCCAGCCCTCTCTCCACTATACCACTTAGTTATCTATATCCCCAGCATGTATCATATAGGAATATTTAAATATATTTTTTTTAATTGAAGAGAATTGTTTATTTTATGTAATGTTAAAAAAAAAAATTGTAACAGCTATGAAATGTTCCTGGTTGATAAACAGGCCATAAATATTATTTTTCTTCTTTCTACTAAGAATCTCTTTTGATAAAAGGTGAATGTGTCTTTACTTTCAGTATTGAGTTCCTTGGAAGAGCAGGGAGCAATTTTAAGGAACACTATTAAGGGCATCATTAAAATCTTACTGGGAAAGACTTTGTATATATTTCTAGAATTTTATCTTTTCCAATTAACCTGTCAGAGAAGTGTCACTTGATGTCGGGCTTACCACCTAAGAGAATTAAACAGGAGCTGGATGTTAGACTTGCTTCATTGAGTGGAAGAGAAATTATGGTTTGTGAGCATGAACAAATGATTATCCTAAGGAGAGTGATGAGGAAAAAACAGAAAATATTAGAACAATGCAAGCTCAAAGCAGTATTATCCAAGAAGAAATTGCGTGCATTGAATACATTTTAACTAACAGCAAGATGGAAAATTTGCATATTTTCGCAAATCACTTTTTTTTAAAGAAAACAAAGTCAGAAAAGTTAAAGGTGAATATTTTGAACATTCGCTTTTGCTAATGGGTCCATATATTTCTTTTTCCATTTATTGCACATGCTCTTAATCAAGAGACCATGTGGTATCATGGGAAGAGCAGTGGACCAGTAGCACAAAGAGAAAATCATTGCACTTCCCTTTGACCCAGGTCTTTATTGTGTCCATTGCGAATAATAATGTCTTCATTACCTGTTTCACATGGCTATCAGGAAGTAAGTTGTTTATAAAATCTTAAATGCTTTATGGGATGTCATCACAGACAGCAACTGGTGAGTAGAAGGAGCCTCTGCATGTACCTTCCTCATGTCTGGCATCTCCTGACTTTGGCCCCCAGTTACCCAAAGAGGAGAAGAGGAGGAAATCTTAGAGTGGTGGAGACTGCTTACAGAGGAGGAAACTGAGGCTCTGTGGACCAGGGCAGGGATTCATCTTAAGGAACACTGGAAACCAGATGCAGAGGTGGGATTCAAACCCAGAGCCTCTCATCTACTAGACCCACTAATCTCCAGTTTCTTGTATTTGACAAGGAATCAATTTAGGAATGTTTTTACTATAACCCTGGAATAATTACAGGGAACTATAGAGCCCATTTGAGAAGCCCTTGAACTCCTCCATCTGGAATCATCACAGCGAACAGATGAGGCACCCTATTCCAACTTGAGGGAAGACCCATTGAAGAAGATGAGTCATTTTAAGTGTGCTTGCTATGGAATTGGGAAGTTTGCTTCATGAGTAATAGCTCACAATCAGCTTGAACTTTTACTTCTCTTTCTGGAAAAATTATAGATGCCCAGAATTCCCTGCTATGTATTTAATCCTCTTTAATATGAACTTGAAATTTCAATTCTTAATGCCTTCAGTCTTACTGTTCTCACTGAGAACAAGGAAAGAAAACAGAGTATTTTTGGTGAACCCACCAATTTTTATGTGATCTATTGTGAAACAGTTTTGTGTAGCAATCTGTTATGGAGAAACTGATCAGTCAGTTTCCTTTCCAAGGTGATGACCTGGGAAATAGTTTCAAAGGAACTAAAGTAAAGTTATAAATAAGGTTTCCTCAGGGGGAAAAATAACCCTATGTGGCAAAGATTTTAAGAAGAAAAGCAGAGAGTGAATTTCCTCAGATATTACAACATATAGAAACGTTTAATGATACCATTGTTTTCCTGTAAAAGAATCCTTAGCTGCACTATGGATGTTGCAAGAAGAGCAAGATTATTCAGAAGATGAAGGAACTGGAAATCATCAGGGACTGGAAGAAATCAACTTAGCCTTTCCTTGGATAACATTAATTGGACAACAACATTAATTTGCCATTATGTAATAGTAGACAGAAGCACAGAGTCAGGAATTCCTGGGCTTAAGTCTTGCCTCAGACTCGTATTGACTGAGGGACACCTATGCAGCCCCCTACAAGCTCTGCAGGCCATACACACTCTACATAGTAGACCAAACTGAATGAACTATGACAGAGCATCTCTATCACCAGAAAGCAAAAACCAGCTGCCATCTTGGATGACTCCAAAGAATTCCTTGTTTCTTTTATCCAAATGGACCCGTGCTAGGAGAAGTTAGGAAAAGCATCTTCTGACATACCAGACTTTTCCAGCTGGGACCTTGTAGATATTTATAAACTACTTTTGGAAATAAAAGCTTAGCATTTCCTTCAACATGATAGAAAGTAGCATTTGGATCAGGAGGACAAGGAAACATTTGAAAGACAATTAGGAAGATTCTTTGATCAAATTGCATTGCTGAGGTTTTGGAGATTGTATCATTGTAGGTAAAAGAGGTTTTTTTTTATTTGTCTCTTCCCACTCATGGATGGGGTGGAGGCTGGATAGGCAGATTCTTGGAAGGCAGGTCAGCAGGACACATGGGCTCTAAACTGGTTGTGATGGCAGCCTTGCATCCTCAGGCTGTGCCCACCCTCATCACTTAATTAGATGTGTATTGTGACCTCAGGCTACTATGGCTGTTACACCTGAAGAATTATAGAAAGGAAGGAGACAACTCTTCCCCCAGGACCTGATCTGGATGTGATCTGAATCTCTAGGTCCATTGTCAATTCATTGGGGTTCCAAAAAGTTAATTTTTCTTTTTTAAGTCTTCAGTACATCCTTTTTTTTTTTTTAAACAGCTTTCCTGTCTCAGAAGCTATGCCCTACTTTTCCATATCAGTCAGACTTTGGAGAGACTTTGACGCCCAAATCTTCTCTTGCTGCACAAACAGTACTCCTGTGAACGTAGACTACAATCTACTAAGCATAGTTATTTTCTTTAATGCCTTTTCCCAATAACAGGAATGAAAAAAATTTTACTTCTTTAGCCTTTGTTTCAATAAGGTCTTTGAAGTTCATGGACACTATGCTGGCCATCATGCCTATTCCCTTCTAGGCCATGTTCTCAGCTTTTTGGCACTCCTACAGGGCTTCAGGTAGGTCCCTGTGAATGCAGTGACAAGAAATGCATGTGGAGACAAATAAGTGCTTCCGAGAAGGATTAAATACAGAAGTTATGTTTTAACTTATGTATACATATTGTATAATATGGAGAATATATATATTGTACCTATGAATATATAGTAGATATAATTTTGTACACATATATGAGTTATGTATATGCATATGTACTAGCATACATATACATTTTACAACACAAATGTATATATGTATGCATGTACATACATATATAAATGCACACACACACACACACACATGCACATTTCTACCTCTCAGGTCCCTTTAAATTCTCACATATGATGAATATGAAGAATACAGAGATGCATAGGAAGACATGTTAACTGATGCAAAGTAAATTGAGCAGAGCCAAGGAAAAAAAGGCATATACACTGACTATAACTATGTAAATGAAAAGGAGGGGGGAAAAAAGGTAGCGTCTAATTTTCAGGAACAAGATTGGCTACAAAGAAATAACATCAAGAAGTCAACAAGTATTTATTAAGTGCTTATATATGCCAGGCACGGTGCTAAGCATTGGTAAAGAAGGGATGAACAATCTATGATCCTTCCATCTTTGAAGTGGTTGCATACTTTAAATGTGTAACATTGCATATAGTTTCAGAATAGATTGATATGTTGATTAGTTTTGTTAAACTACTTCTTCCCTCCTTTTAAAAAAATTCTTTGTTGCAAAAGATAGCCCTCTGGGTACAAAAATAGGGTACCCTTGTATGTGGATATGTGGAGGAGTCTCAGGAAGTCTCAGTTTATGTATTATTGTTTGAGAATGTGGATACCTCTTGTAAATTATCCAGGGAAAATATTAGGAATAATAATAATAATAATATACATTTCTTTAAGTTTCTCAAAGCCCTTTCTTCATAAGCTTTTGAAGTAGAAAGAATCGTGAAACATAAATATATTTTGATAACAGATGAGTGAGACAGATTTTTTTTCTTATTTTCAGCCGTTTCCTGTGGCATTCCAGAATCTCCTGGAAATGGATCTTTTATGGGTAATGAGTTTACTTTGGACAGTAAAGTGAATTATGAATGTAATGAAGGCTTTAGGCTAGAATCTAGTCAACAAGGAACAGCAACTTGTCAAGAAGATGGATTGTGGAGTAACCAAGGAAAGCCGCCCACCTGTAAACGTAAGTATTCAAATATTTTTAACCCATCTTTCTAGGTTCAATTAGGAAAATTATTCATGGGAAGTTTAAATTCTGATGTCTGGATGTTCTATAGTACACCATAAGACCTTGGAGTCTTAGGTCTTGTCAGCTTTAGAATTAAACCAACCATCTCTGCACAAAGTAACCTGTATTGTAGTTCCTTGTACATAATGAGTGCCTATGTTTGTTATATCATATTGTGTTGTACATCATTTATTTTTTGGCTGGAATATAGAGTACATGAAAGGGAACTATATGAAATAAGTCTGGAATTGGTAGATTTGAAACATACTGTGGAAGATTAATCAATCCATCGAGTGAAAAGCATTTAATGAATGCTAATTATATACCAGAGATAATATATTCTAAGAGGTGGAGATACAAAATTTAAAAATACAGTATTTGCCCTCAAAGAATTTACATTCTGATGAGGAAGACAGTATGATCATATATAAGAGAATACAGAATATATAAAAATGAATATAAGCTGGTGTAGGGAGCAGCTGGGTGATCAAGAAACATTTATATGGATGATAATACTTAAGCTGACTCTTAAAGGAAACCAGAGTTTCCAAAGACCGAGGTGAGAAAGGGGTATATTCCAGACATGGTAGACAACTGATACAGACATCGAAAGAAAGGATGGTGTGTCATCTATACAGAACAGTGAGCAGGCCAATGTGGCAAGATTATAGATTATAGGGGGAAGAAATGTAAGAATAAGAATAAATAAAAAGACTTGGACAAATAAGAAAGGTCAAGTTGTGAAGATATTTGCATACCATACAGAAGAAATTGTATTTGATCCTAGAGGTAATAGGAATGAAGGAATTTTTATTTCATTTCATGGGTAGTAAGGAGTCAATGATTTTTTTTTTTGATGAGGTAAATGACATTGTTAAGTTTCAAAAATAATTTTGTCAGCTTTGTGAAAGATAGATTAGAGACTGGTAAGCATGGACACAGAGAAACCAATTGTGAGGCTACAACAATGCCTCCGACCTAAAAAAATAAAGGTGGTAGTACTATGGAGAGACAAGGATTGATACAAATAGGGATGGATAGTGATATTACAAATGTGAAATCAACAGGAGTAAGTGATTCAATGTATGGAATATGAGAAAAGGGGAAGAATAAGAAATGACTCCAAAGTTATTGATCAAAGCAACTGGGAGGATAATGGTGACATCAGCAGAAATCAGAAATATGTACAGAGATTGAATATAATTTTAAACATGGTGAATTCAAGGTACCAGCAGCGTGTCTATACAATGATGTTAAGCAGGCAATTGAACGTCAGGTAATGGAGTGAGTAAGATACATTGAAGCTGGAGATACAGATTTGAAAACTATACTTAATCGTTAAAGCCATAGGATCTTGCAGGAAGAGGGTATGCAAAGAGAAGACCTAAAATGATGAATTATAAAAAAGGGACTATGGACAGTAAGTCATGTAAGAGAAAAACTAGGAGAGAATAATGTAAGCCAAAGGAGCAGACTGCCCAAGAAAAAGGGCTGATCAATGGTACAAGCAGCTTGCATATTAAGAAGCATGCACATGATGAGTTAGAGGTTATGGGAGACAACAGTTTCAGTAGACTGGGGAAGGAGGGTTAGAAAGCTTCAAAGAATGATTAGATGGTGACAAAGTGGAAAAAAAGAACATGTAGAGACTTTTTAAAAGAAAATTGATAGTAAAGGGAAGGAGAAATGCACTATGAGAATTGAGGGGATGGTACTTACTAATTATATGACTCTGGGTAAGCCACTTAACATCTTTTCAGTTCAGATTTCCTCAAATGTAAAGTGGGGATAATAATTGCACTTACTTTATAGGAGATGTTGTGAGGTTCAAAAGAGGTAACACATGTAAAGTTCTTCACAAGCCTTTAAATGTTATATAAATAATATATATATTATTATCTGGCTGTTATCATCAGCAGCATTAGGTCACTGGAAATTTTTTTTTTTTTGCTTTTAATTTTTCAATAGAAAAAGACTTGAACATGTTTGTCAGTAATAAGAAAAAAGCCAGTAATGGGGGAAATCTACAAGATGAGAGAAAGGAGAGCTTGATAAAGCAAGCTTCTTGGAAAGGGTTGGAAGGGATATGATTGAGAGCACAAGCTTAGGAGTTTGTAGCACTAAGAAAAGGGTGATCTCATCTCCTAATAGTGGAAAGAAGAGGGTAGGTGAAGACACAGAAATATTTTGAGCTATGTGTTTGGGGACAAGGAGAGGCAGGTACTGATAAGAGACCTCCCAAAAGATCAAATCAAGTCAAATCAACAAGCATTTAGTAAGAGCCTACTATGTGCCAGGTACTGTACTAAAGCACTTGAGGATATAAAGACAGGTAAAACATAGTGCCTCCTCTTAAGGAGCTTGTGTTCTAAAGAGGAGACGACATGCAAACAATTCTGTACAAATGGTACATGTACAGGATAAAGTAATAATAATCAAACATAGAATAAACTAACATTAAGGTGGATCAGAAAAGGCTTGTAGATGTACTCAGTCTTCCCAGTACCATAATAGATGGAGTTAATTCTTGCTTAAGTAAAAGAAAGTTGTAGGAGTGGATGTGACGTCTTTGAAAGTGGATTGGGGAGCTGCATTGGGAAGTATAAAGCAAAACTCATTACTTTGTCTTTTTCCCAGTTTTCCTATTACCATCAAGTATACCACCATCCTCTCAGTCATCCATGCTCAAAAGCTTGGTGTCATCCTTTACTACTCACATCCACTCACCCTTTATATCCAATCAGTTGTTGAGAAAGTATTTCCACTTTCCTAACTACTCTATATAGTTCTCTCTATTCACAATGGCAAAATCCTTCATCACCTCATGCCTGGATTATTGCAGTTGCCTTGTGGTTGGACTTCTTGCCTTAAATTTCTCTTCTCTCCAACTCATCCTTTACTCAGCTGATTTACCTGAATCTCAGATCAGAACATGCCACTCCACAACTTCACAAGCTCAAATGACCCCCTGTTACTAACAGGATCAAATATACATTTTAAACCTTCTACAACCTGGTCCCTTCTCATTTTCTGACGCTGCTTGCCTCCAAATACTCAATGATTCTGCTTCACTGGATTACTTGATATTCCTCATATAAAATGCTTCATCTCCCTTCTCTGTGTCTTTGTTCAATCTGATTCCCATGCCTAGAATGCTTGCCAACCTCATCATTTCTGCCTTATGGCTTCCTTCAAAACTCAGTTCAGATCTGACCTTCTATAGGAGACCTCCCCTGCTAAAGCTTTCATATACCCTCTGTGTAACTTCTCTGTACATATTTATATGTTGTCTCCCCTATTAGAATGTGAGCTCTTTGAGGACAGGGACAATGATTTCACCTTTCTTTGTATCCCCAACACTGAGCACAATTCCCGACAAATAATATGTTCTTAATTAGTGCTTGCTGATTGATTGAATGACTAAATTTACTAGGCTCATGCTAATTGCATAGTGAATCATATAAATTGAAACCATAATCACTACAATCAGTATAAATCAGCACTTTCCAAGAAGCACGAACAAAGCGTTACGGGTAATAGAGGAAAAGAAGAAAGCTTCTGTGAAGGAGGATCAAGGAAGGTTTCACATTAAATATTGCATTTGAACTGGATCTTTAAACATGGTCTTTAAGCAGAGTTGTGCAAAAAAAAAAAGGGCAAAATGGCATGAGCAAAGATGTGGATGCAGAAATGAGGGACTACATTTTAGAAACACCAGATAGTCTAATTTGGATGTAATATGGAATGTGTGAAGGACATTTGTGCAAGAAAAGGTTGGAAAGACAGATTGGTACTAAATTTTATATGACCTTAAGGTTTTAAGCTCTAGTGATTTGCGGAATGAAGCCAACATTTGTAGAACTAGCGAAATCAGGAGAGGGAGTCAGTTTGGTAAGGGGAAAGGGGCAAAGGGCAGGGACCATTGAGTTTAAAAAATCATACCAAGTGAGAGCTGGAAGGAATTTGTAACCTCAGGGATTATGAGGACTGAGTTCTTCATTCTGAAACTGAAGTCAGATGTAAAACAGCTTAGTTTGGTCACCTATTGAGTAGTGTCAGAACCAGGATGCAAATATAAACCTCTTGATTCTAATTCCAGGGTTCTTTCCGCTGTACCATAATATCACCATATCACATGTGTCAAGAAATTTTTAATGACTCCAGGAAAGTAGAATGTTGATGATTTTTTGAATTGTCATCTAACTGGAGAAAAGTCTATTTAAAATGAATCACTATATATTTCTGTCTAGAAAAAGAACAACTACTTGTATTCCAGCTAAGAATAGAAAACAAATTGCCCTATTTGTCCTAAGATCATCTATCTTTAAAGGAAGCAAGGATAATGTATTCACCTATTCAAAATGATGGTTCAGTCATATGGAACATTTTCTTTAGGAGATTTTGACCAATTTTATCTCAAACCTGAAATAAATTTCCCTGTTTTTAAAAATCATCCAATGTTGATATTTCTGAAAGATGTGGCTGACTTACATTATCAAGACCCTGAAGTGACCCACTAAAAGTGACCCATCTAATAGTTCAACAGGTTTTATATTTTGTCTCAGTAAAGAGACTTTTTAAGTTCTACTCATCTTTATTCTAATGGTACATTCCTTGACATATTTCTGGTAGATAGAATTCTAGGAATATATTTGTAAATGAAAGTACAATAGAGCTAAAAATAAATGAATTATTTTAATTTGTAACTTGATAGTAATGTCTATTGTCTTCATTACAGAATAGTTGTTAATTACTGATTTCATTAATTTGTATTCATTCATTGGAGTTAGTTTATTATTAGAAACAATATTACTAGGCATAAAGTTTCTCACTGCTCTAGGCTTAGTTCTCTAAATAAAAAAGAGCTTTATAATTCATGGGCAGACTAGATCTAGACCTCAGGAGTCAGGGAGACTTGAAATCAAGTCTAATGTTTAGCATATACTAGATATATAATGATATGTCCTATTCTGTGGATCCTCTTACCCCTTCTCAGTATCATTAAGACTATAAGTTATAGATAAGTGACTTAATCTACTCCAGTGAAAGGAGCTGAGAACTTTCTTTGCTGATGAAATTAGAGGGGTTCCAGTATCCATATCATATAGCCCAAAGTCAAATATATCATATACTATTTACCCATATTGGAATTTGTTACTTCAATTGAAGATAGTAATGAATATTTTTTCTGTAGATTTTACTGAAGTTTATAGTTTTAATTATAAATTGACCCAATATGTATATTATTTTTGTCAAGTCCTGAAATAAATCAAACTCATAAGTGAAGGGATAAAACACCTTTAATAGAGATAACAGATTCTCTAGCCAGTGGCTTTGGGGATCACTCTCATCTACAAGCATAGATGTCCAATAAGGGAACTTACAGAAAAAGCTTTAATAATTTTATTAGCAGGAAAAGGGGAGGAGGGTCAAATGAGGTAGGGGAGCCTAGTCAGGAGACCCCAGTCACCCTTGGCAATCTGGCAATACTCACTCATTCTGGTAAACTTACCCTTCATGATTTAACTTGCCATATCTCAGTAGAGTAGGACAAGGACATTAGAAGCTGAGATCCAGGTCAGGATATTTTTTCTTACAAGGTAAAATTCCAGAGTAGAGACTTAGGGTGTGGTTAAGCTTAGCTCAATGAAGAGTGAAAATCTTAAGTATAGGAATGCAGGGACATGACTAGTATTATTAAGGAGTGGTAGGTAATAGGTAATATGTTATTTGATGTTAAATTTTTTCTGTCATTTTCATCTCTTCTTTATAAAAATAAAAGTTTAAAAATATAAATTTCAACTGAAGACCAAGAGATATTTAATAACCAGAAAACTTTCTTGTGTATGTAGTATAAGCTTTTAAGTCATTGAAGTAATTAAGTAAATAATTTGAACACCAAAAGTTGTGAAAATTTATTATTTAGCAATTAAAAATTGTTTAAATTTTGAAAGTACTTCTGCCCTCCTCCCTATCCTCTCTGTTCTGTTTAGTGCCAGTTATACTTAGAAATGATTACTTCAGTTAGTAGTAATAAAAAGCCTGATGCTTGAATTGCTTGCCTTTTCAATGAGGGTGGGTGGGGAGGGGGGGAAGGGAGAACTCTAAGTTTTAAAGAACAAATGTTAATAATTGTTTTGGGGGGTGGCCAGGTAACACAGTGAATAGAACGCCAGCCCTGAAGTCAGGAGGACCTGAGTTCAAATATGACCTCAGACACTTAACTGTTACTAGCCCTGTGACCTTGGGCAAGTCACTTAACCCCAATTGTCCTGCCTTCCCCCCTCCAAAAAAAAATGTTTTTACATGCAACTGGCAAATAAAATCTACAAATAATGGGTTATAGAAATCCATCTTGCCCTACAGAAGAATGTAAGGGAAAGGGATAAGAGAAGAGGTGGTGGGGATGATAGAAGAGAGGGAAAATTTGGGGAAGGGGTAATCAGAATGCAGGCTGTCTTGGGGTGGGAGGAGCGGAGAGATGGGGAGAAAATTTGGAACTCAAAATCTTGTGGAAGTAAATGTAGAAAAATTAAAAATTAAATAAATTTTAATTTAAAAAATAAACTCAATATTTTTTATTAAAAATTTAAAAAATTAAAAGCTTGATCCTAACTTTTGAAAACTAATAAATGCCATTTTTCCCTTCCTCTTTCAAAAGGCTCATTCCTCCAAAACCTAAATAACTCTAGGACAGTGGTTCCTAACCTTCCTAATGCTGCGACCCTTTAATACTCCTATGTGGGCATATCTGCATGTGAGCGGAGCTGCCTGAAGATAGATAGAGGAGCGGTGTCTCGGTTCCTAAGATCATTGGAAATATGTGTTTTCCAATGGTTTTAGGTGACCCCTGTGTCTCCTGTGAAAGGGTCTTTCGACCCCACCCCCCCAGGGATCGTGACCCACAGGTTGAGAACCGCTGCTGTAGGGTATGTAGATATGACAATATGAAAATTCCTTGGAATTTAAAAGCTTGATATGTCTGTTAGCTTTTTTTTTTTTTTAATTTAAATTTCCTGAGAGAAAAGTCTGATGAAAGGATTTAAGGGGGTTGAACTATATGAACTAGAGAACTTAAAGTCCTCACATTCTGAACATTCTGAGTTTCTAAATTAGAGGGAATACAAGCAATAAGAAAAGTATCTTTACATTATGTCGATGAGTCACTCACCCGTTAACTTTTAAAATATATTCTTCCAGAAACCAAGCCTCTTAAGGGTGATACAGGTAACATGAGACAATTCTGTTACTTGAACTATAGGAAAGGCAGTAGATAAATACATTCTCTCACTAGAGAGGAAGCATTTCAGTTTTGACAAATAGCAATGCTCCGCACAAATGTAAATGGTAAATGTTCTATCCCTAGGTTTGCTAAAATGAAGGCTATAATAAATAAATGTGGTGAGGTTTGCACACTCTCTCTAGTAATATACATCCCTGAGGCTGAAGTTTGAGGCTCATTTCTTTTCATTTTAATTATTTACTTAGACTAGTTTTGGATCATTGAAGATCTGATTTATGCTGGTTACATAATGAAAAATGGGAGGGTCATTGGTATTAATGCCCTGGATTTAATGGTATGACACAATGATGAATAGATATGCATTATATACATTGTATTTAGAGGAAAGTCAGATCCAAATAGTCAACTTCTTTCTTAATGTGAGGCTACTCTGAATTTGCAATTCATAAATTTTATAGCATATTGATACGTTTGGTTTTGCTTTCAAGTTACCTTATAATGATTAATAATGCAAGAAAAGCCCATAAGAACTTTGAACTTTATTCAGTATACAGTGAATTCAGTAGAATGTTCTTTTGGATCTTATTGAAAGAGGTTTGGTTAACAGAATATTAAAAGGGTCTGATTTTAAGGTTTCCATTCTAATGATTCCACCAAATGAACCCTGAACATTATGGCCTGACTAGAGTCTATTTTACCACTCTGTTCAATAGACAGCGTGAATAAATACTTATAAAGCTTGTTATTGTTACCTATGCTTAATTATTACTATCTGCCAAATATAATTTTTTGTTTTTTACTTAACTTTGAAAAAAACACTGCTTTCAATACTGTTAAAAAACGTTTAGGGCATTAGAGTGAAAAATCCTGTATTCATTGTCATCTAATACTTATGGGATAATGATGATAAAAATCAGTGTTTATAAGATGGAATAGATCTCAAAGACTATCTAGGCCCTGCTTTCCTAGTAAAGGAATGACCTCTGGGATATAATTCAATAAGCATTTTTAATTAATAATTAAAAGGCAGATAGGTGGCACAACTGATAAGAGTCCTGGACCTGGACTTAGGATGACTTGAGTTCAAATTCAGCCTTAGATGTTTACTAATACTGGATAAGTCACGTCACCTTTGTTTGCTTCAATTTCCTCAACTGTAAAATAGTGATAATAATAACACCTATCTCTGAGCATTGTTGAGAGGATCAGCTAAGATATTTATGAAGGACTTAACATGGTGTCTGGCACATAGTAAGCAATGTATAAATGCTTATTTACTTCCCCTTTGCCACTGTTAAATGGGGATAATAAAAGTATCTGTTTTCCAAGGTTGTTTATAGGATAATATTAGATAATATTTATAAAGGGTTTTAAAAACTTGAAGGTACTATATAAATGCTAATTTATTATTATCATTAAAGAACAAATTCCAGATATCGTGATAGCCACTGGCAATAAACAATAAAGTGACTTGTAAATCATGGAACATTATTTATCTGAAGAATTAAAAATGAGAATTACTTGAAAGGCAATAGAGAGGGAAGTTGTGAGTGAGTATGAGCAGATTGGAAAATGTAACAATCAAGAACAGCCTTTATTATGTGTTTGCTATGTGCCAAACACTGCACTAAACACTGGGCATAGAAATAGTAGTAAAAAGAAAGGAAGACCCCTGCCTTGGGAGTTTGAAGTCTTACAGGGAAAGACAACACCTAAAATAAAGCTGAAAGGGGTGAGAAGGTACATTACAGAAAAAGGAGTGTCAAAAGTCAGGAGAAGGTCCCATACAAGAATGAAGGAGTGAACATGGATGGTCTGGAGATGTTCTGGTTATACAGAAGCTCTGAGGCAAAGGATGACCAACCAGAGGAAGGGGCTCATGAGGGACATAGGGATCTTTGAGCCTGAGAAAGCTGCAAGAGCATGATAACAAAGGAGGCTTTCAGAATGAGGTGACTGCTGCAGCATGATGAGGGAGACATCTTTCAGGATGAGAAGACTGCTGGGTAGTGGTGGAGAAAGAAGTCCAGTCAAGAAGGGATGCAGAGGAATAAAGGAGAATAACAAATAGTAAGTAAAAAAATGAACTTGAATCAAGGATGTCCTCAAAAATATACAGCTGAAAAGATGAACTTGACATGTTGTAAGAATTATGGAAAACAGATGGTCAAACCATGTGTTCTGCTGGTATTTGCATGTAACAATCCTTGGGCTTTTCTTGGGCTAGCCACAAAGATCCTGAGTTTTATTTCTTGCCATCCTCTGAAGAGATAAAGCTAACCCAAGATTAGGACTGGAGGGCTGAGTTCCCCACCTTCAGTAGGAGTTTTTAGAGGATCTCCAGAGAGGAAAAGGAGAGAAGTGAAGGGCAAGAGGTCTTCCCCTGACATGTGGAATAGTAGTGATATCTGCAGTTCTCTTCCTCAAACCAAAGATTCTAAGCAAGACCATAAGAAGGTAGAGTCAAGTCAGAAGTAATAAACTATGTGTATCTGTATGTGCATGTGTATTTATTGTAGATGATCACTTAGCCAGCTGGATCCCTGAGAGGAAGACAGATAAGAGAAAACCAGGGCCTGCTGCTAATCATGCCCTTTTATTGCGTTCAATCTATGTTCAATTTAGATCTGACTGATCTAATATTTTCATAAATATTTGTGGTGAACGCTATCCTTGAATTCCCTTATTTCCCTTTCATTTGGTGCATGATGAAGGCATGGGGCAGTTCTGAGAGTTCACAGAAAAGAGTGACCTTTCCTACTACAAGGCTCTAATACAAACCCACCAGCCTGTTAGGGAATGTTTATTTTCCAGTTGCAGCACAGTTACAAACCATGCATATATATAATAACTATACTTCAAAGAACAGAATTACTGTGAACTTGGGACCTTTTTCAATCTGCCTGATCAGACAGAAGCTTAACAGAAAAAACCTCTTAGGTTGTAAGTTCAGGCTTATGCTACACACACAATGTTGAGAAGAATCAATAAAGGCCCCTAGTATCTTGAACCAAATCTTCTGATTTCCAGTCAAGAGATATTTCTACTGCAACATTCTGCTCTGATATGAACCTGTAAGGAGGTCTGATAATTAAAATATGGAATGCTAGGCAATCCACAAAAAGACCTTAGAGAACTTATTAAAAAAAATATACACAAGTTGGGTAGGAGAGGCAGACACATAGGAATTGTGATCTGTGACATTAGACAAAATATCCACATCAATGAAGTCACATTGGAGTATTTTGGAATATGGAAGCCTCTATTGTCTACACTGAGGGTATAAAGACAGAAAACTGCTCTCAAGAAGCTTATTATTATTGGGTAGTATGACATGTACAGAAGTGAAGAAATATAAAGTCTATAGAAGGTTATGTAAAGCAGTTATAAGGGAGAGAGAGAGAGAGAGAGAGAGCACTAATAACTGGAGGAAAGTGGAAGAACCTAATATAGGCAGTAACAGATGATTTGGGGTCACTTCCTATATCACCTGGACTTGTGCAGAAGACTTCCAATGAAATAGAGCCCACTCTTTCCCAAGGAATTGCCTTCTACCTTTGAGTAGCTCTCATGTTACTTGTCTCCTTACATGGAGTCATGATCTCTCTTTCTTCAACTTTCATCCATTTTGGCTCTTTGTGGCTAAAATGAACATCTAATATCTCTTCTATGTGATAATCCTTCAAATACTTGAAAAGAGCTGTCATGTCTTCCTCAAGTCTTGTCTTCTTCAGACTCAAAGTATCCCACATTACTTCAACCAACCTTCCTATGGCATGGTTTGAGGTTCTTTTTTTTTTTTTAATGACTCTTCTCAGGTCATACTCCAGGTTGTTTATATGGTTGTTCAGTCATTTTTCAGTTGTGTCTGACTCATCATGACCCCATTTGGGGTTTTCTTGGTAGAGATACTGGAATGGCTTTCCATGTCCTTCTCTAACTCATTTTATAGATGAGGAAACTGAGACAAACAGGGTTAAATTACTTGCCCAAGGTTATACAGCTGGTAAGTGTCTGAGGCTGGATTTGAACTCATGAAGATGAGTCTTTCTAACTCTAGGCTCAACACTCTATCCACTGCACCACCTAGCTGTCCAGTTTGTGTTTTTCCTTAAATATGACATCAATACCTGAAAATGTCTATTTATTTTCAATCTGAATAGTATAGAGTGCCATGTAATCACTTTCTATCTACCAGAATTTCTATTTCTCTTCATTCACCCTAAGGTTTAATTATATAAAGCAATTTTAGCCAGGAGGGGCCCTACATAATCTATTATTACTATCAAGAACTACATCATTGCACTACTTTTGTTACAAAACTGGAAATGTAGCTATTGTGATATTTTTCCCTTTTTAATGTCTAATGTAGAATTCAGTGTCCTCACAAACACATATTCACATGAAGAATATTGATTTATGCTGTAACAAGGCATAAAGGAAATCCTAAATGCAAAGGAAAATTTTGGACAAATTGATAAAATTATCCAGTGACCTTGAATGACTTTGTCCAGTCAGCAAGCTATTTTTGGTACAATATTATCCAGTAACGGTCATAATTGAAAAGTTTGCATTACTTTTTTGTTCATGACTAGAGCTTGAAATTAGTTTCATGGCTAATGAACAGCTATAGGCCTCTGTGGCCTACTAAATAATTCAGCGTTGGAATATTTATGATTTGAAAAATTTTTTCTCAAACTGTATTCAAGGAAGGAACCACCATTGCCTCAGATTTCCTGGGAGAAGGTGTTGAAGCAACGATAGCCATGGGGAGTGTGTGTGTATGTATTTGTGTGTGTATATTTCTGTGTGTGTGTATGTATGTATGTGGTAGAGGGTGATGTGGGGGAGGGGGGTGGAAGCAGAAGGATAGAAGGATTGTCCCTCAAATGTATCAGAAAAGCATTTGAATGTGATAGTCCTTGACATTTTTTGTTACTTCTGACATTAAAAAGAAAAACCATATAAATTGCTTTTCAGCACATAGAGAAAAAAAGTGAATGCATAAACATTTTTTTAGAAGTCAAATAGTTATATTTATTAATGAGTTATTGATTTAAAAGCAATGGTAATGGTATGTCAAAGCCCTCTATAAACATTAATGATTTGTAGAAAATAGCAAAAAAGAGGAAAGACTTAGCATCTTAGAATGTTTGTGCTAGAATGAACCTTAGAGGACATCCTTCCTCTGCCCTCATTTTGCTGATGAGAAAAGTGAGGCCTAGAGAAGGGAAGTTAACTGTTTAAGGACATATATTGAGTAAGTGATGATGCTAAGATCCTGACCCAAATCTTCTGATTTCCAGTTAAGAGATCTTTTTCCTGCAACTTTCTGCTCTGATATGAATCTGTAAAGAGGTCCGATCATTAAAATATGGAATAACTAAGCAATCCACAAAAAAATCAAGTATATTATTTTTAATAGTTTAATAGCAATATATTAGCATATAAAACTTGAAGTTTTATAGAATTAATCCAGTAATACTACCTTATTATGAAGTATGTTAAGGATTACAGAGCACAACAACCATTTGAGGTAAGTTGTGAAACTATTATCATTCCCCCATTATATAAATATAGAAACTGAGATTGAGACTCTGAGAGGTTGTATCACAAAGCTAGTAAATGTAAGAATTGGGATCTGAACTCAAGTTTATCCTATGTTGTGTGTGTGTGTATGTGTGTGTGTGTGTGTGTGTGTATAGCATAGACAAAATATAATATATAGAGGTTCTGTTCCAAAATGAATGCTTGATACTATCTAAAATTTATGTAGTAAGTATAAATTTCAGTTATTTTCATTTTATTTTAGATTGCCACAACAATCAGTATAAAACATAGAAATGGTTGAAAGAATTGGATTAACAGTATTATGCCCTTGTTTATAAAACTTTTCCTAAATAATACCTAATACATAGATCTTAGCAGAGACTATGCTTCTGTATTTACAGAATTGTACTACTTAGCCGTAATGAAAAACATAGTCACAATGAGAGTATATTATATATAGAAGACTTCAAATGCTGCAATTTCCTTAATACAGTCTTCAGGGCCTTTCTTTTTTGGAGAAATGTTACTGTGTTGTATAAACAATTATTCATCCTCTTTTGTATTTACAATACCAATTATGTAGAATATGATTTAAGGACTTAAACTCAAAAAGAAACTGTGTTTCATGTACTTTAAACTTTTTGACAAAAGAACACATGTTATACTGCACAGAATTGTAAGAGTTAAGTGGAACAGTGTACTCATGTTCCTGAGTTCAAATCTGGACTCAGGTGCTTAGTAGCTGTGTGACCCGAGCAAGTAACTTAATCCTGTTTGCTTCAGTTTCCTCATCTGCAAAATGAGCTGAAGACGGAAGTGGCAAACCACTGTTGTGTCTTTCCCAAGAAAATCCAAAATGCATTGGACACAACTGAAAAATGACTGAACAACAATCTCTACTATTCTGCTTCAAATGGTTTTTCAATATCAATAGATTCTTGATATTATGTAGAATCCTTCAAGATCAAGACTCTATAGCAAATAAAAGCAACTAATAGGAATTTTTCTATTTTTTTTAGTGAATGCCATAGTTGTGGCATAGTTGTGAAAGGTGCAAAGGTCAAAAAGTGAGACTTTTTTCAAGCTAAAATTCCCACCAATTTTAGATGCAAGTCTAGGTTTCAATAAGGCATTGTTGGGAAATTGAAGACGTAGATGAGTTCTAGATTTGGGGGGAACCTTCATTAACTGGTAGGAAGATTATATTCAAATCATTGTTTCTCTGTGTCTTCATATACCCTCATCTGTTCAAGAAACCAGTTATACTAACAAAATCCCACAATTTTCACCATGGTTTTGAAGACTGTTTTCTCCCCTAAGACTACCTATGCTTAACTTTCCTGTCCCTTTGCTCCCAAAACTAACAGAAATACAAGCCATTCTTTTAATATTCTGCTAGCATTTTTTCCCCTGCCATGGTATTTTTAAAAATTCTCCAAATTTAAAATCTTCTTGATTTTGCCAGATTCCTTTTATCTGCTACATTTTGATTTTTGCCTTTTTTCACTCCACAAAAAATTTTAAACATTGTAAACAGAGCAGAAGGAAACAAATACAAATCTGGTCATCCTGCCATGTCTGAAAGAATGTTCTTTGCTTTCTAAACAGTTTTCAAGGCAGTCTGTGAAGAATTTCTCATTTGAAGATAATATATAAAAAATATTCTGACACTTCATTATTTTTTGAAGCAAAATGAAATAAGCTTCTTTCTCTTTGTGAAACAGATTTCCTTTGTAAATAGGATCAGTGATAACCTCTGTGCATTTAAAAATAGCTATCCACACTTTGGAAATATCTTTTATTTCAACAGTAATCAAGTTTCCAAAGGCCTTCCAAGGCTGAAATCTTTCAAGAGTACTTAAATGTTTAGGGCTTCACTGAGAAAGCATGACTATGTTAGCTTTATGACTAAGATGGGGATTAAGGGACAGGGGAAAATAATGTGAATAATTCTTTTCTTTCTTTTCTTTCTACTTCTAAAACACATCCAAATATCAATCCATTTCTTTGGATAGGAGGTAGTAATGGGAAAAGAAGAATGACATGGTACAAGCAGGAAGTGTGGGATTACTTGAATATATCAGTATTTTAATGATTCTGGGATTTTATTGATGAAAATACACTTTCACTGTTACAAATCACAACTCATCCATGCCTTTTTGTTCTATGAAATTAATAACCACATGCTTCTACAAATCTTCTGTGAAATATCTGCCCACCATACTGAAGTCCTTCCTCTGAGTATTTTAATTGTCAACACCATGTTGATTGTAATGGTACTTAACTTAAATTTGAAGACCTCTTTTTGTTATGTCAAGTAAGCAGGTACTTAGCCCTTAGTAACTAATCAAACCTTCCTGGCTAAGAGCAGAGGGTGTGAACTCTGTCTCCTGTTGCTGACATAACAGGGAGGGTTTGGCTGAAATAGGAAGCCAATGCTTTGTGTGTATATAAGAAGAGCCCCAGAGAGAGACAGTCAGAATTAGAATTTTTTCTCCTGGCTGTCTCCTGGTGGAGGAAGCAGAATTTTCTCAGCATCTGGAAGCTGGGCTGCTACTTGCTGGACTGAGAACTGAGTTGGAGTTTTCTATGAGACCGGAATCTGGTGAAGGCTGAGGTTGCTGCCAAGAAGGCTGCCTGGAAGGCTGAGATTTCTTCTGGGTCCTAGGGCCAGCCAAACTGCTGGAAGACTGAAGAAGCATGACCAGGATAAGACTTTGTTTGTGGCTTGATTGATTCTTGAGTTCCCGGCAACAGAAGTTTTGAAGGTTTTGAGATGTGCTGGACCCTGTGAACTTCAGTGTGTAGCAGGAACTGCCTGGAGGACTGGACAAGAACCTGGACGCTGTCAGCCTCTGAATCCAGGTGACTGTGGATTCAGGTAGGAGCTGGGACCATGGAAGGGGATCCAGGGAATCTGAGAGACCACCCCAGTCAAGATGAAAAAAAGGTCTTTCCTTGGATATTGAATGCAGTGATGAAATTGAAGTTTATTAGAGACTGAAGGGTGGAGGGTTTGTGGAATTTTCTAATGATTGTATTTAGTGATTAAGGATACTTAGTGACTAATTGCTAGATAAGTGACTGATTAAGTTAACCTATGATTGCCCTGTGAGTGGAAGACTGACTTTTATTATGAAATGATTGAATGATTAAGTAAGGAAACAAACTTCCTTAGGGATACCAGATGTTTGTTCTTTTGCTCTTTGTTCTAAATACTGTGACCACTTTGGTAAAAACTATGTGGCCGTTTTAATGTTAAGCTGTTGTGAACACTATATTGTGATTTTCTGTGATAAGATGTAATATCATGAATATTATATTGTGATTTGTTGTGAATTTTTGCCTTGATTTGTTATGGAATAAATGCAGTGTTCTCTATGCTGTATAATCAGAACCTTAAAAGCTCTTCATAGTAGCATTCTTTTGGGAAGCTTGTCATGCATGGTGTTACAGTGATATGTGAGGCTAATTTAATCAAAGCTTTTGGTGGACTCTCATAGTTTCAGAGTCTGAATACAATATAATTTTGGTAAACCATAGGATTATAGACTTAGAAGAAACCTCAGAGAACATCTAGTCCAAATCCCTCATTTTACAGATAAGTAAACTGAGTCCCAGAGAAGTGAAATAATTTGCCCAGGTTTACACAGGCAGTAAATATATGAGGTGAAATTTGTACCTAGCTCCTCTGACTCAAGAGCCAGTGGTTTGTTGTTGTTATTTTTTGTTTTATTTTATTTTGTTTTATTTTGCTTTTCTTCTTAGGAAACTTCTTCTATCTTAAGGCTTTACTGGCTACTATGTCCTCAGTCCATTACATTAATTGAGAACCAAAATCAAAATAACCAGTTGACAAAATCAAAATTAGAAATAAATATTTTTAAGGTTTAATACTACATTAGATGAGGTATATAATAAATAATGATAAGATACAAGGGGTTTTCACAGGTGTCTCAAACAAAAAATAGAAAAAGTAAGGAGAAATACAAAATG
The DNA here is from genome assembly GCA_028646515.1 of Pseudochirops corinnae. Classification (NCBI taxonomy): domain Eukaryota; kingdom Metazoa; phylum Chordata; class Mammalia; order Diprotodontia; family Pseudocheiridae; genus Pseudochirops; species Pseudochirops corinnae. The sequence continues at coordinate 146,029,309 of CM053585.1, forward strand.
GGTAGCAAGTAGAATATTCTTGAGACCCCCTCATAGACAATAATGGAAAGCTTTTTCTCCTCACCCCCTCCCACCCCCACCATACTTTGAATAGTAACTAGTAACTGTCGTTTAAAGGAAGCCAGTTTAATATCATATTATAAGAAGAGGTAGAAAACCCCTATTAAATTGCTAAGCTCTTAATCCAGAATTCTCACCAGTGCAGTAAACAAGTAAAATGACATGGCAGCTCACCAAAAGTGTTGGTTATGAGAAAAGCTAACCATAACCACAGAGCAATGAGGATCTCATTGCCATAAAGTATGGAGGAAAAAGGTGAATTTTAAAGAAATGTTAAAAGAGTATACAAGAAAAATGGGATGATTCAAGAAAAAAAAGAAAGAAAGAAATGAAGGTGAAGAGGCAAAGCTAAGTTGTGTCAGTAAGTTCACAGGTGGAAGAGTATAACAGAAATGAAAAAAGGAAGGACTACTGATTATTTGAGGCCTTTAAGATACATACACACACAAATATACATATATGTATGTATTTACACTGTATTATTGTACTTACAAGAACTCTGAAACAAGGTTTGACCAGACTAGGAAGGGTTTTCTGTGTCTTCTAACTTTCTTCCTTCAATTGACAATTATCAGATTTTATCCAAAGCACTGTAGGAGTAAGAGAGGATGGGGAACAGCAGCTTTCAATTACTGTGCTTGAAAGGGTCTCAAATAGAATCCATTTGCCACCCACTTTGCATCTCTCTCTGCTTTTTTCTCTTCTCTCTGAATTCTTTCTCTCTCTCTCCCCCTTACCTCCCCCCCCATTCTGTCTTTGTCTTTGTTTCTATTTGTGAGACTCTTCTTGTAAAGAACCTTGTTGTACCTGGTTAGGAAGAAATTTTATTTTTCAACAGTATGATAATGTTCATCTATGGGTGATACCAGAAGAGAGACCATCCAGTAATAGCCCCCCCCCCCAAAAAAAAAAGTGCTGTTGACTGAGGACTGGAGAGCTATTACAGCGTTTGAGTATCTGTTCTGAACAATGGCAAAATTTCCTGTCTTCTTGGTTTGTGATGTGATATAATTCCAAGATGTGATGAAACACTTTCCAAGATTTGTCAGAACTGAAACCACTACTCATTCTTGGCAATTCGTGTGGGGACAAAATATATTTAGCAGAAGAAATCTAGAAAGTGTTTGATAGGGATTACAGATTCCTTGGTAGGAGAAAAACAAAGGAACACATTGGTGCTATTAATGGTACTGATTTCAGAAGAGAGATTTGGAAAGTTAACATAAACTCGGTATCTGAGAATGGGGATTGGAATTCTACTTCATGGCTTAACATACAGAAGTGACTGACTTTTGTTCAGGCAAATAAAATTGCATTTTATTTGCAAAATAAAATATTTCCAAAATAAAATGAACTGATAAAAATAAATATTCTGGAGGTTAATGCACCTTATCAAGATGGTTTTAATGTAAAAAAGTATGGTGAAAAAAAATTAACCATACCTATGTACCATGTCATATGCCATGGAGTATATAACATATAAATATGAGAGAGAATATCAATAGAAAGGAATAATCATTAAAACAAGACAATGTATAAGAAGAGAGCCAGGAACAAAAACTATGTTCTCAGGTATCTATATATAAATCTATAAGACAGAAAAGATAAATGAGTGTAGCACCAATGCAATATTGACAGTGCCAACAGCCACTGTAAATATGCCAGCATAGTGCTCAATTGCAAAATATAACTGACTCTCCATATAGATGACAGAAGCAAAACATTTTTTCAGATACCAGAAAACCAAATCCCCAAACCAGGAAGCCAATTCCACCATAGTAGCAAAGTAAGTAAGCCAATACTGCAGAGAGAGTCATAGCAACCTGTGGCTAAAGCCTTTCCACAAACCAACATTTAATCACAAGCCTGTCTCCCTTGGGTGCATCCTCTCCTCCCTCTAGTCTCTAACTGCTGTGACTCCCAGCTTCCTGTGGGCTCTGCTCTGCCCTTCAGCAAACTCCTCCCACCCCAGTTTCCATGTGATTACATTCAGCCTATTAGGGGGCAAGGAAGATCTTCAAATTACCATTACCATTACAATGAGGAATCACGGTCCTGCAAAAAGGGTCCTGAATTTAGCATCAGTGAACCTAAACTCATCTTCTGTTCTCTCACTGTGTAACCTTGATCAAATTGCTTAATTTCTCTAGACCTCAGTACCTTCATATATAGAATGAAAAGGTTAGACTAGATGACCTCTAAAATCTCTTCTAACAGCAAACATATAATTTCATGATTCTGAGAATAAAACATAAGCTTCTTGAAGACAAAAACCATTTACCTTTGCCTTTATATCTCTAGTACCTTTCTCACTTCCTGGCAAAAAGAAGCTGATTAATAAATACTGGTAAGTGAATGAAGAAATACCAAACAAGATAAACTAGAGATCTTAATTCAAGGATATATATTTGACCTTACAGGTAATTATTGAGATTTCTTAGGACAAGACTCATGGTTAGTGTAGGATTTTGGAATAATACCCCTCGCTCATATGGAATAAAATAGATGAAAAGGTTTGTGGATATGATATTTATCAGTATTGATATCAGTGATAATTTTATACCAAAAAGATATGTGAAGAATTACATTAACTGGAATGGGAATTTATAATAGAGAAAGGACATATGAATTATAATAAATGGAGAGTGAAACAGAAGGTATGTTGTCACAAGAGTATATTGCAGATCACATGGACAGAAAAGAATTTAAGGTCTGTCGGGAGAAAAACTGTTAAAGAAATTATAGTGAAAGAGATCATATATAATTATAGTATAATAGTAATAAAAAATTAATTTCCCAAGCCCCAGGTTAAGAACCTCTATTTAGTAGATATCTATTATTTCTCTTCAGGCTATTTTCACCTTAGACAACATACACTGTATTGTGTTCCTTTCTAAGTGCTTCTTACTAGGAAGTATGTTGACAAGTTGAAATTTGTCCTTAGGAGGATAACCAAGATGATGTGGGAACTGGATTCCAAGCCATTTTAGAATTAGTCAAAGGAAAGAGGATTGTTTAATCTAGAGAAGTAAAGAAAAAAAATGTTTAATGGGGACATTATATCTATCTATCTATCTATCTATCTATCTATCTATCTATCTATCTATATCTATATCTATATGCACATATATATATATATAGGTATGGGGATAGGATATATGCTATATATACATATATAGGATATATATATGAAATGAGGAGTCTAGACTAGACTACATCTAAATTCTTTTCCAGCTCTAAGTTTATGAACCTATTTGAAGTGTTGTTATGTGGAAGGAATAATTAGATTTTTTTTGTGCTTGTGTTATAGAAGCTTGAGTGACCACAGTAGCTTCAATAGTCCTTGTAGCCGACCCAAGTTCCCCCTACACTTTGTCCTATGGGGCAGAATGATAAACAATTAAAATTTTCAAAAAGGGAAATTTTGACCCAGGATAGGAAGAAATTTCCACACAATCGGGAACTCTTCCCACCTTGTATGGACTACTTAAAGAGGAATTGCATTGTTTCCTTGGAGATCTTGAAACAGAAGGTAGCTGACCAGCTTATGGAGATTTTGGAAGTTTTATTAAATTTCAATCTCAATATGATTCAGTGATACAATTAGCAACCCAAAACCAAACATATACACATGTGTTTATGTGTGTGTGTGTATATATATATATATATATATATATATATATATATATATATATATATATATGTATGTATGTACATGTGTTTATGTGTGTGTGTGTA
>CM053585.1:146033606-146079354 GCA_028646515.1 Pseudochirops corinnae
TGTTTTGAATGTTTGTCTTGATTTGTAATGGAATAAACAGAGTGTTCACTATATTTTGTAATCTGAACTCTAAAGGCTGTTCACAGTAGCATTCCTTTGGGAATCTGCTGTTGCATGGCATTACAGCTCTTTGTAACTGCTACTTACATTTCTACATGTTCAACAAGCATCTCTTGAATGACGTGTTACAATATTTTTTTAGGAAATGATGTCAAATTCTCTTTCCTTTCTTTGAAAGCCAGAACCACGTTTGTCCTTCTCTAATCTTGTGATACCTCTCTTGTTTTCCATGACCTTTCAAAGATCAATGACAGTGGCTCAGTAGTCAAATCGTGGTCACTTCTTTCAGAACCCCAGTATATAGTTCATATGAATGTCTTGAATTCATATAAGATAGCTAATTTTTTTTGAATGTCTCCTTAGTTATTCTGAGTATCAATTCCCTAGTCATCTTTTTTCTTGAAGAAAGCATATTAGTACCTTAACAATATAATAGCTAGCATTTGTATAGTGCTTTATGTTTTACAAGCACCTTAAAAATATCATTTCATTTAATTCTCACAACAATCCTGGGAGGTAGGTGTTATTATTACCCCCATTTTACAGTTGAAGAAACTGAGGCAAATGGAACAGAGGTTAAGTGACTTGCTCAGGGTCATACAGCTTGTAACTGTTTGAAGCCAGATTTACACTCAGGCCTTTCTGACTTCTCTAGTTTTCTCTCTACTATGCCACCTGTAACAGTCATGAGATTTGAAGTTCCTTTTGTATTGCTATGCCAAGAGGTACTTAGCACCTAGTTCAGATTAAGCCTCTGTTAAAGAAACAGAAAGTATGAACTCCTGTTTCCTGTTGTTGATGTAACAGTAAGGGCCTGAACAGGGAGAGGCAATACTGTATATAAGGAAAAACACAGAGAGGGAGAGATAGATCTTCTTGGAGTCAACTCTGGAGGCAGAAGCTACTGCCACCAGGGAGGCTGAAGGGGAGCTGAGGAGGCTGAAGAGAATGATTTTGATTTTGAAAACATGGATGGAGTGATTTTGATTCTGGGAGCCACCTGAGACTTCTTCTGAGTCCAAGGGCCAGCCCAAGCTGTCAGGGGACTGAGAAAGCATGACTGTGATGCTGGTACTTTGTATAAACTTGTTTGTGGCTTTGTTGGGCCTTGACTTCCCGGGAACAGAGACTGTGAAGGATTTGGGGTGGACTGGACAGTGGGAGCTTCAGCATGGAACAGATAATGCAAGGAGAGCTGGACAAGGAGCTGATTGCATTAACTTGGTGCTCCTCATGAGTGGGAAAATTTTGACTATTGTACTTTGTGTCCCTTGAGGAGGCAAAGCTCCCTAAGGATGATTGAATGATTAAGATTATTGAATGATTGAGTTACTAAATGATTGTTCTTTGTTGAAAACTTTGTGACTACTGTAGTGGAAACTATGTGGCCATTTTCTGTGATAAGTTGTTGTGAATGCTATATTTTTGATTTTCTGTGATAAGTTGTAACATTGTGAATGCTGTATTTTGATTTACTGTGAATGTTTTGCTTTGATTTGTTATGGAATGGAGTGTTTATTATACGGTGTAATCAGAACCTTAAAAGCTGTTCACAGTAGCATTCTTCTGAAAAGTTGCTAGTGCTTGGCTTTACACCACCCCATTTTATTCTCTGGCCAGCCCTGTAGTTCAAAGTATACTATTGGTAATTCCATTTCCCCCCAAAGATTCTGCAAAGGGAAATTCAAAGCATACAATATCTGACTTAAGTCATAGTATAAGTACAAAATCTTATTCACATGACTCCCTATCCTGCTTTCAACATAGCCCAGCAAATTGAACATTACTTAATAAAAGGAGGGGCAAATAGAAAGTGGCTCCATTAGAACAGTTCTGATATGTCATGGCCACGTGATGGTGTGGAAAGTGTGCTGAATTTGCAGTCAGAGAAATTTAGCCTCTTATGAAAGTCATGTCACTTCTCTCCATTAATTTTCTTTATCTGTAAAATGAGAGCTGTACTGATGGACACAAACTCTTCTAGAGGACAAAGTGTGGTGCAGTGAATAAATTGATGGAAAGAATCTTTGAATCCTAACTCAGACCCTTACTAGATGTTTGACCCAGAGTAAATCAATTTCTTCTGTAAACCTCAGTGTCCTGATATTTAAAATAAGGGGTTAAGATTCAATTTCCTTTAAGATCCCTTCTAACTCTAAATCAGTAAGCCTTTGATCCTATAGATTATCCCCACAGTCAAAAGAACTGGCCTTGCAAACAATTTGACTAAGTCACTTATTTTTAGACTTGCCTAATAGTCGTATAGGTCATGAATGTTATGGCTCAAGAACTGAGATTTATTTATTGAAGAGCTAATCAACAACCTATTCATTAAGCACCTACAATGTAAAGTACTGTGCTAGGTTTTGTGGAGCATCACACACACACACACACATAGAGTCACATCCCTAAGTCTTAGAAAATCATAATCTAATAGTCAGTCAATCAGCATGGATGGATTACACTTTTTTTTTATATGCCAGTCACTATGCTAAGTTCTTGGGATAAAAGAAAGCCAGAAATATCCCTTGTCCTCTAATAACTAGGAATGATGATTAGCAACTTTGCCAGGTCATGTTTAGCCCTACTATATAATTTAAGACATTGGTTCTTTTGTTGTTATTTCTGTTGTTTGGTTTGGTATGAGAATTTTTGGAACCAAGGTCTCCTTATTTTCTTAAATCATTATTCTGGGTTAGTAAGGAAACTACCTGCTTGAAAATTGGTCTTGAATTCACTGGTGATATGACAGTGGATAGAGTCTTAGAAATTCAAAGCTTTAGATTCTAATCATGTCTTAACTAGTTATTAGCTGTTTGACCTTGAGTAAGTCACTTTGACTTGGCCTTAGTTCCTCCTCTATTAAATGAATATGTTGGAAATACATGATCAATAAGTTCCCTTAAAGGTGCATTCCTTTATCATACAACTTTGCTAAGGACTAAGCATCAGTATTTTTATAGGAATTTCAATAAGGCATAGGATCTTAAATTTAAAAATATTTTCTTTTAAAATGGAACTTGAAGCAGGTCCCAAGTGAATGTATTTACAAATAGCTATTTACAGTGGAGGACATTAACCCTAATTTAATCTTCTGCTGCAATGTGTTTATTATGTATATTAGAAAAGTGCCTATAAGCTCTGCCCAAATGGGTCAAAAACATACATAATGGACAAACAAATAAACCCCCCCAAAAAAAAAACAATCCAGCACTCTAAGGGTCATTCAAAAGCACCTGAAAATCAACACCATTTGAAAGAATATCACTAATGATAGAGATATGAGGTTTCTTGTTCTTGTAAAGTATTAAAAAAAAAAAAGAATCAAACAAACCCATTAAAAGACATTCAGTGTTTGAGAACTTGACTTTGAGTAGTTAGAACTATAATAAAACTAGTTTCCACTTATGCATGCATGGAATTTGTCTTACTTCTGTCTTTACCTTACTTCATTATCTTGGGGGTTGGGGAAAGAGAGAGAGAGAGAGAGTGAGAGAGGGAGAGAGAGGGAGAGAGAGGAAGAGGAGGGAGGGAAAGGGAGAGAGAGAAAAAGAGAGGGGGGAAGAGAGAGAGAGACAGAGACAGAGAGACAGAGAGAGAAAGAGAGACAGAGAGATTATTCTCTGTCACATCTTGAAGACTTCTAGCAAGCTCTGACTAGTCCCACTAGTCTGATTTAGATCATTTGTGTTAATGCTGATAGCTTGAACTTCTTCCCTTGAAAACTACCTGTTCATAACCTTTGACTATTTGGGGAATGGTTTTTATTCTTAAACATTTAAATTAAGTCAAAATGTATCTGGGATATAAGATCTTTATTAGAGAAACTTAATGCAAATATTTTTTTTTCTGTTTCCTGTATTGTTTCTAATATTAACTGCGTTGACTTTGTGCAAAAACTTTTAAAATTTTGTACAACCAGAATATTTCCATTTCGTATTTTGTGGTCTTCTTTATCCCTTGTTTGCCCATGTACTCTTTTTAACCACAAATATTTTATTTTGTTTATTTTTTTAAATTAACAAAAGTGTATTTTCTTTCTCTTCTTCCCTCCCCTCCCCATTGGGAAAAATTTAAGAAAAACAAAACCCTTGTTATAGTTATACATTGTCAAATATAATACATGCCCTCATTGGCCGTCTCTGTCTCTGTCTCTCTCTCTCTCTCTCTCCCCTCCTGAATACATCATTCTGTACCCTAAGTCCATTAGCTCTCTTTTAGGAAGTTGATTGTATGCTTCATCATCAGTATGTCTACAGTGTGGCTACATCAGTCCTCTACAATTGTGGTTGGTCACTGCATCATTCAAAGTTCTTAAGTCTTTCAAAGTTGTTTGTCTTTACAATGTTGTTGCTTCTATATATATATTGCTCTCCTAATTCTACTCACTTCATTCTTGCATCATATCCTATAATTCTTCCTAGGTTTCTCAAGAAAACATTTCTCTCAGTTTGTTTTTTTAATCACAATTATATTTCATCACATTCATATACTAGAATTTGTTCAACCATTCCCCAATTGGTGAGCATCTTCTTAATTTTCAGTTCTTTGCTACCATTACCATTTCTTCTATAAATTTTTTTTGTACATTTGGGTACCTTTCTTCTTTCTTTGATCTTTTTAAGGTATAGGCCTAGTAGTGCTATTGTGGAGTCAAATAGTAAGCAGTGTTTTAAGCATACTTCCAAGTTGGTTTCCAGAATGGATGCACCAGTTCACAGCTCTGTGAACAATGCATCATTGTGCCTCATTTCTCACAGTTCCTCCAATATTTATCACTTTTCTTTTCTTTTTTGTCAACTCTTCAAAAATCCTAAGTATAAGGCTAAACCTCAGAGTTGCATTAATCTCTATTTCTTTATTTATTCATAATTTTCTAAACAGTGATACAGTTACTTCAAAGTAAACTAATTTAAATTTGCATCACTTGTGAAGATGGTTCATAAAGCAACAATATGGAATTCCTGTGTGCAATCATATCAATAAAATACTATGCCAATTACAGAGATTGCTCTGAACCTGTTATAATTTTAAAAAATAAATTAAAACATCATTTTTGTTTGTTTTTAACAAGTCATATTTTCATTCATCCAACTTTCAAAAAACTAGATTCTCTTCCTGTTCTCTTTCCCTCAACTAAGTTTCTAGACGGTGAATGCTAAGATGAATCTCTCTTAATTAGTTATCTATAGGAATAGTATAGAAACAATATAATTAAGTCATTCTATTTCAATGATAGCAGAGCACCACTTGACAAATGTAATTATAATTACTTAAGTTAAACTTGGTGATAAATTGCACTTATGTGAAGGTTAATGTAAAACATCATTGTAAAAAAAGAAAAGAAACAATCTCATCCTTAGCACAGCAACTGATTTTAATTATCACTGAGTATTTATGACAAGTGGCTATAATATTAGGGTGGGGGAAACAGGAGAAGAAGGTTAGTTTACCCATGGTTTCAGTGCCTGCATGATCTGAAAATGCTAAGGAAAGGATCTGTTGGCATTTTGCTTTTGTGACTGACTAAAAGAAACCTAATAAATCAGAATCATTCATTGTAAAATTAAAAGTCAATATTCCTTAAGCAAAATTGTACAGATGGAAAACTCAGATATCATAGTGGCATTCATAGGTTAAATGAAATGTGTTCATGACTCCTCTGCACGATTCATTCATTGCTAGGTTCCAGTATTCTGATCTTAAGCATTTTTATGTTGTGTTATTTATTTTAAGTTCTAAGAATGTGTTTAGCACATGGGCCACCTCTAATGTGCTGCTATCAAATGTACTGCACCAAGAAGGTACTTTTCTGTAAAGGCTAGATGAGCTGCTTTCCATAGCTATATCAAATTGAGAGAAATTTGTCACTAGATTTTTTTTTTCAAGGTTATAGTATGTGATCTGAATGTTGTTGAAATGAGGCATTTTAAAATTGCTTTTGAGTTACTTGGTCATCTTCTTTCATTTGGCCTGGCAATCTATTTGGCCAGGTGTCTGGATTTGCTAATTATTGAGTTTTACATCAATGAAATTTTTGCCTTGTTTTTGCCTGTACTTTGGCTGACAAACTCTAGTTATAATTATATCCCTTTCAAAAGTGTTGATCAAAAAGTGGGGAAAATTGCTTAAATAATGAGAGGGACATTTAGTGCTCATGACTAGATTATGCCAACATAAAAATTATGACATTACATAAAGTAATTTGTAGATTTAGTGCTATGCCAATCAGACTACCAAGGGATACTTTGCAGAACTAGATAAAATGAAAGCAAAAATCATTTGAAGAAATTAAACATCTCAAATCTCAAGATATATAATTTTTAAAAATCGTAATGTTGGAGAAATTGCACTTTAGACCTCAAAGTCTATTACAAATCAATAATAATTGAAAGTATTTTTGTGCTGGATAACGAAGTATAAAGAAAATCAGTGCAGTCTATTAGAAAAGTAAGAATAAGATAAGAACTGCTAGAAAAATTGGAAATCAAATTGGTATAATTTAAGTTTAGACCAACATCTTACAAAATATTCCAGAATAAACTTAAAATGGATGTGGGACCTGAATATCAAAGACAAAACAAACAAGTAAGCAAGAAACACATCAAATACCTTTTCACAGCTGTAGCGAGAAAGTTTAACTAAACAAGAGACAGAGATTATCATAAAAAATAAAACAGGTAATTTTTATCTCATGAAATTTAATTTTTTGCATGAACAAAATGAATACAGTTAGAGTAAAAAAGGAAAATATCAATTGGGAAAATATATCAAATATCACTGATAAAGATTTAATATTAAAGATATGTAGGAAATAGCACAAATCTATAGGAATGAGAACCATTTTTCAATGGAGAAGTAGTCACTGTATCACTGAACAAATAATTGTCAAAGAATCACAGCCTTTCAACAACCATGTATAAAAGATAGTTCCAAATCCTAATAATAAGAAATATTAAAATAAAAAGAATTCTAAGTTTTCATTTCATGCTCAGAAAATTATAAAATATGACAAAGATGAAATTATTGGAGAGGTTGTAGACAGAGAAATACTTATAAATTGTTACTAGAACTGTGAATTGGTCCAGTCTTTCTGGAAGGAAGGAAGAGATTAAATAGTAATTTATTAGAGTATTAGCAAATGACTAAAGTGTCCATGTTTTTTGACTCAGAGTTACCTTTGTTTAAGATGTACTCCAATGAGATACAATAAAGAAAGGTCCCACATACAACCAAATATTCATAACAAGATGTTTTGTAGTAGCAAAGAGATAGAAAGAGAATATTGTAGATCTCCAACAATTGTGTAATGTCTATAGAAAAATGAAGTTATTTGCTTGGATTACATGGCTAGTAAGTGTCTGAGGCTTGATTTGAAGTAAGGTATTCCTGACACCAAGTCCAACCTTCTACTCATTATGCCACCTAGCTGCCTCATTCTTCAATTAATTTTAACAGACTTGACTAAATTTCTAATCTAACACCAACTCAGGGAGGCAAGCCTGAACTTTGATAACGCTGAAGGAGCACAAAGGATTGAATATAGGATGGTGATGTACATTCAACATTAAAAGATCAACCTAGGAAAGTCCATAGTAGCTCATGCTTGTGATGTTTGTTTGTGATGTTTGTTTGTTTCTTTTTCAACCGAGACTATCTTCCAAGTGTATAAGGATTGAAATCTTCAAACTTATGAAATGTGGAGTTACTGGTTAATTTACTGAAAAGTCCAATTTTGTGGGTAATTCACTGAGTTTGATAGTATTGTTCTAAGAGCTACGTGAAAAATGAGGGGTTTTGATTCATTGCCTTTTAAGGACCTTGGCAATTACAACTCTGTGATCCTACAATCCTATGTTCTTCCTCTCTAAAATCATCCAATACTTCAAGTAACTGATTTTTTTTTTTTTGCAAATTACAACCGCTCTGCAACTGAGTTGATGATCTTTGAGACTGGGGTGGCCAAATGATTCATCCTGCTGCAACCCATCTGGTGATGGGTTTCTCAAAATTTTGTTAGACTGCCTCTTCAACAAATATATACATATTCCCCTTCCCCAATTCCCCTTAATTTCAATCTTTCATCTTTTCATTATTTCCTATTTGTCCTTTCTTTTTTTATATATGTTTGTTTTTACATATTTATATATGTGTGTTTATATATATATATGTGTGTGTGTGTGTGTTTTTATATATTTGTTTGCATGTTGTCTCCCTTATTAGATTGTAAACTCCTTGAGAGTTTATCCCTCTTTTGTCTTCTGTCTCTTTTTGTATCCACAGCATTTTGCACAGTGCTTGGCACATAGTAGGTAATTAATAAATTTTTATTGATTGATTGATTGACTGTGGGAAACTGAGACTAATGAGATGAGAGTTCTTTGGATTTTAATAAATTTATTCCTTGAAGTTAATTTATTTAGTTTACTTCAACTTAATTTACTTCAATAAACATAAATACCTGTTCTCTATCAGGAACCATACAAAGTCAAAACCAAAGTGTCTCTGCCCCGAGGGCTTTTGTTCTACTGATAAGATATAATGTATAAACAGATAAATAATTGTAAGATAATTTGAAAAGAGAGAACACTAACAAATGTTGTTGTGGGAGTAGAAATCAGGATTGCATTTAGAAATGATCCCATAGTTTAGCTTTCAAGGAAGATGAGACTCCTAAGAGGCACAGATGTTGAAAAAGTAGGAGATAGAAAGGGGTGGGGTAGATTATTCCAATGGCAGAGATTTGAGATTGGGAGAAGGAATGTCAAAGTCAAGAAAAAATAAGATCAGTTTTGTTAGAACAAAGAATTCATGAAGGGAAGTGATATGAGATTAGGTAGGAAAGGTAGTTGTTGTTTTTTTAATCAATTTATTTAATCAGTAAAAATTTTCTATGTGTCCAGCACTGTACTTATTGCTACATAGAAAAAAAAAACAAAAGATATAAAGTACAGTCTGTTCCCACAGGGTGCTTATCTTAAAATATGACCACTCAGCATAAAAAGCAGTCAATTTAGGAAACCTGAGCTCTGTTCGTGACTGTAGAACTGGCTAACCACGTTACCCCTCTTTGCACTTCAGTATATCCATCTGTAAAATGAAAGCATTGGGCAAGATTATTTCTTGGCTCCCTTCCAGCTCTGAAATTTTGTGATTCTCTAATACACATGTTCAAACATTTATTGTAAATATTTGTCTGCTCCCATGGCAAATCTGTTAAGGCCCGAAATCGCATGGATTTTGTTAAAACTATTCCTAGCATTTTTCACCTTTATGGAACAGGATCCCTTAATACTGAAACCATGATTCATTTTCCCTGAAGTGATTTCTTCAGAAAAAAGTATGAGTACTCAAATTTTCTTCTTTCCTTCTTTCCTAGCGGTGACTTGCCCTAGTATTGAGACCCAACTTTCAGAGCATGTTATCTGGAGACTGGTCTCTGGGTCAGTGAATGAATATGGAGCTCAAGTCGTACTGAGTTGCAGCCCTGGTTATTATTTAGATGGTCAAAGACTCATACAATGCCAAGCTAATGGAACATGGAGTGTAGGAGATGAAAGGCCAAGTTGTAAGGGTAAGTAACAAGCTGGTTTCCCAATTTAACTATGCTTGCTAGTATATAATTTAGGGCTCATTGCTGAAAGTAAAAATCTTCTTGTTTTAAAGATAATTGGTTACTTTACCATCTTATTACCGCAAATGGAAAAGAAGTCTAATCCTTTTTACATCATTACTCTAATTCATGCACAGTGTTACTTATATTGGTATGTCTTTAGATGCTTAAACAACACATACATCTACTATTTGAATGGTTGTTTTGTCAGATTAGATTACAAAATAAATTTAATGATTTTTTTCTCTTTGTTAATAAGCATTTTCAAAATCTCAAAGAATACAATAGATTACAATAGATACAATACAACAGTCAAAAATTTTCAATGAAGCATCAGACAAGTACATAATTCACTCATGTCTAACAGTTATGCTGTTGATAATCTTAATGTCATACTCTGACTCATTTAGAACCAATTATAATCTAGGGAGATAATATTTATTCAAAAGATATTGTTATCTCTAAGAAATTTTTAAAAAGGAAGACTATATCTTTACACACAAAATTAGAAGCTCAGCCAATGACTGTGTCAGAAATAATAGTAGTAAACTAAGTATGATTTATAGATATACATATTTTATGAAAATATCATTAGGTTATAGCAAATAATGTCTTCTACAAAAATATTACTTAGGCTGTTATAGTCGTATATACAGCAAACATCTGGAATATAGTGAGAATAGTAAGAACAAAGTACAAAGCCAAAGGTTCAGAGCTGTTGATCCTTAATGTGCTCTGGTACCTATGTGTGAATATATGCTGGTGTCTGGATTAGATGGAGAGAGAGAGGAAAGAGGGGGAGACTTCTTAATTGTCAAATGTAGGCATTTGTCTAATAGAAAGAGGTATAGGAGGTCATTAGAGGTAAAAGATTTTCCTTTTTCTCACCTTCTGCTCTATCCCTCATTCAAAATCTTTGATTTTATAGGGCTCAGGTTACTTAGGAAAATCCTATTACAAGTTAAAGAGGAATCTGGATCAATGCAACTAGCCCCATGTTATGGGAATCTGAAGATCTTCCCTGCCCCTAGGCCCTTTGGTAGACTTAAGTGACTCTGAGAACCTTCCCTGATTTGAAAATATACTCTGCCCCCTAATAGGCTGAATGTGGTCACATGGAGCCTGTGGAGGGAGGCTTGATTTTCAGGAAGGACCACACCTTATTACTTTGTGATTGGGCAGTGGGTCAAGAGGGTTGTGACAATCTCCGATGCAGGAGAAAGCTATATATATAGCGTGATGTGAGTTTTTGCTTTGGGGCTCACTTTGGAAAGAATTGTGTGATTTAGCCAGATGAGACTCTTGGCAGCCATTGAACTCCCAGGCTTTAAAAACCCAGATGTTGATGCTTCCCTCTCAGGTAACTAACTGGATGTAATATATATTACATCCATATAATACATCCATAACTAATATGGATGTAATGGTCAGATGACTGTCTGCTGTTTCTTTGTCTGCTTGTAACTTCTGCTTGTATTCTCTTTGTATTCTCTGAAGTTCAGGGTGTTGACTTTCCCCCCTGAACTAGGAAAATGATATATGTTTGATTGATTAAAGTAAGATTGTTAACCCATTTTGAGTTGCTTTCCTTTAGAAAAGCAGAACTAAGAACCTGTGCTAGCAGCCATCTTGGGTATGCTAGGGTGCTTGCTGATCAGATAAGGATCTGATCCTTAGAACCTACAATGGTTCTTTCTGATGCTACTACCTCATGTCAGAACTTCAGGATTAGAATCAGAATAGAAACTATTTGGTGCCAAGAGAGGTAATTATACCTTCAGAATAGGTATAATTTTCAATAATAAAATAAGAGGGAGGGCATCTAGGTGGTACAATGACTAGAACACCAGTCAGGAAGTCAGGAAGCACTGAATTGAAATCTGGCCTCAGACACTTGCTAGCTGTGTGACCCTGGGCAAGTTACTTAGCCACATTTGCCTCAGTTCCTCATTTATAAAATGAGCTAGAAAAGGAAATGGTAGACCACTCCAGTATCTTTGCCAAGAAAACTACAAATGGTGTCACAAAGAGTCAGATACGACTGGAATGACTGAACAACAATAAATACCATAAGTGGATGTTTTAAGGAATGTTTTAAGGTGACAGTCATGTGTGTCCACTGATACAGAATAACAGAGCCCATGCATATGTCCTCAGACTCACAACTGACTTCTTGTGTCAGTGGCAATGATGGTACCAAGTCAAACTTTTATCGCAAAGTTATACTTTATGAGAATTGATTCCCCACCCACCCACCCAGTGGCTTAAAGAGTTGACTGGAATACTGAGGAATTAAGTGATTTGTGTAACAGTTACCTAGGCTTGCAAGCTAGGTGTCATCCTCAACTCTTCACTATCCCCATCCAATCAATTGCTAAATCCTTTCATTTCTATGCTGTGTTATACCTCATCCTATCTTCTAATACATCCACTGTAGTGGTGCAGCCCTTCATCACCTCATGTCTAGGCTCTTGCAAGTGTCTGCTTTTTGGTCTCCCTGCCTCAGAGGCCAGTAGAGTCTATCCTCCATTCAGATATCAAATTGATCTTCCTAAACTATAGTTCTAACCGTGACATCACCTTATTCACTAAATTCCAGTGTCTCCCTATTGCCTGCAGGAACAAATAGAAAAAAATCTGGCATTTAAAGCCCTTCATAACTTGGCACTTTCCTACCTTTACAATCATTTTAAACTTTATATTCTTCCACATATTCTGGGATTTAGACTCTGTCCTTAACTGTTACTCCCACAATACACTTCATTTTCTGAATTTGTGCATTTTCATTGACTGTCCCCACACTTGGAAATCCCTTCCTCCTCATTTCTACCTCCTGGCTTATCTGGCTTTCTACAAGTCTCAGCTAAAGTCTCATCTTAAGCAAGTAGTCATCCATAGTCTTCCTTAATTTTAGTGTCTTCTCTCTGAGATGATTTCCAACTTTTCCTCAGTATATCTTTATTGCATATAGTTGTTTTCATGTTATCTTCCTGATTAGAATATAAGCTCCTTGGGAGGAGAAATTGTTTTTTGCCTTCCTTTGTGTCCCCAATGCTTGGGAGCACATAATGGGAGCTTACTAAATGTTTATTAACTTTACTTCTCAGTGCTCTGGTAAACATAGAAGACTAACTTGAAAAGTAGGGACTAATTGATAAAGGATAGAGGAAGTCTTTTCACTGGTAGTTCCCTATACCAGTAAATTCACAGATCCACTATAATAATTACTATCATTGTAATTCTAGAATATGTACAGTATGAGTGAATAAGTTGATTAGTAAGCATATGATTTGCATCTGATACACGGTTCTAAGGAACACTGACTAAATCCTGGTATTCTTATAAGTTAATAGGGTTTTCCATTTAGTAAGATCTTTAAGTTTATTTCTCCTTAAAGAAGGACCATTACCTAGACAAGCCCTATGTCAAATTGTTCAGTTGTAAAAGTTCATTTTTGATGCCTTTTCTCCTCTCTCCCCACCTCTCCTGAAATTTCTTGTTTTCCTCTTCCTCATTTTATTTCTTCTTTCTATCCTCTTCTTCCTCTCTCTTTTTTATCTCTTCCCCATACCCTCTGTGTCTTTTTCCTCTCTCCAAATCTCCAGGTACACATATTATCTCCCCTCCTTGAACACTCTCCTCCTCCAAATTTCTCTGGTGACTATAGTGGACAGAAGTCAAAGGTGCTACCATTCTTCTAGTAACACCATTTCACAGCCTTGGAATCATCCATAACTTTGCATTCTTTCACCTTTGTCTAGTCAGTTGTCGTGTATTTTTAATTTTACTTCCATGGAATCTATAACACCTGTTCCCTTCTATCTAATTACACAACCACTGACCTATTTTAGGACCTTATCATGTATCACTTGGACTATTGCAAATAGCCTTCTATTTCTTTTTATTGTTTCAAGTATCTCCCCACTCTAATCCAACCTCCACATAATCATTACATTAATATTTCTCAAGTTCCCTACTAAAGAAGGTCGAGTTGCTCTCTAATCCCTCTAGGAAAAAAGTATAAACTTTCAAAATTTTTGCGGTACCAACGTGGTACAGTAGAGAGAACACTAGGCTTGGAATCAGGAAGACTCATCTTCATGAGTTCAAATCTGGCCTCAGATACTTACTATCTGTGTGACCCTGTGACATGTCACTTCACCCTGTTTACCCCACTTTCCTCATCTATAAAATGACCTGGAGAAGAAAATGGCAAATTATTCCAGTATCTTTGCCAAGAAAATCCCAAAATGGGGTCATGAAGTGTGGACATGACTAATGTGATTGATTTCTTATGTTATATATTTCTAACTAATCTTCTCAGATTTTCAATTTCTTTTACCTTTTCTTCTGCCCGTACATGATTTTTTTTTTTTTTTATCCCCTCTATATCTAGGCAAACTGGCTTGTTTGCTTTACCCTCTCTTCCTGCCTTTGGAATCACCAGCTTCCTCTACTAGCTCAAGTACCACCTTCTACCAGAGGCTCTTCAAGATTTTCGTACTCATTATGGTTGCTTAAATTGCTTTAAATTTATTTTACAGTTATTTATTTGTATCCCTATTGTATGCCTTCAATATAATGTAAACTTCTTCAAAGCAAGGACTTTTTCAGCCTTGTTTTTGCATTTCTAGAACTTAGAACAGCACCTAGCACATTCTAAATGGTTAAGAAATGCTTATTTTAAACAATAGCAACATCAACAACACAAATACACAATATGCCTAGATTAAGAAGCTGATTGGTGGAAAGATTACACAGGCTAGTGGGCCTAAATTCAATCCTAGCTTTGCTATTTAATACCTCTGTGATCATAGGCAAGACGTTGAATCTTTTTAAAAATTTTTTGAATGTTATATGATGTGTTGTATTTTACATTAAGATATTGACAAATTACTCCCATTTTGCAAGAGATCCATTTAGAATAAAATAGATGTTAATATTAATTGTTCTTGCTCTGATATGTAATATATATACACACATCTGTATATATACACATACATACATATGTTTCTCCCCCTATGCCTATGAAATTAAAAAAGAAGAAAAGAAAAAGAAAAATACTTATAATAAATATGCAGTCAAGAAAAATGAATTCCCTCACTGACTGTATACAAAAAAAAAAAGTCTCATTCTGCACTCTAAATCTATCACTTCTCCTTAATGGTTAGTATGTTTCATCATCAGTCCTCTGGAATGATAAATAGCAAGACCCAATCTTGATGGACTTCAGTTTCCTCGTCTATAAAATTGGATTGGAACAGATGTCCTTTAAGGGTCTTTCTAGCTCTAAATCTGTAATAGTATAATATTATACACAGATATGATCTGTGGTAGTTGAAATCTCTGTTTTAGCCTAAAATAATGCCTAGCTTCCTGTCTTGAATTTCCAACTTTATAGTCCTGAGGGAGAATGTGAGTCACAGTATGATTTCTAAAAATAGAGAAAACAACCTTGAGTGCCGTGGAATTCAGGAAAATAAGAAATAAGCACACACAACCTTCTCCTTCCCCTATATGGTATTATAATTGCATGTCCTAAGCAACTCAGAAGTTACTACAGTTAATGAAATTAGATTACCCCTTGAGACAGTATATAAACAAAAATTTGTTAAAGCATAGAAAAGCAATCTTAACAGAAATGTAATTGGGAGCTACATGTGTATCAGCAAGCACCCCAGCATACCTAGGGCGGCTGCTAGCACAAGTTCTTAGATCTGCTTTTCTAAAGGAAAGCAACTCAAAATGGGTTAACAGTCTCATTTTAATCAATCAAACAAATATCATTTACCTAGTTCAGGGGGAAAAGTCAGCACCTTGAACTTCAGAGAACGCAAACACAAGTTACAAACACAAGTTACAAGCAAACAAAGAAACAGATCAGCAGACAGGCTTCCAGCGTCTGACCATTACATCCATAACTATTCAGTTACCAGAGAGGGAAGCACCAACATCTGGGTTTTTCAAAGCTGGGGGGCTCAACGGCTTCCCAGAGTCTCATCTGGCCAAATCATACAACTCTTCTCAAAGTGAGCCCCAAAGAAAACCTCAGGGCATGCATATATATATATGTAGCCTTCTCCTGGATCAGAGATTGTCACAGCCCTCTTGACCCACTGCCCAATCACAAAGTAATAAGTTGTGGGCTTTCCTGAAGAACAAGCCTCCCCCCACAGGCTCCATGTGACCACATTCAGCCTATTAGGGGACAGAATATATTTTCAAATCTGAGAAGGTTCACAGAGTCACTTAAGCCACTTTAACAAAGGGCCTAGGGTCAGGAAAGCTTTTCCAATTCCCATAACAACATACAAACAGAGATCATGCATGAGTATTGAATTCATTTTGATGAGGAGAAGAAGAAAGAAAATAAGTATAATTTGAAAAATATGAAGAAGAGAAGAAACAAAGATTTCTGTTTAATTTTTTAAACAAAATTATTTTTCTTGGATGTCCTTTTCAATTATATAGGTATTTCCAAATCAGTCCTGTGATTGTCATATTCTAGTTAGTTGTGTCACTAGAACATACACATACACCACCACATCTGTAATCCCATTATCCAGCTGTTGAAAACTGATAAAAACAGCCCATTTTCACAAGCTAGCAAACTTTATTTACATCATTATAAGACATATTTGAAAATAATAGTTACTGGGATATTTTTCTACATCAGAAAGGGGGAAAAGATGCAAAAATATAATGAGCCTATTGTCAGAATATCACTAAAGGTGTTCAGACACATTTAAAGGGGAAAATGTAACACTTTCAGTCTAATTTTTTCTCTATTGTTATTTAACACAACTTACCCTAGTACCCAAGTTTCAAAACAGCATCCAATTATCTTGAATATAGCCTACAGTTGTGCCCCCCCAAAAATTATAGTTCAAGGTGATGTTCATGTTATGTTTTGAGAAAGGGCTTAATGAAAAGTTCATAATAAATTGTATAAATCTAGATTCTATTTAAACCCACTGACATTTGGCTTTGATAAGCATTATAACATTATCACTAGTATATACAAAATAGAGTACAATAACAGTTCAATGTCCCCAGGAAGTCCCAAAGCACAGGATTTATGTCTGATCAATTTTGATAGGCTTCTCTGCTAGTCTTGGTGAAATGAAGACCTTTGGGTCTTCCAGAACCAAATTCGTGAATATGGGAACCCAGTGTCCTAAAAGAAATCTTTTATTTTACTTTATCTATTTAACTGAAGTCAGCCATGCTATTATACGAATTTCTGGTGAAAGGGAGACCATTCACATAAGTATTTTAGATATAATTTGGAAATTTAAAAATGTTATTGCTTAAATCATCTGGATTGACTAAATAGACTAAAATTGCCAGAAAATGGAGTAAACGTCTTCTTTAATGTGATTGAGTATAATTTTCTTAGAATAATTTGTCATTCATCAACATCATCATTGTCATTATCATCTTCAGAAGCATTATAACCACCATCATTGCCACATTATCATCTTTATCATCATTAAACATTATCATCAAATAATTAATGCCTGTTGAGTTGTACTTTGACTTGACTCTCAAGGGTCAAAGTGAAATGGTTAGTATCTGCAGACAGTGACACAAAATTCCCAGGTTTGTTTTACTCAATAGAAAATGTGCAAGCTACTACATTTTGCATGACATTCATAAAGGTATAATTGGGGATTTATATTTTGTATCAGACCCCAGACCTGTATGATTGCAATTAAAATATGTGTGGCTGATTAAAATGTTAATGAGAACAACAACTGGGAAGGATTTTTTTTTTTTTTAAATATCCCCCTTCAGCATTAGGCTAAATAATTCTCCTATGCCAGCTATCTGTAGATAATCTGAAAACATACTACCTTTTTGATTTTACATCCTTGTCTTTTCCACATTATTGTAACTATACACAAACCATGTGATCACCAAAGTTTGTAGTAAATTGTAATGTAACTGTGCCTTGAATACTATATTTCTATTTGCCAGATATCAATAAAGATTTGATAGACCTGGGGAAGTTTCAGAGAAGATTATTTACATACTTAAAATGACATGGGGATAGACTTTGTGAGTTAATCTGCATTTAATATAAGGTGTCTTCCTACTGTCTCTACATTGGGTTAGTTGTTCAATATTTCTGCTATAATTTGCATGGCCTATTTCCTAAGTTGGGTATGGAATTTATTTGATTAGTCAGTGGTCTCCTGACAAATTCTTATCCATATTCTCTACGGATTAGTCCATTTAAAACATAAGGTAAAAAAAGTCAGAGACCCATAAAATTATACAGTGTATCCATAGTAACCAGTCTTAGACCCTTGCCTCCTGACCTCTGTGTATAAATCAGTGCCATGACAGTCTTCTTAATCACTCAGGCTTGAAATATTAGAGTCATTTTTTTTCTTTGTAGTTCCTTATTTGATGCATTTTGACGCCATGGTGAAGATACCATATACCTCTTTGTTGCTTTGTAGTTGAAAGATCATTTTAAACATTTTTCAACAAAAATATTGTTTGATGCCTCCTAGCCATGCAATGATTTTGGTAGAATGCTGGCAGTAAAATGTTAGGCATTTATTTCTGAGAGAAGTTTGAGGTCATTGAATTCACTTTGAAATTTTCCAAAGGCTTTGCATTCCCATACTCCTGTTCTCTTCTAATTTAATTCTTTGCCCAACTCATTGTCCATTGGCATTATCTGCACAAGATGTGTATGTGTGTGTATATGTGTGTATGCATATTTGCATGTATTTTTTCTTTAAATTTAATCTTTTATTTTCTCCCAATTACGTGTAAGAACAATTTTTAACATTCTTTTTTATTCAAATTTTGAATTCCAAATTCTCTCCTTCCTTTCCTCCCCTCCCCTCCTCATTGAGAAGGTAAGCAGTTTGACATAGGCAATACATGTGATGCATATGGATGTCAGAGTCCTAAAGGTTTGTCCATCTAACTGCGTGTCATAATGTTGACAATAGGAACACAGGCATAACATAATTGTTGATGTTCATTCAGTCACACTTTAAGTATTGAAAAGGTCCTATTCTTCCCCTTATACCTTTCAAATCTTCTCCTTGAGATACCTTATGAGTTGATTTCTTCTACCCTATATCTCCCAAACTATGTTTTTAGCTGTTGATCTCTTTAGTGCTATTTCTACTTCTTCTATATTAATACATGGAACTGTAATTAGCTAAGGATCCAACTGTGATATGTACACTATCAGTCATGTTGAACACAAAATGGCTATAAAAATCTGTATGGATCATTTCCATTTTTCTTTTACTATCCTCCTATTTTGTCCTTCAATTCTCTTTAGATCACTTTGCTTAACTGAGCCAACTAAGTTTTCTTTAAAGTAGTTTTACCCTCTGCTGCTTATTTCCATTTGATGAGGTATTGCTTCCTTCTTTGCAATGTTTTACAAATGGGTTTGCATTTTAAACTGTTGTTATTCTTGGCTACCATATTCCATATGATACCATATCACCTTACCTGAGTGAGTCAGATATTTACAGAGATAAATTTTAGGATCTTTAGGTCTCCTTGTAACAATTAATTTAAATTGGATAAATTTCTACATTAAATAATTGCATTCTATGCCCTTCCATATGTAATTGGAACCACCATAATCCATATGTAATTTTCCATCATTAATTTGTTTCACTAGCCCAGGATGGAATTGTTCTAATCATGTTGTATTTTTGTCTCATCTTCTTTCTTTTTACATTGTTCTAATTTTAATCTTTACCAAGGGATTCAAGAAACATATCTCTGAAACAGTTAATAATTGTGATGAGACAAAATAGCAAAATGTCTGGGATGCAGCTAAAGCAGTTGAAAAGAATACATATAGGGGTGGCTAGGTGGCACAGTGAAGTTGTTTATTTTACACATAATACCTCACACTCTTGCTCTAGAGATCAAGAAAAGATTTTTTTTTTTAATTTGGTACCTATCAAATGCAGAAAAAGGAGTCAGGAGGACCTGAGTTCAGATCCAGCCTCAGACACTTAACACAAAACTAGC
Source organism: Pseudochirops corinnae (assembly GCA_028646515.1). Classification (NCBI taxonomy): domain Eukaryota; kingdom Metazoa; phylum Chordata; class Mammalia; order Diprotodontia; family Pseudocheiridae; genus Pseudochirops; species Pseudochirops corinnae. Next base: position 146,053,303 of record CM053585.1, read on the forward strand.
CATGTTACCTTGGGCAAGTCATTTAGCCCCAGTTGCCCTCTCCAAAAAGCAAAAAAGAAGAAAGAAAGAAAGAAAAGAATACACATATATCGAATATATATATATATATTTCATATAAATATATACATATACAATGTTAGGAATATAATATGTTTATGTATACATTAATGAAGTAGAAAAAGATTAACTGAATATTCATTTTAAAATTTAAAAGCCAACAAATCAACAATCCTACAATTAAAAAAGAGGAAAACTAAAAACAAAGGAATATGTGCATGTATACAAAAAAAAATACTGATAGAATAAAAATATCAATAAACTTGATACATATTTATCCAAACTAGTTAAAAAGAAGTGGGAAGAGACTAAAATTATCAAATAAAAATGTACAAGGTAAATTTACAACAAATTGAGAAGAAATAAATGTACCATAATATAATATCCATTATTACATAATAATGAACCTGAGAATTCTAAAGATTGGCTACAAAAAATGTAAAATACTTAAAATAACTAAGGAACAAATAAGGATGATATATAATATCATATCTGAAAAGGAGATTGAATTGCATATAAAGGAATTACAATGAGTAGTAGGGGAGCGTGACCTGTTCTACATGGATTTATAGGAGAATGTTGTCAAACTTTTAAAAACCATTAACACCTGTATTATACAAGGGGCAGTTAGATGGCACAGTGGATAGAGTTCCATAGCTGGAGAAGGAAATGTCAAACCACTTTAGTATTTTTGCCTAGATAATCCCAAATGAAGTCACAGAGTTGAACATAACTGAAAATAACTGACCACCAAAAATATTATATAAATTATTCTCAAATATTGATAAGTAAATCCCTGTAGCTAACTCCTTTTTATGAGACAAATATCTTTCCTAAATGTGCACTGGGGAATGATAAAGCAAAGGAGATTATAAACCAGTATAAGCCCTGATGGGGAAATCTTGAAAGAGTCATAGTGAATCCCCTTACTGGTCAAGCTCAGCATAGGGAGACAAACAGAGTAAAACTGCAAACACTTAGGACAGCCAGGAACATGATGCCATAGGAAACACTATGGTGCCCAGGGAGAGGTAGTGTACCAGGGCAAGAAGATGTTTCAGCCTCATACTGGGGCACCCCCATGCCCACACTAGGGCACTGATACTGGGACAGGTTCTACCTGGCAGCTTTTTTGCGTACTGTCCACTCCCAGATTGCAAGTCAAGGGAGGGCTACATTAATCCTGTTCATAAAAAATTTTTAGATTACAGGTAATCAGACTTACCTTTTTGATAATTTAAAATCATTGCTGGTTCTTGAGAACCTAAGAATTCACCTCTACTAACCCAACCCCAACCTACATATATATATATATATATATATATATATATATATATATAATTTTTTTTAGTTTTGCCAGCAATTCTTGTAAAACAAAGAATTCTTTACTAATTTCTTTTATTTTCCTGTTTATCAGACTGATTACTGAGTTCAATATTTCTTATTCTTGTAAGAATGACCTACCTTTCTTTGTTTTAACTAGCATCAATAATGTATTCTGAGTTTGGAAAGTGTTATATATTCCCTGTTCTTAACATTTTAAAAACTATTTCCTTTGATATTCAAGGTCTTTAGTTTATGAAAATAAACATTATTGTTTTGTACAGCCCTGTGTAGTACCTTTATTGATTGATAGAGCACTAAATTATAAATTAACTTTGGTGACATTATCATTGTTATTCAACTGAAAAAACCCAGCAATCAGCTCTGAATATTCCTCCAGCTATTAAAATGTATTTCTCTAAGGGAAATTTTGTAAAAATATCTAAATGGGTATAGATTATATTTTGTAGACTGACTTCCAGTTTTTATTTATTTACCTGGTAGTTATTTTGAATAGGATTTCTCTTTTAGTTATTGTCTCATACATTTTATTGTGTATACACAAATATATTTATGTAGTGTACATTTTTATATATGCTATTAACTTTGTGGGAGGTTTATAGATGGCAATTTTACTGAACTTCATGTCACAGTTTCTTTGCTAATTTCCTTGTACATTCTTAGTGAAGCATCATGTTTTCAGCAAAGAGGGATAATTTTATTTTCTTTTTGCCTATATTTATGCTTGTAATTTGTTCCTTTCGTCTTCTGTATCACTTAGTATATCTAGAACTATGTCAAAGTTTAGCATAGAAAGGAGTCATCATTGCTTTGCTCCCATATTTATTAAGAAAGTTTCTGTTGTTTCTCCACTTAATATAATACTAGCTTATGGCTTGAGAAAGATACTATTTATCGTATTTTTAAAAGCCTTCAATACTTCTACATTAGAGTTTTATTACATAGATGACTGATGTCCTATGTTGAAGTACTTTTCTGCATTGATTAAGATAATCTTCTATTTTGATCATGTGTTGTTTTTTTTTAAGTGATCATAGTCATTATTTTCCTAATAAAGAGCCATTCTTGTATCCTTGGAATACATTCAACTTTCATAGTAAAAGATTTTTAGATACATTGATATAACTTTTCAGCTAAGATTTTACTTAAAATTTTTAATTGATTTGTCTAATCTTATTTCTCACTTCCCCAAACATACCAACTTTCCTCAGTGATTCATTGTTTTGTATATATCTGTTCTTTCTGCTTCTGCCCTTTACTATATACTCAATCTATAATTAACTCTTACCTATTCACTTATCTGAATTCTACACATCTTTTCAATGTTCAGGTTGAGTTCTACCCATCCTGTAAAGCCTTCCTTGAGTAAAGAAACCTTCAGAGATTGCCTCCTTCTTGAACACAGTTCAGCATTTAATTATATATTATCTTCTATAATTCACTATTTTTATTATGTCTTTCACTATTTAAATTTCTGTTTTATTATTTCTCCAATTAAATCACTCATTTTTTTTAAGTCAGGTATTTTTAAAGTCATGCAGTTATTCCTGAGAGCCATTCATAGTACTTAGTCATAATCAAGCAAACATTTCTTTATTAATCATTAATTGGCTGATTATATTTTGTTTTTATATTTTTACTCTATGACCAAAGTATGATAAATTCCATTGACTTGTATGTACCTGCTGGGCCTGGATATTGAGAAAGATTTCTGCTACATCTCTTTGCTTCTTTGGAAGAGAAGCATTTGTACTTGAAAGTGCACCAAAGACAGAAAATGAAAAACTTAAAAAAAATTATATCTCTTCTTTCTTGAAATACATGCTAATCAGTTTTTTATAAAATAACAAAGAACACCAGGCCCAGGCTTGTTTACCTAATCCTAGTATTCTAGAATGAGAGAATTTGTCAAAGCTTAGGATAAAGTAAAGGAAGTGCTAATTTATACTGTACTCATAAAATTTATGAAACTCAGCCCCAAAAGTAGAATATGTCAAATTAAAAAAAATTAAAGGTAGGAAAAATTCCAAACTAGGAATCAACTAACCCAAGTTCTTTTCTAATATAATTGCCATATGAACATTGACAAATTAAGTAAGGACTTCAGTTCATCTGCAAAATAGGGATGATATATGTTCTACCTAACACTTAGTACTTTTGGGGGGTTCGAATTATATAACTTCTATGAGAATGATTTAGTTCTGTAATATGTGATAGAAAAGGAAAGGTATAAAGGTGTTTATGTGCATGCATTGAAAAAAAGTGCAGGTAAACATATGAATTACTTATAACTTAAAAAGTATTAGTTAAATATCTACTCTAGAATATGAAGAACACTCTACTAGGAACTGGAAATTCAAAGATAAAGAAAGTCCTTACTTTCTAGAAATTGACATTTTTCTGGAGGGAAATTACATGTACACAGATAAATAAAAAATATGCAGGATGTCCCCAAAGTCTCAGTGCAGTTTTTGGCACTTTAATAAATTTAATCCTTGAAACTACACCAAAATTTTGAGGATATCATGTGTATAAATATATGTGTTTATGAACACACACACATATACACACAACACACAAACACAGTGTTTATTTTTGGGAGCAACAGAGTGGCATTAGCATTAGAGAATTACAATGGTTATTGAGTGAATACAGAAACAAGGCAATATATCTCTTACAGTTTGATGTCATACATCAGTTTATAAAAATAAACCCTGTTCTCCTAAAATAATTCTTTATTGCTATTGTTTTATTCAGAATATTAGACTGGATGGACCACTGATCTGGCTAAATATGACATTCATTATCTTTGGTTCTTGAATCAAAAATAACTTGGGAAACTTAATTAATATAAATATAAGAATATTGTGAAGGTGACCATATATCCATATAGGGTATTTTTTTTTCTTCCTTTAGTTATCTCATGTGGAAGTCTGTCTTTTCCACCGAATGGTAACAAGATTGGAACATTAACTATATATGGAGCAACAGCCATATTTACTTGCAACACAGGATACACTCTTGTTGGTTCACATGTCAGAGAATGCTTAGCAAATGGACTTTGGAGTGGTACAGAAACTCGATGTCTAGGTAAGTAAATTCAAGGATTTCTGTTTTTCTGTTTTTCAGATTAAATTTGAAAACAGATCATGAACAAATTGAAAACATCAATCATTAACACTATCATCCTAAAAGTTACCTCCCACAATACACCTAGATATCTGCTTTCTACATTTGTTATGCCCCAGTTCATAATATGATTTCACCTTTGAGCTTTTAAATAAAAAATTTCTTTGAGCAATAAATCAAGGTCATATCATTTTCTGAGTGATTTAAAGGACCATATTTTTTTCTGTTGCTGAAGCAATACACTAGAAATTCCATGATGATAGTAATAAATATCATCCTTTGTTTTCTTTTGCTGTTTTGCCTATCATCTTTTCTCTATTTTTCATATGTAAGCTAAATGGAAAATTAGTTCATCAAATTGAAACAATAGAAATATAGGTATTTGCAGTTGGATGAGAAAATAATTGTTTTTTCTCAACTCCCTTAACTTTAGAGATGTGGAAATTGTTTCAGAGTGGGCAAGTTATTTGATCTAATTTGCATAGCTACCAAGTAATCTATCTGGCATTGAACCTAGGTCTTCTAATCTTAGGCTCAGGTATTAGTTGGACTTAAGGATCTTCCTAAATCTGAGATTCTGTAATAAATGCCCTTTAGGTTTCTATATTTGTTGTGTGTGTACGATATTGATATAAATCATATATGACTTTATCAGTTAATATGAGTTAAGAAGTGACAGAACCAATATTTGATCTCTGATCTGCTGACTACAATTTCAGGGGATATTTTTGTTGTTTTCCACTATGCAAAAGAGTACACAGCTTGAAATTAATGTTCTGCATTTAAAATCTGTATTCCATGTGATGAAATCCTCAATCTCACTTTTGGTATTACTTGTACTGTTTCAGCATTTGGCAATATTATTTGCTCTTATCTATTTAATCTGTAGTCTTCAAGATGCTATTGTATTTTCTCTCAAAAGTATATTTTGTTCTTTATTAGACTTTTTGTTGTGATAGTATTTGAGCTAAAATTGCATTTGCAGTACTATAATGACTTATTGGATAATGAATCCTTTTGGAAGTATCATATCACTAAGACATTGCTGTATCAGAAATGGTAAGTGGAATGGTTCCGAATAATTTGGTTCCAAGATGATATTTCTTTGTTCTTCTTGTAGAAAATATAAGTGGAGAGTGTTTCTCCTCCTTAGTGATCTAATGAAAATTTTAATAATCATAAAAAATAAGGAAAATGATAAAGATGAGGTCTTCTTGTGGCAAAAGTATATTTGATTCTACATGACCCTTGCAACCTTGTGTTCAACATAAAATACAGTTATGACAGCCAGAGTAGTCCCAGCAACCTCATATAGCACCTTGTTATGAATGTCTTTAGAGACCTTATCATGGTATGTTATCCTTATCACTGCTAGTGTTCTATTTTACTGTTACACTGGGATGCTATTTCTAATTCTCTAGAAAGTCAGCATGGAGAGATGGCTATAGTGCTTGATTTAGAGCTAGAACTCCTAGATTTAAGTTCCAATTCTCTTCCTTATTATCTGTATAAGAATAGGTAAATTACTAATTCTCCATAAGCCCTTGTAAAGCCAATCATGAGCAGTTCTCCTGAGGACTGCAGCTGTGAATAACTTTAAGGGTCTAATCACATAGTATAAAGAACTCTCTATTTATTCAGCAATAAACTAAAGCATAACATTAAAAAAAACTAAAGCATAATATTCATGACAACATCACATAACAATTTATTAACTAAGGTGGCCACATAGTCTTAAACAAACATATCATTCAGTATATCTTACAGTCCTCTTTAAGGAGTAGCAGAAAATACAAACACTATCTACCCCTAGGTCACAGTAAGTTACAATCTCCTCAGTCAATATGGAGTATCCAAAATAAAGTCCTCTTTCATCTTGTCTCGAGGCTGGCATCCAAACCCCACAGCTCCTTCTCCATGGAATAAATGTTTCTAACTCTTGTCTGGATTCACAAGAAGGTACCTCTCTGCTCCTCTTCCATATCTCAGCCCATGGGGACTGCTCCACTCCAAGCTCTTTGCAGTTTCTGTTTCTAGGAAAACAAAGCTTTACAGGTCTACAACAGTAATTACACACATTACCAGCACTATTATCTCAATTCACTTTCTGTCTGAGAAACTAATATAGAACAACAGACAGGGCTTCTGTCTGAGAAATCAACACAGAACAGCAAACAGGGCTTCTGTCTGAGAAAATTACACAGATCAACAGACAGATCTCCAATATCACAAACATCCTCTCTCTGTTCTGCCTGCTCCCAGCACTGCTAGTGCTCTTATCTGCTCCTTCCTGTTCTACCTTTTTGGCAAGCTCCTCCCACCATGGGCTCCCATGTGATTACATTTGACCTATTAAGGAGCAGGGGGGAATCTTTAAACTCCCTTAGGCCTATAAAGGCCAATACAGTGTATACTGTTTCCAATAAATGACTCTTGATGCAATCAAAGGCTAGGCTCAAAGGCACTTGATTAGCCAAAACTCAATCCAGAAAAACAGAAAAAAAAAAAATCCCATTTTCCTTGCCATTGCAGAACTTTAGTTGTGGTTATTATTGTTGTTATTGTGTTGTTGTTTTTAATCTGTAAAATGGGAATGTAAGATGGTACCTGTAATACCTGTTTATAAAACTAATGTAGAGAAAATTTTTATTAACCTTAAGACACTGTAACAACATGAGTGATTTATTCTTTTCTTAAATTATAGCTCCCCTAGCAAAAAGCAGAGTGTTCTGCACACAATAGATTTCTAAATAATGACTGGTAAATGAGTGAATGAACTGCTTAGAAATGCAGAATTTATATCATCATTAAAAAAATTACAATGGAGAACTGCAGTGATTTGTTTTTTCCATATTTATGTATGGATCTTTCCAAATTGCTAAATGGACCAAGATGTCATTTATTTATTCATTCAACAAATATTATTTGAGTTCCTACTATAGTTAAAGTATGATGATAGGGGACCTCTTTGCCATTCCTCAAAGGACAGTCTATTGCTCAGCTTTTGGCATTTTCACTGACTGTTTCCTATGCCTGGAATTCTCTCCCTTTCATCTCTATCTTGTGGCTTCCCTGGCTTCCTTTAGCTGCCACTTAATCCCATATTCTACAGGAAACCTTTCTTGATGCCCCTTAATTCTAGAGCTATCCCTCTGTTATTACTGGGTTTTGTTGTTTTTGTTGTTTAGTCATTTCAGCCATGTCCAAGTCTTTGTGACATCATTTAAGGTTTTCTTGGCAAACATACTAGAATGGTTTGCCATTTCCTCTTCCAGCTCATTTTACAGATGAGGAACTAAAGTAAACAGGGTTAAGTGACCTTACCAGGGTTACCCAGCTAATAAGTGTTTGAGACTGGTTTTGAGCTCAGGAAGATGAGTCTTCCTCATTCCCAACCCAGTACTATATCCATTGTGCCATCTAGTTGCGCCTGTTTCTAGTTTACCCTGCATATAGCTTTTTTGTACGTAATTGCTTGCATATTTTCTCCTCCATTTGACTATAAACTTCTTGAGAGCAAATGCTATCTTTTTTCCCACTTTCGTTGTATTCACATTCTCCCCCCCCCTCCACCCTGACCCCCATCCCCAGCTCATTGTAAGTGCTTAATAAATGTTTTTGACTATCAGGGATGCAGAGATTTATAAAATGTTGTCCTTCTTCTCTAGGACTTTAGAGTCTAGTCAAGGTGACAAGACACATGCATAATTTAATATAAAATAAGTCGTGCAGTCCTTTTTGGACAGGGCTATGAAACAAATAGATGACATTGCCTTATAATACCTAGATTTCACCAAAGCATCTGACAAAGTATCTCATATTGTCTTTGTGAATGAAAAAATGAAGGCTAGATGATACTAAAATTCTACGAATCTGGAACTTTTTGAATGGATAAATCTAAGGATCATGTTGATTTCAGAGGGCTGTCTCTAGTGGAACATTTTGAGACTGTCTTTGGTTCTGTACTATTCAACATTTTTACCAATTGCTTGATTGTATTTTGCAGAAAATGCAAAACTAGAAAGTATGACTAACACACTTGAATAACAGAATTAGGATCCAAAAAAAATCAATAGTCTAGAAAATTGAACTACATATAATTAGATACAATGTAATAAGAATGTTTGTTTTAAAATTTAATTTTTCAATTAAAAACATCTATTTTTTTTCTCCCTCACAATACCCCACCTAATTGGGGGGAAAAGAATGTCAAAGCACTAGTACAAATATAGATAGTAGTAGTAATAATAATAATAATAATGATAATATTCACACACTGTACCTATCCCAAAAACATGTCTCATTGGACGTCCTCTAGTTCATCACTTCTCTGTGGCTACCATGCTTCATTACTGGTCTCCTAGAATTGTAGTTGGCTATTACAGTGATTAGCCTAATGGAAATTAATTTATATTTAGGTAAATATGTTTCATATAAGTTAAAAAAAACCATCACGTGTACAAAATATGGAAAAATGTTTCTAGATATTTCTAGTAATTAATGTAAAAGAGATCCTAAGATTTATTGAATTATTGGTTCACTTTGAATCAACATTATGCCAAGCCAAGCAGGAAACATAATTCAAGCATTATCCAGAACAAGGAAGATTTGCAATTCTCTTGTATTCCACCACAATTAGACCACATTGGAATGTGGTCTTTAATACTGGATCTCATCTTTTGGCATGCATATTGATTACCTGAATGCATTCACAGAAAAACGACTGGGATGGTGAGACTTATGATCTTGCCACAAGAGAATGAGACTTGGGGATGTTTAGCTTAGCGAATAGAAGACTTAAGGAAAGGACGTAATTTCAAGTCATGTCATATGGAAGAGGGATTATTCCTGTTCTACTTGACCCCAGAGGACTAGGTTAGAGTAATGAGTGGACCTTTTAATTTATAGAGATTCAGATTTAGGCTCAGTATAAGCACAATTGGCCAAATCTTTCCACTGCACCACAACGTCCTCTTGTAGATTTTATTAGCAGTGCTAAATTTGAAAAGAGAATTTTAACTTTGGTTTGAATATGATTAAAAGCAGGAAGCAGTAACTTCAATCAGCACAGATCCTATAGTTGCATAATGTTGAGGTGTGGGATACTTGTTTTGCCCTATAGAACATGCTTTGCCACTTATGATAACCATTGTCACTGAAGACTAAAGGTATATAGGCCTAACTCATTCCTCCATGCAAATTGGGTTGACTTTTACTTTAAAAATCTTAAAATCTTCCTTGATTGTCTTAGAAAACTGAAAGCTCAAGCTACTGACATAACTTTCTGGTCATCTGAATGCATGTTTCCCAGAGCTCCTGAAACTCTTTAAAGCTTGGCTTGTGGAAAACAGTAGGTGACACATACGAGGGATTTTTGCTCAACTGAATCAACTGTCCTCAATGCATGTCCTTTTTGAATATTCTTGTGCTATGGCTAAATAAATCTACTTTTGTTAACTGTGACCTGTGAACATCACTTTTTTCCCCCAATAAAACTACTGGGAGACTGTCTTAAGTTAGGCATGACCCAGAATGGAGTTTATACATTAGCCGATGTCATTACAAACTTCAAATGATATGAAAATATCATTCAGTTGAATGGTAATAGCTGTATACAACAGCATATTTCAAAGTAAATTACTTCATTTTCTATGCATTAAAACAGCTGTATTGTTTGGATTTCTGCACAAGCAAGATCTATGATGACATATGCACATGTTTATGAAGCAACAGGCCCAAAGTTTCACACTAATAAGAGCCTGAGCTAGGATTCAAACCCATGTTTTCTGACTCCAAGTTCAGAGCTCCTTCCTTACTGATTTGCTGTCCCTTTATTTTATTGATGCTTTCATATTGAACCTGAAGGTCTTTTGGCTCAAACACTGGCCATTCTTTCCCAACTTTTTCATTCTCAAAAAGGATTCATGGCAAGAAAGTGAGAGACTTCCCATGATAGCAGTTTCCATCAACACCTCACCAGACTAAACACCGCCTCATGCTCCATTAATATATAAAAGTTATGTATGCACATATTTAGAAGTGACTGTCCAAAGGCTCTTAGTGGTACTGCTGAAATTAGATCTCAGGTCTTTTGGTTCCTACTCTAGGGGTTATTTGCATTATTCCTTACAGGCTCTTAAACTCTTTCTAGGCTGTCACTTTTTTTTTTTCCTTTGATGGAAGGGAGAATATAGTCATGAATCCCCCTTAAAAGATGGAATCATTTGGCTTTTGTTGTCACATATTTGGCAGCTAACATCACCCCCTATGATTGTTGATTACTACCAGAAAGTAGCAAAAGTCTATCATGGCATTGTGAAAGAAATCAAACTTTTAAACATTAGTGTTCCCCTGAAATATTCTCAAAAAGAGTTGTACATTCCATCTTAATATATATGTTATAGGTGTAGTTATTTGGGTGTAGATATAATCATTTATGTTTAAACCAACAGTCTTTTTAGTGATTTGTGTTGTGCAAACATGAAGCTAAGACATCTGGAATTTTGTTCCTAGTTATTAGCAAGCAGGTAGAATCTTTAAATTGTCTATGGAGTTTTAATGCGCCATATGACCCCTGTCTTGGCCTGAGGACAGTGTTGTTGCTCAAAAAAAGCCACTCTATTTCTGATTTTCTTGCTAGCACAACATGTTTACAACTTCTGTTATTCTATTCCCAGTGATAAATACTGAAAATTATACAACAAAAAAGAAGCCAAATATTTGCTTTATAGATTTTTTTTAAATGCAATTCTATTGAGATAAATAAATATTCTGAATGCAAAGTGGATACAATGAAAATGTGACTTAAACCAGACAGCTTCATACCTCCAAGAAAGAAATATCATCAAATATTGGTATGAAACACTTTAGACTTAGCTCTGTTATTTTACCTGTGTGAAACTGGGCAATTCATGTCACCTATGTGGGATTCAGTTTTCCCATATGAAAAATCAATCCTTTGAACCAAATGACCAACTCCTTTTTTTCTGCCCAAGGCTAGACCATTCTTCTGTTCTCCCAGTCTCCTAACCTTGGAATTATCTTTGACTTTTCACCCTCCCTCATTTTACTTAGGACTAACTAGATGCCGTAGTGGATAGAGCACCAGTCCTGGAGTCTGGAAGACCCAAGTTAAAATTTGGATTCAAATACTTATTAACTGTGTGACCTGGGGCAAGTCCCTTAACCCTGTTTGCCCCAGTTTCTCTTTCTATAAAATGAGCTGAAGAAGAAAACGACAAACCCCTTTGCCAAGAAAACCCCAAATGGGGTCAGGGTCATAAAGAGTCACTTAGCACTGGAAAGTGACTAAACAACAACAAAAATTTCACTACTAACTCTTTACCAAATCTTGACCTTTCTACCTTTTTAACTAGCTCCTTTTTCTCTACTCATACAGCTATTACTGATTCAGAATCTTGTCAGTTCTTGTCTAGATGATTGTAGCAGCTTCCTAATTAGTCTCCTTTTTTGAATAAGTTCACTACTCCAATACATCTGATGCACTGCTGCTAAAGTAGTTTACCTTAATCTAAGATATGACCATGTAATTCCCATACTCAGTTGAATCCAGTGACTTCCTATTTCCTTTTCCCTTCTCACTTCTTTGTTCTTTTTCACTGATCATCCTACATGCCTGGAATATATTTCCTCTTTACCTTTACCTTAGTCTTCTTTCTTTAAGACATAGCATAGTAACTGTCTTTTGGGTGAAATCTTTCTTGATCCCTCTTCAGTTACTAGTGTCCTTCCTCAATGCTCTTTTATGTAACTCTTTATTCATGGATCTATTTATGTATTTATTCATTTTATTATTATTATTACATGTATATTGTATTTTATATTATGTATATTTATATACAGACTCCTCATAGTGTTAGTGTAGCTTTAAGCTTGAATAATCGAATGGATAAAAACCACACAAAGACTGTTGGGACAGACTGTTTATTCTTGACTTTCCCATAAGACTATAAACTCCAGGTGAGGAGGATTTTTTTTTATCCCATTCTGTTTTAGTTTGTATCACCAGGGCATAGTACTGGAGCCTAAAATATAGTAGTCACTTAATAAATATTTGTCATTTGACTGATTCAATGATCATTTTGTGACATCAAATTCACTTATGTCCTGTGTCATTTTCACTATTTGCATCATGTGGACCAAGTCCTGAATCTCTTTAGTATCACAGAGATAACCAGTGACATACATATAACTCATGTTTTATGACTGAATCATAATCATAATATACAAAGCTGATGCTTTCTTTATAAAGAGAAAGTTATCTCAAGAGAGAAATGATCTCTAATCTTTTTATTTCTTTTTCTTTTTTTAAAATTTCATCCACAAGATTGTGTTACAAATTTTCTCCCCGTTTTCCCCCTAACTCCCGCCTCAAGATAGCGAGCCTACTGAATACCCTTTCCCCCAATCTGCCCTCTCTTATACCCCCTCCGAATTCCCCCCTTATTTTCTTGTAGGGCAAGATGGATTTCTGTACCCCAGTGCCTGTATATCATTTCCCAGATGCATGTAAAAAACATTTTTTTAACATTTGTTTTTAAAACTTTGATTTACAGATTATTTTCCTTATTCCCTCCTCACCCCCCCCCCCACTGGAAAGATAAGCAATTCAATATAGATTTTACATGTGTAGTTACCTAAATCATTTCCATAGTAGTTATACTGTGAAAAAGTAACTATATTTCCCTCCATCCTATCCTGCCCCCCACTTATTCTATTTTCTACATTGACCCTGTAGTTTTTCCAAAGTGTGTGCTTCTAACTACCCTCTCCCCCAATTTGCCCTTCCTGCTATCATCCCCACTCTTGTCCCCTTCCCCCTACTTTCCTGTAGGGTAGGATACCCAAATGAGTGTGTATGTTATTCCCTCCTTAAGCCAAATTCCATGAGAGTAAGGTTGACCCATTGCCTTTCACCTTCCTGCTCTTCCCCTCCATTATAACAATTTTCTCTTGCCTCTTTTATAGGAGATAATTTACCCTAGTATATTGCTTCCTTTCTCCTTCTCTCATTATATTCCTCTCTCACCTCTTAATTTTATTTTTTAGATATCATCCATTCCTATTCAACTGATCCTGTGCCCTCTATCTATGTATACATGTACACACATATGTGTGTATACACACACACACACATATTCCCTTCAACTATCCTTATAATGAGAAATGTCTCATGAGTTACAATGGTTATTTTTCCATATAGGAATATAAATAGTTCAACTTTAATAAGTTACTTATGATTTCTTTTTCCTGTTTACCTTCTCATGCTTCTCTTGCTTCTTGTATTTGAAAGTCAAATTTTCTGTTCAGCTCTGACTTTTTCATCAAGAATACTTGAAAGTCTCTATTTCACTGAATATTCATATTTTTCCCTGAAGCATTATGCTCAGTTTTGCTGGGTAGATGATTCTTGGTTTTAATCCTAGTTCCTTTGACTTACAAGATATTGTATTCCAAACACTTTGATCCCTTAGTGTAGAAGCTGTGTTATCCTGATTGTGTTTTCACAATACTCAAACTGTTTCTTTCTGATAGCTTGTGATATTTTCTCTTTGACTTGGGAACTCTGGAATTTGGCTATGCTATTGCTAGGAGTTTTCTTTTTGGGATCATTTTAAAGAGCTAATGAGTGAATTTTTTCAGTTTCTATTTTGCCTTCTGGTTCTAGAATATCAGGGCAGTTTTCCTCGAGAATGTCTGGAAGGATGATGTCTAGGATCTCTTTTTGACCATGACTTTCAGGTAGTCCAGTAATTTTTAAATTATCTCTCCTTGATCTATTTTCCAGTTCAGTGGTTTTTCCAATGAAATATTTCACATTGTCTTCTATTTTTCATTTGTTTGGATCTGTTTTATAGTATATTGATTTCTCATAAAGTCATTAGATTCCATTTGCTCCAGTCTATTTTTGAAGGGATTGTTCTCTTCAGTGAGTTTTTGAATTTCCTTTTCCATCTGGGCAAAACAGCTTTTTAAGGCATTCTTCTCCTTATTGGCTTTTTGGGCCTCTTTTGTCATTTGAGTTAGTCTATTTTTAAGGTGTTATTTTCTTCAGTATTTTCTGGGTCTCCTTTAACATGCTGTTGACTTGCTTTTCATGATTTTCTTCCATCATTCTCATTTCACTTCCCAGTTATTCCTCCACTTCTCTTACTTGATTTTCAAAATCCTTCTTGAGCTTCTCCATGGCCTGTGACCAGTTCGTATTTTTCTTGGAAGCTTTTGATGCAGGAGTTTTGACTTTGTTGACTTCTTCTGGTTCTGTGTTTTGATCCTTTTTGTCCCCCCAAAAATATTCTATGGTCTGATTGTGCTTCTTCTACTTGCTCGTCTTGCCAGCCAATTACTTGACTTTTGAGTCTTTGCCACAGTAGAACTATGCTTCCAGAGTAGAGAGAGCTTTGTCCCAAATCACTGTTGTTTTTCCAAATGTTTTCAGAGCTATGAGGAGGATGCCCTCTCTAAAGACACCCCAAGATCTGGCTCACTGTCCACATACCCCAGGACTACCTCCCAAGACTGTGATCCAGATTCAAGCATGTCAAAGCAAGAGCAATTACCCTCACATAATGATTGCTTGGTCCCCCTATAATTTGCAGACCAGGAGCTCAGGAGGCAGCCACACAGCAGCAGCTGCAGCTACCAAACCTCTGCTACCTCTCACCTGGGGGCATGGGCCAGACTGTGCTCTTCAGTCACCCAGTTCCAACAGAGTTCCCTACTGACCTTTTACTTTCTCTTTGGAGTTTATGGATGGAGAAGTCTGGAAACTACCACAGCTGCCAACATTTCACTCTCCTGAATCCTTCTCTGCCTTGTCTGTACCACTGTTTGGGCCACTCCAGGTCTGGGACCATGTGACTCATGTGGGACTGCACTTGGCTCCCATCTTGGTGTGATAGACCCTTCCTGTCAGCCTGCCAGGCTGCCTTCAACAGGAGATTTGTTTCTGTCACTTTGTGGGTTCTATAGCTCTAAAATTTGTTTAGACTAATATTTTACAGGGTTTGGAGGTGTTTGGAGTGTGAGCTTACATAAATTCCTGCTTTTACTCCACCATCTTGTTTCTACTTCCCCCCCACCTCTAATCATAAGACTTAAATTATTTAAGTATGCATTTATTCATTTGTTTATCCATACATTGAACATTCATTTAAAGATTTCTATATGAAAGAAACAACACATCAGAACATAATAAATCAATTTAAAAACTTATTATTGAGTACATCCTTATTATAAGGTCAAGTCTTATGCAAAGCACTCTGGATACAAAGAAAGTTTAAAAACAATTGCTGACCTCAATGGCCTCATATTTTAATGGCAAAAAAATAGATATGTACAAGGTATATTCAGAACAAATGTCATGTAATCTGACAGCATAAAGTATTAGCAACTTGAAAACCATGAAGGACACATTCCAGAAGGTGGGATTTGAACTTGAAAGAAACCAGGGAAACTGAGGCGCAGGTAAAGAGAGATAACAAGGGGGCCAGTTATTGAGTGTTGTGGTGAATAGTGTAATAGAGCTGGAAAGATAGGAAGGAACCAGGTTATAAAGAGATATAATATCAGAGAGAGGGCATAATGTGAAAAAATTCTTGAGTGGGCCAGTTGAGGCAGGGATCACTCAAAGGGTTAGAGAAGGGTAAGATAGCACTCCCTGGGGAATCATGAAAGATATATCATGGGACTAACATAATTAACATATGTCAGCCAGGTGTTAGGTTCATACAAATTTAATTTGATTCAATAAATATTTATTAAATTTAGACTGTGGTCCTATGTATTCTTTATCTTTTGTAAGATAAATATGACCAGAACCCTGATTTAAAGGAACTTACAGCATAACAGTGAGGAAAAGACAAAATTTCTTCCCAAATCTTTGGGATAAATCCAGAGGATTCACTGTTTAGAAAATACTTTGGGGCATATATTAGCTATATTATTATAGGCAAATAACTTTATCTCTTTCATTCTTAGTTTCCTCGTTGGTAAATTTGGAATAATAATATTGATGCTGCCTATTTCACATGGTTAATATGAGGAATATTTCAGAAGCCTTAAACCACTATGTAATAAGTTATAAATCAATTAACAAGAATTTATTAAACAGCTGCTATATGCTAAGTGCTGTTTTAGGCACAGGAGTTTCAAATACATTAAAGGAAATAATTCTTTTTTAAAAAGTAGCTTATGTTCTAATAGACAAAAAGTACATATGTATGTATGTGCAGAATAAATATAAAGAGAATAAATAGTAAATAAATACCGAAGCATTTAAATACAAAATAGTTTGGGAAGGAGGGTGAATAGGTGAAGAGATCAAGAAAAAAAGGTGAAGGTGGTTCATCAGCAGTGTTTTAAAGGAAAGGGATTATGGAAGAAGTCAGGGAGAGAGTACATTTCCAGACATAGAATGGCCATTGCAAAGGTTTAGAAGCTAGCCATGGAGTGTAGTGTGTGAGGAACAAGTAAGCAGAATTAGTCAATAAACATGTATTGTGTCAGCTATGTGCTAGGGCCCAGGGGTGGGGAACAGTATGTTCTGTAAAGTTTGAATTCAGTCAAAGGGCCCCATTTGAGGACCTAGAGGGCCACATGTGGCCTTGAGGCTGCAGCTTCCCCAACTCTCTAGGTACTAGGATACAAAGAAAGTCATAAGGCAATCTAATGGGGAAAAACAACACATAAAAAGAGCTGAAGGTGGAGCAGTGAAGGTGATGAAGTCTTACAACCATGGGAGGAAATGATCTGAGGAAATGAGACTTTCAGAGTTGATTTCATATTGCATAACAATGAATTTCTGGAGATCATGAAGTCCAGGAAAGTAGCCAGTTAGAAAATGAAATGAATTCCCTGTGCATCGGCCTGGAATACTGGAGTATCTGGGAGGGCTACTCCAATGTCCACTCTTTCCAGTCAGAGGGAGGGAGAGGCCCCAGGGACAAGGGATGCTGAAAAAGTATGAATTTCAGAGTTGATTTCATCTTATGAAATGAAGAATTTCTAGAGATGATGAGGTCCAGGAAAGGAGTCAGATGGAGAGAAGTCTAGTTTGGTTAATGCCAGGAGAGTAATGTATATGATTAGATGCAGGGAAGGCAGGGGGGAGAGAGAGAGAGAGACAGAGATAAACAGAGAGAGAGAAAAAGAGAGACAGAGAGAAAGAATAGGTTAAGGCAAAGTTGTAAAGGTCTTTAAAACTTAAACCAAAGCCGATTAGGGAGCCACCAGAGTTTACTGAGGTGGAGAAATCTGTGCTTTAGAAAAATCACTTTGTTAGCAGTGTGAATTGTAGTGTGGAAAGACTAGAGGCAAGGGAGACCAATTAGGAATCTATTGTGATAGTCCAGTCCAGAGTTGGGGAGGACTTTAATGTTGAACTTGTATGAATAGAGAGATGAGCTGAATTAAGAGAGATATTGTGGAAGTAAAATGGAAAGAGTTGGCAGTTGATTGATTATGTAAGGAGAAGGAAAGTTCGAGTCAGAAATAGCCCTGAAGTTGCAAACCTGGGAGATTGGAAGAATGGTGGTACCTTTGACAGAAAGAAGGAAGTTTGGAAGAAGAGTAGATGATTATTATTAATCAAGGAGGAAGGAATCACTGTCCCCTGCAGGACTCAGAAAATTTTGTGGCGGAAGAAGTACATGAATTTGTTCTTGAGGGAAGGAATGGACCTTTAACAGGTGTTAGGGACTACATTCCAGTCATGCATAATAAAATGAGCAAAGATACAGAGGTCAGAGAGAGAAAGATGAGAACAGAGAACAGTAAGTAGTCCAGTTTAACAGAAGCAGAGTACCTTAAAAGATCAGTGAGATAAGGCTGGAAAGGTTGACTGAAATAGGATTATAGAGGTCATTAAATGCTAGAACTAATAATTTACATTTTATATCTTATTTTGTTGGCAGTAACAATATCTAATATAATTATGCTCCACCATAAAGCACTTAAAATAAATGCATATACCTATTATTTCTCTATCATTACAAAATCTCTGGATTAAGGATCAATAAACCTAGGTCCTATCACTGTTGTTTATAAGTTTTGCAACCTGGAACAAATCACTTTACTCAAGTTTCAGTTTTCTTACCATTAAAATGTGAATAATAATATTTCCTTGCCTATTTAACAAGATTGCTGTGAGCATCAAATGAGATTACATAAGTGAGAACATATAAACTATTTCTTTAAATGCAAATGTAAGATATGCTATGCAAGACAGTTCATTATCAGGCATTTAGGAAGTGCCTGCTAGGTATGGACTATACAAAGACAATACCTTCCATTGACTCTAGATCCAGTTACACAAGCCTGCTTGCCCTTCTTTGAATAAAGCATTCCATCTCCTATCTCCTTTTCTTTGCAATGGCTTGATTCTATTCCAGGAACTTTCTATCCTTTCATCTCTGCCTCTTGGTTTCCCTGACTTAGACTCAGCTCAAGTCTCACGTTCTAAGAGAGAATTTTCCTGGTCACTCCATCTGTTGGGAACCTGTCCTCTCTGATTACCAGTCATCTATTCTTCATATCTTGCATACGTCATTATTTACATGTTGTCTCCTCCAATAGAATGCAAACTCATTAAAAGCATGACTTTTTTTTTTTTTGCTTCCTTTGTATGTTAGACTGAGTTAGCACAGTTCTTGTCATATTGGCTCGTTAATTAACTAGATACCAAAAATGAAATATTGCCCACACTCAAAGTATGTGTTTTCTATTGGGAGAGACAATAAATACATAAATATCTATATGCAAATATGTGTCCATATAAAGCTATATGTCCATATGTGTTTACATTTATATATGTCAATGAAAATGTCACAAATAAAAAGTAAATTTCATTTGTCGTAAAAAAAAAATCATAGATTTATTTTGAATGAGGCAAATTCCTGATTTTATATTTTTAAAAGAAAAACAAATAAAATCAAATATTTTCGGATATTACATAATATTATTGTGTAGGAAGTTAAGAAAATTTATCTATATACAGTTAGTTTTAATAGGTGTCTAATTAAGAATTATGGCAAGGATGGTAAGGGTACTCAGACCATGATATAAAGGGTCATTTCATAAAGCTGCAAATGCCCAGCCTAGAAAAGGGAATGAGATGGGATATGCTAGTTGTATTCAAATATTTTAACAATTGTGATGTGGAAGGATTAAACTTAGTACCTACTTGACAGGGGTTTTTAGAAGACCAAATCAGATAACATAAGTAAAGCTCCTTACAGACATTGGTATTATATAAATGCCACCATCCTGGGGCAGACACTTAGCCCTTTACAACTGGACTACCGTAAGAACCTTTGCCTTCTTCATGTCTCTCCCAACTCCAGTTCATTGTCCACTCTGATGTCAATGTGAACACAGATCTGATGATGTCATTCCCCTACACAGTAAATTCCAGTAGCATCCTATTGCCCTCAGGATCAAATATAAAATCCTCTATTTCAAGTACAAAATTTTTCCTTCCTTTCCAGTCTTCTTACTCACCTTTCTTCCCTTCCCTTTGTGTACTCTTTCATTCAGTGGCACTGGCCTTCCTGCCTAATTCTTGAAAAAGATACTCCATCTCCCAATTCTGAACATTTTGAATGGGTATCTTCCATGCCTGCAGTGCGGTCCCTTCTCATCTTTGCCTTCTGGCTTCTTTCAGGTTCCAGATAAAATCTCACCTTTTACAAGAAAACTTTTCTCGTTCCCTTTAATACCTTAATGTTTTCCCTCTGTGGATTATTTACAAACACACACACACACACACACACACACACACACACACACACACACATTGCTTGTACATAGTTTGTTGTATGTTGTTTCTCCCATTAACTCCTTTGGAGCAGGGACTGTCTTTTGTCTTTTCTTGTATTCTAAGTTTATAGGACAATGTCTGACACATTAATAAAAGTTTATTGACTTCTTTCTTCTTCCTAGTTATTGTTATTCTTCTTGGTCTTAAAGAGCATAATAATAACCAATGAATGAAAGTTATAGAAAAGCAATTTTTAGGTTAATATAAAAAAAAAAGCCTTCTAAAACATTAGAGCTATACCTCAAGTACAATAAGTTGCCTTTGTGGGAAAAGAGGCCATCATTACTGGGGAGTAGCCAAATAGAGAATGGATAACCATTGATTAGAGGTATCATAGAGAACATTCCTTGAATGTTCAGGTACAAGGTAATTTAGATGGTCTTTGAGGTCATTTTCAACTTCAAGATTCCATAATTCTAAATTTTAATAAGAAGTTGATATTTCTTTGTTTTCTTTTCTTTGATCTGGTTTGCTGATATAATATATATGATAAGGATACCTATGTGGCCTAGTAGAGAATTCTAAAGAAGTACCTTTGCTCAAGGCATTACAAGGTGCTCAAGGTGGCAACTTATTCTTTTTTATAACATTAGGCATATCACTCCTTTGTTCAGGAATACCTACTTTCATTATGGAGAATATTGAGTGTTAATTGTAAGACTGCTATTGAGCTCTAGAAGACTGAAAATAATACAATTGCTAGTTCACCCTTGAACTGCAGAGGAATTCAGCAATTCTTTGGCAGCTAAAGATGTATTTTATGAAAAAGTACAATAATAGCCTCCTTAATGAATTTTGTGCCTAAATTGGTTAGATTGGACAATTACATTAATTTACTATTTTAAGGCCTTGTTTCTCATTTTTTTGGCTTGTTGGCCAAGCAGTTCTACCAGGTCCAAATCAATATAAGACTATTAAATCCATTAACTTAAATGATCGGAGAGTAAAATAGACTACATGCAGTAACTTTCCATTCTGAGACTTCCTTTTTGCAGAAACAGCACAATTCTCTGATTGGCACTTCTCAAGCAGGGCAAGTCCCTTGATTCCTTGTATGTTGCATATTTTTGTCTTTAGAACTACCAGTATAAAGCATTTAATGGGCTTTGTTTGAACTGAAGCCAATCAGATTTAAGTACTCTGGGATATGGGTTCATTGAGTAGTGCTCATTAGAGACTTAGGCCCATTTTATTTGAATTAACTTGGTATTTTTGTTTTGAAATTTAAAGTGGTTTTTTGTTTTTCCTCAATTTTTTTTTACTGTTAACAGATCTGCTTTTCTTTTTTGTTTCTCTTAATTCTTAATGGAATTTGCACTAATTGAATACTTCCTAACTCATGAAAAATCATTAAATAGAACATGAAGATTGCCTCACTGTAATCTAATGAGAAAAAGAAAACACTGAAAATATGAAGTTAAACCTCCATTTACCTTAAAAAATTTATCAAATCTCCTGTCTTTTTTTTTGGAGGGGAGAAAGTGGGGCAGTTGAGGTTAAGTGACTTGCCAAGGTCACATAGCTAGTAACTGTCAAGTATGTGAGGCTGGATTTGAACTCAGGTCCTTCTGACTCCAAGGTCAGTGCTCTATTTACTGTACTACCAAGCTGCTGCTCAAATCTCCCTTTTGCAAAAGAATATTTCATGGATAAGTGGCATATGGACTGGCATAATATTAGATCAAGTGTAAATTCCTTAATGTCATGACTTATTTATTTATTTAAATCTTTATTTCCCCAGTGTCTTGAACTTAATAGGTGCTTAATAATCATTTAGAATTAAGTTTTGTTAATTCTCATACATGGAGAATTTTTAAAATTTTCTAGAGATGTAGTATATATAATTGACATATGTAGTGCTAATGCAATATTCACAGTGCTCACAATCACTATAAATATACCTGCATGGTGCTCAATTGTAAAATATACCAGACCCTCCCTATATAAGACAGAAGTGAAACATTTATTCAGATACCAGAAAACCAAATCCCAAAACCAGTAAGCCAATTCCATCACGGTAGCAAAGAAGCTAATAAGTCATAACAACACAGAAAGCCACAGCATCCTTTAGTCTTCCCACAAACTAATATTTTTACTCACAAACCTGACTGACTCCCTGGGACATGTGCTCTCTTCTAGCTCTGACTCCCAGCTTCCTGTGGACTCTATTCCACCCTTCAGCAAACTCCTTCCACCACAGGCTCCATGTGATTACATTCAGCCTATTAGGGGTCAGAGTATATTTTCAAAGCAGGGCTCCATGTAATTATATTCAGCATATTAAAAGGTAGAGTTTATTTTCAAAGCAGGGAAGGTCTTCAAATTCCCTTAGGCTTATTAAGGGGCAGGGAAGATCTTCAAATTCCCATTGCCATTATAACACATATAAAAGTTTGTCAGACATCATGTATGTGCTTCTCAAAAATATAATTCAGTGTCTATAATGCAAATGAAGCCGATCATACAAAAATGATTCACTTTATCATGTAGTGGGATAATTTAATGGAACTATGATCTCATCGATGTTGATACCCATTCCATTAGTGCAAACCATTTACAACCCATCTATGACATATTAGTTTGCCAATTCTTTTCCATATTATTCTACAAATCTTACATAGAGGATGTATCTGAAGTATTGGATGCCTCCCTCAGCATACATGCTAAACACTTAGATTATCCATCTGTTATGCCTTGCTCTTACTACCTGACTGATTTGCCATTTATTCCCAGTCATACTCAGGTTTTGTTATAGTGCTTCTCTTATGTAAATCATACTTGGTAATGTACAGTAGCCAACTTAAATCCACCATATGTCTTTCCATTACCTTTTCATTCCATTACCTGCAATTCCAAATATTCAGAGGCTTTGACATTCCATGATTCATAAATGTATGGCATCACCAGGAAGATGTCTGTGTTGACCCAGAAAATTTTGGCAACATTGAGAGGGATTTTTAAAAAATAATATTTTATTTTTTCCTCAATTACATGTTAATTTTTTTTAACATTTGTCTTTTCTTAAGCTTTGAGTTCCAAATTCTATCCTTTCCCCTCCATCTTCTTCCCCTTACCTGAGACATAAGCAATCAAATATAGGTTATACATGTGCAAACATATAAAAAATTTCCATATTGGTCATTTTGTAAAAGAAAACTAGACAAAGAAAAAGAAAAGAAAGAAAGTGAAAAATAGTATGTGTTAGTCTTTATTCAGATAATATCAGTCTTTTTTTGGAGATGGATAACATTTCATTATGAGTCCTTTGGGATTGTCTTGGATAATTGTAACGCTAAGAATAGCTAAGTCATTCATAGTTCTTCATCATATGATACTGCTGGTACTGTATGCAGCATTCTCCTGTTTCTGATAACTTCACTTTGCATCGTTTCACATAAATCTGTCCAGGTTTTTCCTGAAAGCATCCTGCTTGTCATTTCTTATACCACAATAATATTCCATCTCAATCATATACTACAACCTGTTTAGATATTCCTTAATTGATGGACATCCCCTAATTTAATGGAATTTATAATTCTTAGACACCACAACAAAGAGCTGCTATGAATATTTTTATACTAGTAGGTCTTCTCCCCCTCTTTTTAAAATCTCTTCAGCATATAGACCTATCTTTGATATTGTTGGATCAAAGGTATGCATAGTTTCATAGCCCTTTGGGCATAGTTCCAAATTGCTTTCCAATGCTTCAACATGCTGACAACTCTGCTGACAGTACATTAGTGTCCTAGTTTTCCCACATCCCCTTCAATACTTATCACTTTCCTTTTTTGTCATATTAGCCAGTCTGATAGGTGTAAGTTGATACCTCAGGGTTGTTTTAATTTGCATTTCTCTAATCAAAACTAGTTTAGAGCAGTTCTTCATGTGCCTACATATAGTTTTGATTTCTTTGTCTGAAAACTGCCTGTTCATATCCTTTGACCATTTATCAGTTGGGGAATGTCTTGTAGTCTTATAAATGTGTTTCAGTTTTCTATTGAGAAATGAAGCTTTATCAGAGATACTTACTGCAAAAATTCCTGACACCCCTCCCAGTTTTCTGTTTCCCTTCTAATTTTGGTTGCTTTGGTTTTGTTTATGCAAAACTTTTTAATTTTCTTTCTTTTTCTTTTTTTAAACTTTTGTTTATTTTTAGTTTACATCATTCATTTCCATGAGATTTTGAATTACAAATTTTCTCCCCATCTTTCCCCTACCCACCACCCCAAAACAGCAATCCCATTGTATACCCCCTCCCCCAATCTGCTCTCTCCTATATCCTCCCCGATCACCCCTCTGACTTTCCAGGAGGGTAAGATGGATCTCCCTACCCCAGTGCCTGTATATCTTATTTCCTAGTTGCATGTAAATAATAATAATGATTTTATATATATTTACACATACATATTTTTAACATTTGATTTTAGAACTTTAAATTCTAGATTCTATCCCTTCTTCCCTCATCACCCACACCCACTGGAAAGACAAGCAATTCAATACAGGCCATACATATGTAGTTATGCAGAACATCTCGACAATGAAAGACTGACTATATTTCCCTTCTTCCTACTCCATCCCTCCACTTGTTCTATTCTCTAGCTTGTCCCTGTCCCTTTACAGAAGTGTGTGCTTCTAACAACCCTCCCCCCAAACCTGCCCTCCCCTTCATCACCCCCCCTCCACTCATTCTCTTCCTCCCTGCTCTCCTGTAGGCCAAGATACCCAATTTAGAGTGTATGTCATTCCTTTGCTAAGACAAATTCAATGAGAGTAAGGTTGACCCATTGCCTTTTGCCTTCCTGTTCTTCCCCTCCATTGTAACAGTTATCTCTTGCCTCTTCTATTTGAGAGGATTAGCCCCATTCTGTCTCTCCCTGTCTCCTCTCATTCTATTCCTCTCCCACCTTTCAATTTCATCTTTTAAAATATTATCCCATTCTATTCTATTGATCCTGTGCCTTCTGTCTATGTACACATATATACCCACACTCACATATGTATTCATATGAATATATACCCTCCTATATATAGACATGTATGTATACATACATACATACATATGTGTATATACACACACACATTTATATTCTCTTAAAATATCCTCATACTGAGAAAAGTTTCATAAGTTACAATTATTGTTTTTTCCCTATTGCCATGAAAATAGTTCAACTTTGATAAGTTCCTTATGAATTCTTTTCCATGTTTACCTTCTCATGCTTCTTGTATTTGAATGTCAAATTTTCTATTCACTTTGGGTTTTTTCATAAAAAATGCTTGGAAGTCCTCTACCTCATTGAATGACCTTATTTTCCCCTGGAACATTATACTCAATTTTGCTGGGTAGATGATTTTTGGTTTTAATCCTAGCTTCCTTGATCTCCAGAATATCATATTCCAGGCCCTTCGATTCCTTAATTTAGAAGCTGCTAGATCATGGGTTATCCTGATTGTGTTTCCACAGTATTCAAATTGTTTCTTCTTGGCAGCTTGTAATTTTTCTCCTTGATCTGGGAACTCCAGAATCTGGCTATGACATTCCTAGGAGTTTTCTTTTCGGGATTTTTTAAAAGAGGTGATTGGTGAATTCTTTCAAGTTCTATTTTGCCCTCTGGTTCTAAAATATCTGGGCAATTTTCCTTGAGAATTTCTTGAAGGATTCTTCCTAGGTTCTTTTTTTGATTATG
>CM053585.1:146079854-146097543 GCA_028646515.1 Pseudochirops corinnae
CTTGATTTCTCATAAAGTCATTTGCTTCCATTTGCTCCACTCCAATTCTGAAGGAATTATTCTCTTCAGAAAGCTTTTGAGATTCTTTTTTCATCTGGCAAATTCAACTTTTTAAGGCGTTCTTCTCCTCATTGTCTTTTTGGGCCTCTTTTGCCATTTGAGTTAATCTATTTTTTAAGGTGTTATTTTCTTCAGTCAGGTTGTTGACTCTCCATTCATGATTTTCTTGCATCATTCTCATTTCTCTTCCCAATTTTTCCTCCACTTCTCTTATTTGGTTTTCAAAATCCTTCTTAAGCTCCTCTGTGGCATGTATCCAGTTTCCATTTTTCTCGGAAGCTTTTGGTGCAGGAGTTCTGACTTGGTTGTCTTCCTCCTGTTCCATGCTTTGATCCTTTTTGTCCCCATAAAAGGAATCTAAAGTTAGATTTCTGTGCTTCCTTTGCTTCCTTTGCCTGCTCATGTTTCCAGTCAATTACCTGACTTTTGAGCTCAGAAGAACTCTGCTTTCAGAGGGGAGAGCTTTGTCCCAAATCGCTGGGGTTTTCCCAGCTGCCAGAGTTTTAGGAGCCTGCCATCTCTGCAGCTCACACTTCCTTTGGCTCACTGGTCACACACCTTAGGCCCACCACCCAAGACCTTGATCCTGATCCAGGCAGTCAAAGGCAAGAAGAGCACTTAGCCTCTGAATGATAGCTTGGTCCCCCTGCAATCTGCAGGCCAGGAGCTTCTGAAGCAGCCACGTGGAGGCAGCTGCAGGACATCCACCACTGCTTCTCACCCTGGAGACAGAAGGCCAGACTCTCTCCCCCAAATTTAGCTGAGTTCCACTGACCTTTTGCTTTGTCCTTGTTTCTTATGGGTTGATAATTCTGGAAACCACCACAGCCATCAGTGATCCACTCTCCTGAAAGCTCCAGACGTCGCTTTTTCTGGCTGCCCTGGGTCCCCAGCCAGGAGTTCATGTGGTGTTGGTCTGGGCTCCCAGCATGCTGTGATGAACCCCTTCCAGTCCACCTGCAGGGCTGCTTTCAGCGGGAGCTTTGTTACTCTGTCATTTTGTGAGTTCTGGAGCTCTAAAATTTGTTTAGAGTCATATTTTATAGACATTTGAGGTGGTTATGGGGAGAGCCACAGAGTCTCCTGCTTCTAAGCCGCCATCTTGACTCTACCCCCCCTTTTTAATTTTCTATAATCAAAATTTTAAATTTTACATTTTGTAATGCTCTCTATCTTTTGTTTCATCATAAATTCTTCCCTTATCCATAAATCTGATAAGTCAACTATTCCATGCTATTCTGAATTGCTTATGGATATCACCTTTTACATGTCACTAATGTACCAATTTTGACTTTATCTTGGTGTACAGTGTGAAATGTTGGTCTATAACTAGTTTCTGCCAATTGTTTTCCAGTTTTTCTAGCAGTTTTTGTCTTAGCAAGTTTTTGTCCTAAAAGGTTGAAGCTTTGTGTTTGATGTGCAATTTTTTTTTTCTAATTTATCCTTTGCAACCTTTGGTCCAGGTCTAATAAAATGATTGAAAAGAACTTGGAGGTCATTCCAACCTCTCTTCAAAAGTAAGACTCCCTTCTATAAAATGCATGTTGTGTTAATATATAGTTTTGCCATTGCACTAAAGGGCTATTTGTATTGAATGGTCTATTTCCCTGTGAATTCAACTATTGAAAGAAGTTCTACACCCTTGTAATAAACAAAATTTTTGGCTGAATTCTCTCTTCTACATAATGGGAAGGGAAATCAGAGTCAATTGGATCATCATTATCTCTCTGACCAGTTAACATTATCAATTCTTTTCCAAGTAGTAGGCATCTCTGGTATGCCACTCTTCCCCTTTCTCAAATTTTGACTAAATCTAGCATAAATGTAACATTTTCTGTTTCCTAGAGCATTTTCAGTAAATTAATCTTATTTTGAGACTTTGATTTGTTGATGCTAGCTGTATGTTTATGGCGCACTTCTGTTTTTACCCTTCTTTTCTGTGTGCCTCCTTCCATCCTTTATTTGTATTCTTTAAAAATCTGAGCTTGAGAATTCCCCAAGTAACCAAAATGGCATCTTGAAATGCTTTTGCTTTTCTCCTGCATTGGTATTATTTTTTATTTTATTGACAGATTAGTTTTTTTTTAGAGCTTTCCATCCCTTGAATCAAATTGACAGAATTTTTGACATAGAATTATACCTAGGTTTCTCTGGATTTTTGCTATCTTGTTTTGCAGAGTATACTTCTCCGCGTATAGCTATAATTCTCTTGCTTTAATATTATGAATTACAAGAAGACTTGGTTATGTTTCTTATGTTCCCATGACTTTCACATCAGCAATTAATTCTTTCTTGGGGGTCAGGAATAAGTCCAGAATTTGGTAGCAGTTCTCATCATTATTTTCCTTGAACTTCCAAAGGAGAAACTTATATTATTAGCACATTTCCATAAAATGTTTCAATGAGCAGTTTCCTATCCTATTTAAATAAGACTTTTTATAAAATCTGATTCATTCATTCTACAAACATTTGTTGAACAGAGGAACTGTGTTAAGCATTGACTTCATTTCTCCACCTGATCTGTTAGAGGTCATTGTACTTTTTACCTAGAGGTACTTCAAGGCAGTGGAAAGTAGGACACTTGCGAGAATGAATCACAACAAATATGCAGTTTTGCTCAAAAGAAAGGGAGAAAGATATTCTTTGAGAATTAGCAAGTACATTAACCTTTGTGAAAATTTCTAGTCAAGTTATAGATAAAAATACATTAAAAAGAGCATGCATTGATAATATGGTCCATAACAGTAACCCTAAACATTTGTATGACACATAAACATCCCTGTAAATTAAGATAACATTACATTTCCTTTCCTAGGACTGGTTGTAACTAGCTTGTCATAAAATCGAGTAGGAGAAAAAGGAAAGGAGAGAGGAAGGAAGAAAAAAAGAGTTAGAAAGGAAAGAAGGGAGAAAGAGGGAAAAAGAGGGAGGGAGGGAGAGGAAAGGCAAGAGACAGAGACAGAGACAAAGAGTACTATGAGATATCAACTATGAGTTATTGTCTAGAACTGCTTGTTGGTCCATTTTCTAAAAGGGTGCTAAAGAGATTGGAGAGAGAGAGAGAGTTCTATGTCTTTAAGCCACTACTTCCCATCATATAGTAGTTTTCCATGCTTGCTCTTCAGTAATAATAAAATAAACTTTTATTTTGTCTAGAATATGTAAGACACTTGAGATTCAAAGGCAAAAATCAAACAAGTCCCTGTCCTGAAGAAATTTATATTATATGAGTTGATATACCTTATCCACAGAGAGGTAAATGAAACTAGTTATAAACAAGTTGATAAGAAGCATTTTCAAGGAAAACATTAAGAATTTAGAGAATCAAGAAAGGCCTTACGAAAGTCACAACTAAGCTATCTTTGAAGAAAGCTAGACATTTTATGACCTAGAAGTGGGAGGGTGCACATCGTAGAGAAGGGGAACAATGCCTATAGAAAGACATGAAGCAAAGAGATTGTGTGTTAATGCAGTGGAATATTTGGTGAGCTGACTTGCCAGTAGGAGAAAATAGCGCAAAGGAAGGAATACAAAATAACAGGAGAGGTAAATGAGAACTAGATTACTGAAGGCTTTAAATACTGGTTGGAGAATTTTGCATTTTATGTTATGAGCTTCAGAGTGAATCCGGTTGAAGGTTTTGGAAAGAAAGAAAGAGAGAGAAAGAAAGAAAAAGAGAAGAAATAAAGGAAGGAAGAAGGAATCTAGCCAGTTAACCTCAAGTTAAGTGGGCAACTTCTGGCCACTAAAATTTACCTTCCTTTGGAAAGAAGAAGGAGAGGGAGAGGGAGAAGATGAACTATTACCCAATTAGCTGAGTTTCTATTCAGGCAGCTAGATCTACTCACAAGTTGTGTTTGTCCTTTGTTTTCTTCCCCCCCCTCCCCAAATCATTCATTCATTCATTTACTTTTAATTTGCAACATTCAGTTCCACAAGCTTATGAGTTCCAAATTTTCACACCCTCCCTCTCCTCTCCATCTCTCTCTACGGCAGCATACAATTCAATAAAGGTTCTACAAATACCTTCACTTTACACATTAGTCAAGTTGTAAAGAAGGATTATAACCAATGAAATGAACAACAATAGAGAAGGAACAAAACAAAACAAAAAAGAGAGAAAGAAAGTTGTTTACTTCAATCTGTATTCAAACTCTGTAATTCTTTCTCTGGATATGGATAGCCAAAATCCATCGTGAGTCTTTTGGAGTCATCTTGTAGCCTTGCATTGCTGAGAGAAGCCCAGTCTACCAAAGTCAGTCATCACATTAACAATGTGTCTGTAATTGTGTGCAATGTTCTCCTAGTTCTGCTCCCCTTACTCAGCATCAGTTTATATAAATCTCTCCAGGTTATTATGAACTCCATCTGCTTCTAATTTCTTATAGCATATAGTATTCCAATACATTAATATACCATAACTTGTTTAACCATTCCTCAATTGATGGGCATCCCCTTGATTTCTAATTCTTTGCCACCACAGAAATACCTGCTATAAATATTTTTGTATATACAGGTCCTTTTCCCACTTATATGATCTCTTTGGGATACAGCCCTAGAAGTGATATTGCTGGGTCAAAGAGTATGCATTTTTATATCCCTTTGGACTAGTTACAAATTGCTCTGCAGAGTGGTTGGATCAGTTCACAATTCCACCAGCAATGCATTAGTTTTCCAATTTCCCCACATCTTCTCCAATATTTATAAAATCCTGTTTTGTCATGTTAGCCAGTCTGACTGGTGAGATGTAGTACCTCAGAGTTGTTTTGATTTGCATTTCTCTAATCAATAGTGATTTAAAGCATTGATGATAGTTAGCTTTAATTTCTCCCTCTGAAAACTGCCTGTTCATATCCTTCGGCCATTTATCAGTTGGGGATGCATTTCTTAATATAATTATATGAGTTTTCTTATTTTTGTTTTTGGTGTGATCAATTTTGATGATCATTGGTTACATTGGCTTTGTTTGTACAAAAACTTTTCAATTTAATGTAATCAAAATAATCCATTTTGCATTTCATAATGCTCTCTATCTCTTATTTGGTCATAAATTCCTCCATTCTTCGTAAATCTGACAGGTAAATTCTTCCTTACTCTCCTAATTTGCTTATAGGATCAACCTTTATATCTAAATTGTGTACCCACTTGGACTTTATTTTGGTGTATGGTGTAAGATATTGGTCTGTGCCCAGTTTCTGCCATACTATATTCCATTTTTCCCAGCAGTTTTTGTCAGATAGTGAATTCTTATCCCAGAATCTGGAATCTTTGGGTTTATCAAGCAATAGATAATTATAGTCTTTGACTACTGCGTCTTGTGTACCTAATCTATTTCACTAATCTACTACTCTGTTCCTCAGTAAGTACCAAATAGTTTTGATGACTGCTGCTTTATAATATAGTTTAAAATCTGGTATGGCTAGACTACCTTCCCTAGCTTTTCTTTTCGTTAATTCCCTTGATATTCTGGACCTTTTGTTCTTCTAGATGAATTTTTTTACTATTTTTTTCTAGCTCTATAAAATAATTTTTTGGTAGATTGAGTGGTATGGCACAAAATTGGTAAATTAATTTAGGTAAAATTGACATTTTATTATATTGAAACATCCTTGTTTCACTCCTGATCTTATTAGAAATGCTTCTAGTTTATCCCCATTACATATAGTAATTGCTGATGATTTTAAATAGATGTTACTTATTATTTTAAGGAAGACTCCATTTATTCCTATGAATTCTAGTATTTTTAATAGGGATGAGTGTTGTAGTTTGTCAAAAGCCTTTTCTGCATTTATTGAGATAATCATATGGTTTCTATTAGTTTCATTGTTGATATGATTCATTATATTGATAGTTTTCTTAATATTGAACCAGTCTTGCATTGCTGCAATAAATCCTACCTGATCAAATTGTATAATTCTCATTATACCTTGCTGTAATCTTTTTGCTAAAATTTTATTTAAAATTTTTGCATCTATATTCTTGAGGGGAAATTTGTCTATAATTTTCTATCTCTGCTTTGGCTTTTCTTGATTTAGGTATCAATGCCATATTTGTATCATAAAAAGAATTTGGTAGGACTCCTCCAATTTTCCCAAGCAGTCTATAAATTATTGGAATTAATTGTTCTTTAAATGTTTGATATAATTCACTTGTAAATACATCTGGCCCTGAAGATTTTTTTCCTAGGGAGTTCATTGATGGCTTGTTCACTTTCTTTTTCTGAGATTGGGTTACTTAAGAATTTTACTTCCTCTTCAGTTATTCTGGTCAATTTATACTTTTATAGATTTTCATCCATTTCACTAAGATTGTCAAATTTATGGGCAATCAGTTGGGCAATATAATTCCTAATTTTTATTTTAATTTCCTCTTCTTTGGAGGTAAATTCACTCTTTTCATTTTTGATACTGGTAATTCAGTTTTCTTCTTTATTTTTTTTAACCAAATTGACTAAAGTTTTATTGTTTTTTTTCCCACAAAACTAGCTCTTAATTTTATTTTTCAGTTCAATAATTTTCTTAATTTCAATTTTTTTTTAAATCTCTCCTTTGGTTTTCAGTATTTCTAATTTAGTATTTAACTGGGAATTTTAAATTTGTTCTTTTTCTAGCTTTTTAAGTTGTATGCCCAATTCATTTTTAATCACATAAGCATTCAGAGATATAAAACTTCTGCTAAGAACTGCTTTTACTACATCCCTTAAGTTTGATATGTTGTCTCATTATTGCTGTTCTCTTGAATGAAGTTACTGATTGTATCTATGATTTGTTGATGGACCCACTCATTCTTTAGCATTAGATTTTTTAGTTTCTAATTAGTTTTTAGTCTATCTTTCTATGGACATTTATTATATGTAATTTATATTGCATCAAGATCTGAATAGGATGCATTTAATATTTCTGCCATTCTGCACTGGATTTTTAGGTTTTTGTGCCCTAGTACATGGTCAATTTTTGTGTATGTGCCATGTACCACTGAGAAGAAGGTATATTCCTTTTTATCCCCATTCAGTTTTCTCCAGAGATCTATCATATCTTCCTTGTCTGAAATCCTGTTCACCTTCTAAACTTTCTTCTTGTTTATTTTGAGGTTAGATTTATCAAGTTGAAAGAGGGGAAGGTTGAAATCCCCCACTAATACAATTTTGCTGTCTATTTCTTCCTCTAAGTCCCTTAACTTCTCCTCTAAGAATCTGGATGCTATACCACTTGGTGCATATATGTTTAGTTATGATATTGCTTCATTGTCAATAGTGCCTTTTAGGAGAATGTAGTTTCCTACCTTTTCTCCTTTTCTCTTTTAATTAGATCTATTTTTGCTTTTTCTCTGTCTGAGATTAGGATTGGTACCCCTGCTTTTTTTTTTTTTTGTACTTTAGCTGAAGCATAATATATTCTACTACTCCTGCCCTTTACCTTTACCCTGTGTGTATCTCCCTGTTTCAAATGTGTGTCTTGTCAACAGGATATTGTAGAATTATATTTTTTAATCCATTGTGCTATCTGCCTCCATTTTATGGGAGAGTTACTTCCATTCACATTCATAGATAGGATTACTATCTATGTCTTTCTCTCCTTCCTATTACCTTCCCTATTTATGCTTTTATTTCTCTATTCTCCTTTCCCCTGGTTAAGAATTTTCCTTTTAACCTCCACTTCGCTCAATATTTCCTTCCTATCAGACCCCCTCCCTTTTCCTACCCTTTGCTCTTACTACTTCTTCCTTCCCTTCTAACCATCCCCTCTCCCCTTTTCCCTCCTACTGCCTGTAGGACATGTTAGGTTTTTATACTTAACCAAGTGTGATTCTCTCCTTGAACCAAATCTGATAAGAGCAAATCTCAAACAATGCTCTTCTCCTTCCCTTCTTTCCCTTTACTATAAGTTTTTGTGTATCTTTATGTTAGATTCCTATACTTAACTGAGTATGTTATTCCTTCCTTGAACCAAAACCAATGAGAGTAAAGCTCATACAATGCTCACCTCCCTCCCTTCTTTTCCTCTACTATAATATGTTTTCATGCCTCTTTATATTGCAAAATTTACCTTTTCTGCCTCCTCCTTTCTTCTTTTCTCATTACAATCTCTTTGCACCCTTTAATAAGGTTTTGTATCATAACATTAGTTAATTTTTACCCATACCCTCTGCCTATGTATATCCCTTTTAAATGTTGTGATAATTATACAATTCTGAATATTTATAGGTGTTATTCTCCCATATAGGGATGTAAACAGTTTGCTCTTATTGAACAACAAGTTGTTTGTGTGTGTGTGTGTGTGTGTGTGTTTTCTCTGTCTACCTTTTTGTCTCTCTTGAGTTTTGTATTTGAAGATCAAGTTTTCTGTTGAGCTGTGGCCTTCTCTTCAAGAAGATCTGGAAGTCTTTAATTTCATTAAATGACCATCTCCTTCCTGAAAGATTATTCTCGGTTTTGTTGGGTAGTTGATCTTTAGTTGTAGCCCAAGCTCTTTTGCCTTATGACATATCATATTTCAATCCCTGCAAACTTTTAATGTAGAAGCTATTGGGTCCTTTGTGATCCTGACTGTAGTTCTGTGATATTTGAATTGTTTCTTTCTGGATGGTTGCAGTATTTTCCCTTTGACCTGATAATTCTGGAATTTGGCTACTATATTCTTTGGAGTTTTCAATTTGAGATCTCTTTCAGGAGACATTCAGTGGATTATTTCTATAACTATTTTACCATCTGGTTCTAGGACCTCAGGGCAGTTTTCCTTGATGCTTTCTTATAAGATGTTGTCCAGGTTCTTTTTTTCATCATGACTTTCTGTTAGACCAATATTTTTTTAGATTATCTCTCCTGGATCTGTTTTCCAGGTTAATTGTTTTTCCAGTGAGATATTTTACATTTTCTTCTATTTTTTCATTCTTTAGATTTTATTTGACTAATTCTTCATCCATCATAAAGTCATTAGCTTCAATTTGTCTAATTCTAATTTTTAGCAAATTGTTTTCCTCAGTTTTTCAACCTCTTTATTCATTTATTCGTGTTTTACTTTTAAGGAGTTATTTTCTCCAGTTAGATTTTGTACCACTTTTCCCATGTGACAAATTTTACTTTTTAAGAGTTATTTGTGTCATTAAATTTTTTTTTCCATTTTTCCAATTGTATTTTTAAAATAATTGATCAATTTATCTTCTACCTCTCTAATTTGGTTTTTAAAATCCTTCATGAGCTCTTCTAAGAATATTTTTTGGGCTTGAGAGCAGTTCATATTTCCTTTTATGATTTAAGAGATGGATTTAGGGTCAATACTTTCCTCTTCTGAATTTGGTTCTTCTCACTCACTATAGGATTCTATAGTCTTTGTTTTTCCAAGTTGCTCTTTTCTCATTGTGATTACCTATTTCCTGGGGTTTAAAGTGGATCTTTGCTTCTGGGGTACAGAGGGCTCTGACCCATGCTTCTTAATCTGGGACTTAGAGGTATAGTTATTGGCTTTGTGTTTTGTGGCCTCTGGGTAAATAGACTGAGACCAAGGCCAGGACTTCTGGTGTTTCCCCAGGGTTTCACTGAAACTCAGAGAGTGAGGTGTGGAGGGGTGGTATGGTTGCTTCAGGATTCCACCTCCAAGCCCCTGGGCTTGGACAAGCTCAGACAGAATCAGCCACTGGTGGCCAGGGCTATGCTGTTGTATGCCAGTCCCCTTGGTTGTGTGAAGGCCTATTTGGGATTCCAGTGTTATTGCTTGCTGACTCAACCCCCTGGGGATCAGGATCTCCTGCTAGGATGCTGAGATAGGGCTTATTGGGACACCTCCTGTCCTGTACTTTAGCCTCAACACAGTCACAGCCAAGCCCTTCCTCTAGGATTCCCAAGCCTCCAACTGGTTGTACTATTTCAGGATTTTACACTGGGACAATATTCTCTGGGTTTTCAGGATCAGAGAGGAAGATGAGAGCAGCTATACTTTATTCTGCCATTTTGGCTTGTTCTTTGCTTTTAAAGAGGACAATGGCATCATGGAAATGATAATGTGACTTACAATTGACTTTCATTTGAGTGAGGGAGGGCTCTACAAGGTTACCAGCCCCACTTGCTCCCCCAGAGTCATCTGGATCCCTGCCCAAGCTCCACTTAATGACTGTATTGGCCCTCCTGCTTTAGAGTGAATGTCAATGGTAACAGTTTCTCTTTGAAACAGCAACCCTGAGGTGTCTTCCCCTCCCAACTTGAATTTTTTTTTATCCTTTTTCTAATTAAAGGGGCCATCCTTTGATTCATTTCTTAAGGAGGCCTATTCACTGAATGGGCATTACCTCACTCTCATTGAGTATTTGAAAAGGTCTTAGCCTAAAAGGGCCAGAGACCTCATTGCATTTTGTGTTATCTCCAGTCATCCTGCATAAGGCCTCTTCTAAATTTGAGGATTAGTGAAAAAGTTTTCTTCTTTTAAAACAACATGAATGACTTCCTAACAGAAAACTAATCATGAGTTTAGGAGACCGATAGTGAATCATGACTTGTGCCTCTTGGCAAAGAGGTACGAAGCCAGAAGTATGAAATGAGACATACATTTTTAGAAATGGCTCAAGGTGATTTATTTTAATTAGGTATACTAAGTTGATACAACAGAGAATTTAGGGTTACGGTTAGTTGCAGTGATGCAAGAAAAAGTAAAGAGTATGTGTTTGACTAGTTCCTTCCAATACTCCAGTTCTATAATTCAGTGATTTTTTTTGAAAAAAAAATTAAATTTTAAATATGAAATATTTTTTATAAGAGATACTAATTTTGAATTGAGAGGAGCCTTGCCTCTTAACAAAATGTCATATTATTAATGTTGGAGCTAAGTGGAAGTAGGGCAACTTATTCCTCTCTTGTCTCCTTCATCCAAAACAACTAAAAAATAATTCAGTGACAAAAAATAATCATGATATTACTGAGGATAGCTAAGTTGGAAGGTACTTAATACTGAGGATGGAAACAAAATCCAGTTACTACTCTTTAGTTCCTAAAAATCTATTAAAGCATAAGTATAGCACATAAACCACATTCATATAATTTTAGAATTTGTTAAAGGGTTATCAGGGACAATCTATAGTAGTCCAAACCATTTCTGACTGGAAAAGAAAAAAGAATGGAATAAATCCCATTAAAGTAGTGCAAAAAGATATGGGGCCCAGAAGAATGATAAAAACATCCATTTAAGTGGACCAAAGTGTATATGTGGGAGTGGGTGAGTAGAGGGGGTTCCTTAATGAAGAAAACAACATTTGAGTTGGGCAGGGCATCTAAAGAGTGGGTTGCAACTTTGGAGGAACCCTAAAAATAATAGAACTGAGCTCAGCAGTGGGAATGGAAAGAATAGAAAGGGTGAAAAAAAATTATTTGTGGAAACATAATTAGGACTTAGCAATTTTGGCAAGTGAGAGATATGGAGAAGTCTGACTTAGAACCTCAAAGAATGTATAAGCAGCAGATAAGTTTTTTCTACATATAGCAAAAATTGAGAATTCAGGAGTTGTATCTTTACCCCAGAGATTACAGGGGGTTAGGAGTGGATCACAGTGTGTTCATTTTGTGGCAACCTGAGTTTGAGGTTCTGGTGAGACATTCAGATGAATTGTGGTTTACAGATTAAATGAGCTTCTGTTGTGGGAAGTTTTTGAGGAGCAGTTTGTCTCTGTTTAAATATACCAGTATTTAAATATAACTATATAAAATATAGCTGTATAAAAATAACTGTACTTTCTAACAATTAGAGTTGTCCCAAAGCGTAATGAAGGGTGTCAGATGGAATTGGTTCCCTTTTCTGCCATTTCTTCATTCAAAGACTTGATGAACTAAGTAGTACACTAGACAGGTTCTTGGGTAGAGAAGAAGTGTGATAGTGGATAGAATGCTGGGCTTTGGATAAGTGGACCAGGGTATGCATCTCATCTCTGATACTAACTGTATCACTTTATATCTCTATGCCTCAGTTTCCATGTATTTATTGGGGATGATAATATCATTAATACCTAACAGAGTCTTTGCTAAAAACACTCAAATATGATCATGTATATAAAATGTTTTACAAACTTTAAAAGGTCTTTGCAAACATCAATTGTTTTTTAGCTAATGTTGGAATATATGGCCTCTGAAGTACCTTCCAACTCAGATTCTATGAAACACAATTAAAAATGTTACCTTCCTAAAGTTAAAATAATGAAATGGTTTCACTGGATTAATAGAATTGAGAAAATTCTAAAAATAACTAGAGAAAAATAAATCAGTGGTTTGGTTTGGTTTGGTTTTCACAAAATCTGATCCTTATTTACCTGTTCCTGATAGGTTAATGTAATTGCTCTTTTGTGTAAGGCATTTAATCATTCACTCTTTAAGTCTGACTTGCAAATTCTACACAGCATATAAATAAATTAACTAACTTTTCCTCTTCTACTTAATGAAGTGAAGAACTATCTAATTTATAAAGTGAACAAATTAACTGAAACTGTGATCTCTTTCTATAAAGAGACTTTGAGAAGTGTGCATATATGCATGTGTATATGTATGTGTTTAAATCAATCAATTCATCAACAAGCTTTTATCAAATTCGTTTTGAGCTCCAGACAATGTGCTTCTTCCTAAAGATATAAAGACAAAAAGGAAGCTACCTATACTTCAAGAAGCTTACATTTGTAGGAAGTGCAAAGTTAATAGGTGGAGAGAGGTACAAGAGATAAAAAGGTTGACTGCCAATTTGTTACCTCCCAAAATGTTGTACATGGAGAAAGGCTAGGTGTCTTGCCTGTGGTACCTGCATAGTATTATCCTTGAATGTACTATATGATCTTACCATAGAATAAAACAAATGACGAATTAAATGCTTTCATGGGAGGCAAAAACCAATGATATTCTGTCATTTTCTTCTTTAATTACTTTCACTTGCCTCCTTGCAGCTGGTCACTGTGGGTCTCCAGACCCAATTGTAAATGGTCATATCAGTGGAGATGGCTTCAGTTACCGTGACACTGTGGTCTATCAGTGTAATCCTGGATTTAGGCTTGTTGGAACATCTGTCAGGATATGCCTACAGGATCACAAGTGGTCTGGACAGACTCCTGTTTGTGTCCGTAAGTAAACAGTTACTCAATTGTCATTGGAAAAATGTTTTTACCTATTTTCTTCTTTTTTTTTTGTACTCATAATGTGGAACATTCATGAGGATAAGTGTGAGTGGAAAATGAGGTGACATTCCATGGAGGATTTGTGCAAATGCAAAATGAGAATCTCACAAGATGAGAATGCGTAGTTGGAATACATGGGTGGAAGGAGCTACTCTTACTGATGCTATCATGGATTCATAGGTAGATGAAGTACTCAAAATACAAAAATGCTTTACCTTGTGAAATAGAACAATCCTGAATGTCATCTAGTCAGGAAAGAAAAGAAGGAATTGCAGTTCTAGGGATTTTTTATATTGTTTGTCACCTTCTATGATAAATTTTGTTGCTCATTTCATTTTCATAGTCCTCAGCTTAGAATAAGCAAGGAGGAAAAAGTCAATTACTTGAATATAACATTTTCAGTCAATCTCTAGTACATTATCTTTTATAAATTTCCCAATTTGTAGGTTTGCTTTTCTCTTCTACTATATTTTTGGATTTTATTTTTGTGTCCTGTGTCCCATCAAGACAACAGAGACTTAAACAAAACAGACCACTCATTTTTTAATAAGTAAAATGCAGTTATAGTCAGTAATTGTCTTTTAACCTAGACCAGTATTAAA
Source organism: Pseudochirops corinnae (assembly GCA_028646515.1). NCBI lineage: Eukaryota > Metazoa > Chordata > Mammalia > Diprotodontia > Pseudocheiridae > Pseudochirops > Pseudochirops corinnae. Next base: position 146,093,651 of record CM053585.1, read on the forward strand.
ATAAATATTGTCCTTCATTGTTAGACTGTATTATATCCCATCTGTACTTTCTAATGCTTTTTTTTTTAATAAAATTGAATCCTCATGGGGGGGGGAGAGAGAGAGAGAGAGAGAGAGAGAATTGAGAATCTATAGCTAAGGCATACGATGATTAAGTGTTGGATTTAACATCATAGTGTTAGATCTTTGAGAAAGAAAGAGCATCTGTTAAGAGAAATAAGAATAAAAAATAGTGTTTAAGTTTTAACTGACTAGGATATGACTGTTGAGAAGTTCAATAACCTAAACTTAAGAGTCTTTTATTGCTGTTATTTTTTAAAGAAAACTTTATTTTATATCATGCCTGTTGACAGTTTTTCTGCATTCCTCAATGTTCTAATATAGAAATGATTAAGAAAATTGCACTATTGGAGGGAAAAAATATTTTTGCAATGAATCCTATAGTACTTAATCTTGGATAAGAATCATTTTATGTATTGAGGATTCAAAGCACCAATATACTTTTCATCCTTGTAATGAGTTGGAAACAGACGTATCACCAGTATAAATGAGCTTCTGTTATAGAATGAACCAAAATGAGTTATAGTTCCTCTGAGGAAATATCTAAAACATCAGAATTTTGAAAGGATTTTAAAGGGCCCTTACTTGTATTACCTATTCAGTTTAAAGAGAATATGTTGGTGTGGCTAGGTGGCACAGTGAGGAGTCAGGCCCTGGAGTCAGGAGGACCTGAGTTCAAATGCGGCCTCAGACACTTGGCACACTTACTAGTCATGTGACCTTGGGCAGGTCACTTAACCCCAATTGCCCTCCAAAAAGCAAAAAAAAAAAAAAAAGAATATATTTTTGTTATATATTGACTATTCAACCACAAGCAAAAATGAATCATTAATGGTACGTATGTGTCATATGTTGGCTATTTACCCAGGACCATAATGATAGTGTCTGAGGTAGAATTTGAACTCAGGTCTTCCTGACTCCAAGTACAATGCTCTGTCCAATATATGATGTTACCTGTCTAATTGACTGAATCCTTTCAATGAGTTGATGTTTCACATATCATGTGCTGTCCCACAGCAATCACATGTGGACATCCTGGCAACCCTGCTCATGGACTGACAAATGGCAGTGAATTCAACTTGAATGATGTAGTAAACTTCACCTGTAGCACAGGTTATCTCCTTCAGGGTGCAGCAAGAGCCCAGTGTCGGAGCAATGGCCAGTGGAGCAGCCCTTTACCAACCTGCAGAGGTAAGAGAATATCAATGAAAAGAACCATTTTGATCTTATACCAGTGCTAAACATAGACTGTGGTTCCAGTCTTCTTCTTTATACAATTAAAGGGCAAGGTCTCACCTGAGTACATAAGACTTCCTAACTTTGCATCCATCATGGTTCACAGGGGATAAGGCCTAGATGTGAAAAATCTCTCTATCAATTCAGATCAATCTCTTCTCTGCTACTCATTTTACAGAGCTACTTAGAGTAGTGATGTCAAACTCAAATAAAAAGAGTGGGGTTCATAAGTTCTTGAAGGTCACATATTGACTTCAAAAACCACATACTTACATTATTTATATTCCATCTTATTTTTATTTATTTTTGTTAAATATTTCCCAATTACATTTTAATCTGGTTTAGGCCAGAACCAGTGGCCAAGAATTTGACAACTTCTACCTAGAATACCTAAAAGACAGTGATTTTCCTAGGGTCACAGTCCAATATGTGTCAGAAGGAGAACTTGCACTCTGATCTTCCTGGTTTTAAGGTCAACTCTCTTTCCACTATACCATACAACATCTTATTCGTGGTATATCGATTACTTTCTGAACATCAATATCAGAGCACGTCATTACTTTGAAACTTGTCTGTTCTTCTGAAATTCACTTACAAGGTTTATAGTATAGTGTTTCCTGTTTTAAAGACAACCTGCCTCTCCTATTTTGTTACCAGGATAAATTAACTTAGTAAAATTTGTTAATTCAGAAATTGGACAGTGAATCATAGAATTGCAAGGAACTTAGAGATCATTTGACATCACTGTTTTATTTTACAAATGAAGATTAGAGAGATGAACCAATTTACCCAAGACCACAGAGGTAGGAAGACTAGGATTCCTTCTGGGAACTTAGAGATCATTTGACATCACTGTTTTATTTTACAAATGAAGATTAGAGAGATGAACCAATTTACCCAAGACCATAGAGATAGGAAGACTAGGATTCCTTCAAGGAAGTATGGGTACAGATGATCTGTAGATTTCTTCCAAGTATGGAATGCAAAATGGTGGTTGTTGCAGGAAGCTGGTGAAAGGAAACAATATAGAGATAATAACTTCATCAGCTGAGGCACAGAGACAAAAAAATGCAATATGAAAAGTGTATTGAAAAGCTAACATGATGCTACAGAGTACTGAATCTCAGACTATGGAACTTGTACTTAATTGGGTAGATGATAGAAAGCCACTGGATTGTTTTGAACAGAGGATTAATATGGTCAGAGAATATATATAGAAATATATACAGAAAGTATAAAATATACTTAATTCTGGCAACAGAATTAAGAATAGCTTGGAGGGGCTATAAAAATTAGTGGCAGGAAGATTCATTCTCATGTTTTTGCAGTTATCTAAACTTATACTGATGATGACTTTTGTTAGATATTGTAGTAGTGAGAACACAAAGGAGATAATTGAAGAAAGAGATTTCATTTTTCTGTTTCCTAAACTTGTCAAATAAACCAAACCAAACCTCTATCTACTTCACACCAAACTTAGACCTTTATGATCCTTTCCACCTTTCCTTATGCTTCTTCTCTCCTAAAATTACCAAACCACTACCACCAGCAGCAACAACAGTTTTACTACAAAGTTAAGGAGGGGTTTCTCCTCTTAAACACTTAAAGTTGAAAGAGTATTCCAGTGAGTGAGCTACTTTTAAAATATAGTAGAATTAATTTGGTAGGGCCTGAGTTTTCTCTGTAGCATCTATGCAGGAGTGAATTATAGCATATATTCATAAGAAGATGTAGATACACAGTGTGAAATAAACCAGGCTACCAACAGGTTTTTACAGCTAGGCAGTGGTCACTTACCTTGAAGAATAGGGCTTGGAAAAACAGAATGAAATTACTTCAGTCAGTGCATCAGCAAATAAGAAAATAATTCAAATCTGTTCCTCCCCTCTCTCTTCTACCCCCTGTACTCTGCCCATTTTTGTCAGCAGCGTTACTCTAAACAGTATGTCATGGGTCATTTTAGAGTTTTTATAAACAGGTCTCTCACCAGAAGACCTTGACCCTCAGTATGTTTATAAAATTGCAAACATAGCAATTAACTCAAGTGCTAGAAGTAATAGCTACAATTTCCCAATAAAAGCAATGCAAACTACCCTGAAACAGGGTAACGATCTGGTATTCCCTGGTGCCGCTGATCCACTTCAGATCCAGTCTTCTTATTCATTTCTTTGATATGATTCGAAGTCACATAACTTTTCTAAAAATCTGATAGAATTTTAAATTTAAATTAAATTTAAAAAAAATTTAAATCTAAAAACCCATAGAATAAGGAAATTACATTCTTTTAGAATATCTTATTATTTCAAATGTGGAAGTGAATAGAATTTGGATTTAATGTTTGTAATTTCTGAGTTCCCTTTCCTAAATGAAAACTTTACTTATACTATTAATCCTTGGTACTTCTTAGAGTAAGAACTTTACCTCCTTTGTTAAGTGGGCAATTCCCTTTCATACTCTAAATACGACTCAAGATCTATAGAAACTGTCAAATAATAGATATTATTTTTGAGTAATTCAGATTAACACTATGTTGCCCATCTCTGCCATATATATTTATGTGTATGTATACATATATAGATGTATATATATATATGTAT
>CM053585.1:146098043-146115995 GCA_028646515.1 Pseudochirops corinnae
GAACTAAAACAAGACTTAGATGTAGCCAAAATGATATGTTATATAGAATATTTTTATAAAAGTTTATATAAAGAAGCATCAAAATCAATGCTGTATGTTTGTACATTTTAATCACATATGTGCTCTATAATAATAAGAACAACAAGCATTTATTAAATTCTTACTTTGTGCTACAAATTCTGTTAAAGGCAGGACACAGATATGCAAGCAAAAAAAGATAGATCCTACCTCCAAGGAGCTTATATTCTAATGGGTGAAGACAGCACAAAAAAGGTAGCTGAAAAGTTTTGGGAGGGAATACATAGTGGTGATGTTTGAGAGTGAAGCCCTTCTACAAAATGAAAGGGAGGGAGGAACTCACCAGTAGGAGAAGGGGACCACAAGGGTGGAAAGAGAAAGCTTCCCTGAATCATGACGGCAAAGCCCAGAGGGTGAAGTATGGCTGCTCTTGGCCTTTCTTCAAAATGGAGATTCTGGAAGCAACTAAAAAATGAGAGAAGAGTGCTTCAAGGGTGGAGGGAAGAGGTAGCTGAGCCATGGGACAAAGTATTTCTCCATGCAAATTACTTTTTAGGAAAATATTAATAATAACCTATAACCTTACAAAATTTGCAAAAATATATAACACACTAAGTGTATTCTATCTCATATAATTTCTTTAAAAAATCTTTGAAGTGGATGGGATGAAATGAGGATATACCATCGTAGATCAGCAAATGTTCTGTGCCTTAGAATCTTAGTGATTTGCCTGGAGTACCAAGAGGTTGTAACTTGTCCAAATTCACAAAACAATAGTGAGTAGAACCAGGATTCAAATCAATTTCCTCTCATTCCAAATTCAGTGCTTTTTTTTCTACCATATTATAAAGCTTCTCATCTTATAGAATGTCACTTTATTGAGAAAAAAAAAGCACTTATAAATCTCTTATTACAAATTGGGGTTTTTCATTTTTCTTTCTATTTAAAATGGTGGTTTATACTTCTATAATTAAGAATTCCCTTTAGTAAGATACACTAGCATTTCTTAATGAGATAAAAACTAAAGATATGGTGGCATTTAGTTTAAAGAGACCACACTTAGAACACTTAGCAAAAAACTTCTATTCTTACAAAGGACATAAAACACGACTCCTCAGAGGAAGTGTTAATGCATTCATTCCATCTCATAGCCACATATAATTCACTGTGCTCAATCCACAACACCAAAATTCCCAGCACACCTTTCTCAAAAGAAAGAACATAAATTCCCCTTTTAGTCTTAAAATAGAAGATTAGAATATGCAGTCCAACCAGGCCATCAAATGCCACATTTAATTTAATGAAAATGCATAGTTTCACTCTTGCTGTTAGTGTAAAAAGAAATGTCCTTCACTTAAAAGAAAGTGGAGGTAGGCTTCCTAAAATAAATAGATTTAAGACACCTTTGGGAAGGCCTTGAGATTTTCAACCTGTGATTGCCATCTGCCTTGGTGTCATTAACCTAGTGTGTAGTTCTTGAAGGGAAACCATTTTATAAATAGAAAATCCACACTTACCACTGTGGAGACAGACCTGAAAGCATCCATAGCAGTTCAGGTTGACATAATATTGGTAATTAATGCATCAGGGGAGCAAATGCACTTGTACCCTGACTGAGAAAATTGGATATGAAAAACCAAGACAAACAAAAAGTAATAATTTGCTCTTTTAAAAACTTTCTAATTTGAATATTTTTGATTGACAGGAAGATGCATCCTTGAGTATATATAAGCCACAATATTAGTATAAAACACATTTTTAAAAGTTGATTTTTAAAAATATATTCCTCTATATGCTATATGTTACAAAATTGTAGTTAGCTAGATACTTATGGATATAGATGTGTAAGTATAGAAACACCTTTTAAAGTAAGGCAGTTTATGTACAAGCCTTCAAGAAGTTCCATATGAATAGTCAAATAGAAAATAGATTTCATCATCACAGAGAACTTTCTCCACCAAGCTATTTATGAATTAGTAAATAAAATCCAATGCAGTTGCCTATGACTTGCCAAGTTTAAGTGACTTGCCCAGTTGTACAAATATAGCAACTCTTAGAGAAAGGACTTAAATCCAGTTCTTCCTGAACCTGATCTCCCCATTTTAGTTTCTGTGTCACATAGTGCCTTAGAATTTGCTATCACTTCAAAGAACTAGTTAGTTTTCACATCTAGATGACAACAACATTGCACTCTCATTGATTTATTTCAAAAATGACTGAATTTTCTTGGTGCCTGTACAAGGAGTCGATATTTTGAGAGAAACTTTTACAAATTGTTTTTGTAAGAAATTTATAACTGAGATACATATGTATCCGTGTCTATATGTTTATTATGTAAATGTATATTATATATTTATACTCAGAGATGGAGCCTCCTATCAAATACTGACATTTCATTAGAATCAAGGAAATAGAACCACTCTGGCTCTTCCAATTGCTCTCTTGGTATTGAAATAAAATATAAAAATAATACAATTGAAAGTATCTGGGGAAATATTTAATTTTTTTTATCATATCCAATAGTACATTAAAGTAAGTCCTCCCTTATGTGTATTGTCACTATCTTTACAGATAGATAGACATTAAGTAAATGGAGAAGATGCCAGTTTTCCCCCAATATTTTCAAAAGTACTAAAATTCTTAGATGGGGAATAAAATGAAGAACCAAGCTTTACTTAATATTATAAGTACCTAGGTACTTTCTTCCCTTGCACACATTAAAAAAAAAAATACTTCAGTGGCTTTATTATTGTTTTTTCTGCTTTTCATTTTAAAAAGATATATATACACACACACATATATATATAACTTTTAAAAGATATAGATATAGATATATTATATATGTCATATATTTATACATATATATAAATTATATATTTTATATATGATATATTATGTAACATAAGTATCATTTATTTATACACATACACACCTATATATATATATATATATATATAGAGAGAGAGAGAGAGAGAGAGAGAGAGAGAGAGAGAGAGAGACAGAGAGAGAGACAGAGAGAGAGACAGAGAGAGACAGAGACAGAGACAGAGACAGAAAGAGAGAGAGAGAGAGGGAGGGAGAGAGAGAGATTATCCTAAAAGGCATGTAAGAAACTTGAATCAATTCCTAGAAGAGTGACCATTTGGGGGGAAAATTTTTTTTTTATTTTTTTGGTCTTTTGGACTTAGGTCCTCCTGATTCCAGGGCCCATGGCTCTATTCACTGAGCCACCTAGCCATCCCAGAAAAGTTTTTTTTTTTGAAAGAAAATCTTTTTAATTGCAATTGTATACAGATGCATGGGCATTTATTTATTTATTCATAATACATGGATTGATTAATTGATTATTGTTAAATTTCCTAAGAGCCTAAAGTACATAATTCTTTGATATCCAGAGAACTCTTTCAGTTTCTAGGGCTATAAATCTCCTCTTTTATTTTTTTTTTTTGTCATCTTTTGGTCTTTCAAATAATACTTTCATAGCTTGTGCCAGATACTGAAAAGTATCTGAACTTAAAAGGAATCACAACCATTCATAATTATTATAGAAAATTTGACTTCAAAAGAGTATCTTTTGATACTGATAATTGGTGGAATAAGTGAAACTGGCCCACAGAATTTGTAGGGGATGAAGTATTGACAGAATTAGTGTCAAGGTCTGAGTGTCTATACTGACTTAGCAGTGTAAAAGAGTGAAAAAATATGTAATGTGACTCTGGGTCATTCTGTCTGTTTGAAGAAAAAGGAAGAGATTTCAGAGATAGGGTTGGATTGTGGCTGCCATTGATCCCAATGGTTTGAGAATTTCCAGAATAGGCTGTTTGATCCTGAGCCTGTGGAATCATGGTGGAGGGATGAAAAGAAGCTCTCTAGGAAGTCATTACCTGCCTGTGAAGCTAACCAGAGTGATTAGGTCCACATCTTCAGTCCCAGTAACATCCCCATGAAGTAATATTAGAATTTCGGGGGATCTGATAATGAAGTCCTAATGGATATAAATGTCTGATTGTCCTAGATCTGCTCCCCAGAAGTTTCCTCATGGCAAATGAAAGTGCCACAGGACACACTAACAAATCCAGAGCCAGAATGTGAGGAAGAATGAGGAGTGGTAGGGTAGGGTTCCTGACATGTTTAGTGTGTCTTATCTTTTCCTGTTCTGTTAACAAATGGTTTAAATAGTTTTATTTTGCCTTGAAACTCTAAGATGCTCAGGTTATTATAATTCTTAAACATTGGATCAACAAGTAGCTACATTCTTGAACTTTGCATTTTCAATCATTCCTTCAATAGCCTACAACTGGTACTTATTGAGACTGGTAAAGAATCTATGCTAAGCAAGAACTTCCCAGGAGGAATGTAGAATCTATTAGGGGACAAAAATAGCAGAAAATATCAATTGATACTAGTCCTCATTAAGCTGGCTTCTGTTCTGTTCACATATACACAAAATTATAGCCATGTTCTTTCAATTAAATTAAAGGAATATCTAATATATATCTACTATGTGAACATCTAATATGTGTCTATTATGTACAAGCTACTGTTTCAGTAGCACTGGATACAAAGACAAAAGACAAAGAGCCCTGTTGCTCTTATTGAGAGAAGCTATGACGTGTGCTTAAAATTTCCTCTAGGAAAATTGAGAAGTTAATGTGGGAAGGCTTCATGAAGGAGGTAGCAACATGAACTGAGATTTAAGGGGCCTGAGAGAGCCTATGCTTCCTTTTCCTCCTCCATGATTCTCCCTTCCAAATATGGGATCTGTGTTTGAAAAGTTTCATTGCTGGTACAATTAGGCTACCGAACAAAGATAAGTTAATGCTATTGAAGCAAATTTTCATCAGTACAGTACAACTAATACTACTGTACACCTGTTGTTTAAATCTCATTTTTGTCCTGCTTAGCTCATCATCATATTAGTTTCTAGTATAACATCATCCCTATGTTCCATGAATTGTAAGGGGGATTGTTGATCGTTTTCCTTTACCCCTTTTTCACAAATGAGAATGAATATAACCACTTTGATATCAGACATCCTTTATTGTTGTGTATTTTCCCCAAGATGGCTAATGCATTGCAACAGTATGGGCTTAATAAATACTATGCAATGAATGAATGAATGATGGTATACCTGTAATTATACAGATATATACATATATACATACATATATATTTATATCAGTATTAAGCATGTCTATCACTCAGACATACTGATGCCGATCATAAGAATGGCTAGCATTTGAATAACACTTTAAATGAGGGTATAACTATAATTACACACATATATGTACATGCCTATATATTTTTATAGAGGTATTAAGCATGTGTATCATTCAGGCATGCTAATGATGATGATGATGATGATGATGATGATGATGATGATGATGATGATGATGATGATGATAGTTAGCATTTATATAACACTTTAAAGTTTACAAACTGCTTTTCATGTCATCTCATTTGATATAACATTCATATTTTCTTTCTACCAGAAAAGAAAAGGAATAGATTAATTTAATACCTAGTCTTTTGTGGCTTGTATTATATGTGATATTGTGTCATTTGATCAATTTCAATTTATTTCTATTTTGTTTGTAAAAACCATAGATGCCTAATAAATGTTGCTTTTGTATTGAACTGTGTGTCCACCCTCCAAGTCGAATGAAGTATCCTCTTTCCACATAGAATAAAATTTAATTCTGATCAGACATCACAGTCACAATATTACCAATACAGTTATGGATTAAGATATAGTATCCATGATTAACTTTCTTATACCATCAAATGCTATAAAATATATAAATACAATCCCACATACATAATCTATTTTTCTACGAATTTGCACAAAATTCTAGAGGTATATTAGACTCACAAATATTTTACATTGGTTGCAGTTGCAATTCAACTTATTCTTGTTGCTATTTGATTCTTAAGATAAATTTATATGCTCAAAATCTCATCCTACCTAGTTTTCAGCTTCCATGTAGTTGTAGTGCCTATACAGTTTTGTCTGTTAAGACAAATATTTTAGAAATATTTTATTTTATTTAGAAATATTTTACTTTATTTATTTATTTATTATTTTATTTTATTTAGAAATATCTCACACTGGACAGGTTCTAGGTTTTGCTGCCCACCCAGTGTTTTGATGAAAATATGTTATCTCTTACCAAAGATTATCATTGAGTACATAAATACTCTCTTTGGAAGACTACATTATTGGTCAGCTAAACCGGGAGTTTTTGTCTAGGGGCAAACCTATATAGGCAATGGCAAATGGACATGCAACTGGCTGGTGCTCCTAGAATAAATCTAAAACAAATTGAGGATGGCTAACTGTATTGGAGATCAAACTATTAATTTATGACCAAGATACACATTATTATTCTCAGCCTATGATTTTAGGAAAGAAGTTCTGTTGAAGTATTCTGGTAATGGAAAATCAGAAATCTCAGATCTTGGAAATGAGGTATGTTTTTCTTCAAACCTGCCAAAAATATATTGTCACAAAGAAAAGAACTAGTAAGGGCCATGTTTTTCTTCACTTTGTCTGTGTTATTTTTTAGTCTAACCCTTTTCTCTGAAGGACTGATATCCATTTTTATAGATGCTATAAAAATGAATGAACATAAAACAATTTATATTCTTTTGATATCAAATTATGCCAGCTTGCAAAAGAAAAATCTGCTCCCACATAGAAGACACCAGGGCCTCTTTTCTTATGGCTACATCTATCTGCTTAATGACAAAATAACTTTAAAATCAGTTTTAAAAAAAGAAAAGAAAAAATGAGCTACTAATCCAAAATCATAAGACAAACTAAGATCGATTTAATAGATTTTTTTTTCAAGGTGCTGTGGCATTGTGTAGACAGAGCTAAAGTTTGTGTTTCTTTATTTGTAAGGAATGCAGAGCTAGATGATGAAAGCATGAATATTAAAATAAGCGCTAGAGAAAGCAAACAGGAATGTGGATCTAACATCCCTCTTCTTTGGAAGGAGACTAGTATACATAATTATTAAGCCAGCATGTACATTTAATTTTGACCATGCTAAATCATTTATATACTTCTTAGACTGTGGAAAATATTTCTCCAGTAGATCATAGTTCTAGCAAGTTAGAGCTGTGGCTGCATAAAGCTGTGGAAGGAGCCTTTGATACAGGTCTCTGTATTTCAAATGAGGGTGGGAGGGGATAGAAGGGAGATAATGTGTTACCTTTGCTCTGAGTGTAGATTCTCTACTCTCCCATTTCAAGAAATATATGAATAGCTGAGTATATTCCTTGGTGTTGTTCAGGGAAAATCATAATAGTCCCAAACTATTCAATTCCACAGAAGAACACTATTGCAGATGAACCAAGAAAGATCACTTTAAATTATTTCAGTTACTAGATATGTGATTTCTATCACAGTCAACAAGCATTTATTAAGTGCTTAGTATATGCCAGGCACTCTACTAAGGATTGGAGACATAGAGGAATAAATATTTCCATAGTTATGTGCATATAGAATATATATTGGCTAGATGAAATTAGCCCTAGAATGAAAAGCACTAGCAGCTGGGAACTACTCCCTGCAGAAAGAGATTCTTGAGTTAAATCTTAAAAGAAGTTAAGAACTCTAAATCTAAGTTAGGAGACAGAGAACTACACCAATAGGATGAGCCACTGCAAAGGAAGAGATGGGAGATGAAGCACCTTGTGAAGAGCTGCAAGTGGGCCAGTGAGAATGGACCAAAGAGTACCTGGAAGAAATTAATGTGCAAGAAGACTAGAAAGATAAGAAGGCTAGCTTTTTGACTGTAATAGAAATCATACATCTAATGAGCAGCTAACAATTCAAAGTGATCTTTCCTGATTCATCTGTAACACTGTGCTTTTATGAAATTGGATAGTTTGGGACTATTGTAACTTTCTCTGTACAACACCAAGAAATATAAAGCTATCTATGTTTCTTGGAATGGGAGAGCACAATGTGAAGAACTTGAAATGCTAAAATGTGTTTATATATAATCCTGGAAGTAACAGGAAGCCATTGAAGTTTACTGAGTCTAGATAAATGTCATTATCAGACATTCACTATAGAAAAATCACTTTGGCAGAAGTATAGAGGATAGATTGGAGTGAAGAGTCATTTGGGTCCAGTGGCAAGAAAATTGGAGATGGCCCAGGATGCAGTGGGAGACTTTGGCCTTTTTAAGCTAAGGTTTTTCCCAAGTCTCAGTTTGACTGAGGCAACTCTCATTCAGTGATTAAGGCTAGGTAAGAAATGAGACAAAGAATGGCTTCTTTTACCATTTTTAGTCAAAAAAGAAAACTCAATCTGGCAGGGGAAGACCCTCAGAGTTTCTGGCCTAAACAGAAACAATTATATTTACATTTACTCTAAGCCAATCAGGGCCCAAACAATGATGAATAAGCAGCATTTGGAATGGGACCTATTATTGGCTAGTCAATGAGAGCCAGAGTGAATTAGATGTAAGGCATAATCCTTAAGGATATCTCACCCTAAACCCCAAGATATCTTACCAGGTTTCAGTGATCAAAATTTACATTCCTAGATGAAAGGGGAGGAGAAGGAAAAGAAGAAGGGGAGGGAGGTGCTGCATTGCCCAACTGGCCCCAGTGGGACAAATCGTATTACTCACAGGTTGTTGTTTGTCCTTTATGATCATAGAGGAAGGTGATAGAAATTAAGAGTATAACTATTTTACTGTCTGCTCTATAGTATAGGACAGGGGTGAAGAACCAGCAGCTTCAGTGCTACCAGTGACCCTCTAGGTGCGCAAGTGTGGCCCTTTGACTGATCCCAAACTTCCCAGAACAAATTATTTTATTAAGGGGATCTGTTCTTGGAAGTTTGGATTCAATCAATGTTTGAGCACCTAGAAGACCACATGAGGCCTGAGACTGCAGGTTCCCCAATCCTGGTATAGAAGAAGGTCATAAGAGTTGAGTAGATTAAGGAATTGGGAAGTTAAAATATTTGATAAAAGAATACATACATACATTCATATGTGTGTGTGTGTGTGTTGAATTCCTTTAGTGTGAAGGCAAGAGTTGGGATAGAGAGCAAGACTGCGAGCTAGCTACTGAAATTATTGAGATAGGAATAAGAATGTCTTGTGGGTTAATAAGTTACAGCTCTCAGAGTCTAGATTGTTTGTGAACCTCGGAGGAGGAGAGGTTGCTGAATGACATCAGTATGGGAAGAATATGGAGGTGGGAATGTGGTAAAAAGAATATTCCAGAACTTCTAGAATTGGCAGTACAGAACAAGAAGTATTCAGACTTCACTACCTTTACCAGTGAGTCACAGGATTATGAGTAAAATGGAGCCACTACTGGAAAGGTAGCCAAATTTGTATTATCATATAGAGGGAATAGGTTTTTACTGATTGTCAAAAGATGGAAGGAAAAAGAGAAGTGGTATAAATTGAAGGAAGTTTGCTAATTATAGAGTAGAATTCTATAGTGCCCAGTAGAAGGGGTGGGCTGATCTGGAATGGGACACTGGGGGAGTAGGTTTGATGTGGATGGAAATGAGTGAATAGATAGCTGGGTTTGGGGAGGAAAGAGTTAATTGTTGGCAGTTAGGGCTACAGTATTACTATAATGAGGAGAATAAGGGAGAGTGAGAATAGTCAATCTATTGGGGAATGTTTGGTCAGAATATTGAGATTTAATGATAATAATTCAATCATAATGATTTAATAATAATTTAATGATAAAAGCAAGTGTTTATGAAATTCAAACCAACATGCAATATTTCAGCATAGAGCTCAGTTGCCCAGCCTATCATATTGTTGTGTCCTAGAAGGATTCCTTAAGCCTGAGTCATGACAGGCATGATATGGTGTGTTTGGAAAGAGAAACTGTTTTATTCTGTTTCTCTTTTCTTCACTGCCTCCCCAAGTTGACTAAAGGTAAGCTTGGTAGTGTTATGGCCCCTATGAAGTCTAGAATCCTAGGGAGAAAAGAAGTTTTTTTTTTTTTTTTCTTGCCCCTTATCAAGCAGGGCCTGGCATAGTTTTGATCCTAGGGTTGTCTATTCTATACAACTAGTGAGCACAGAGGAAGTAGATAACTTGTCTATTTCCTAAACACCTTTTGGGTACCCTAGCTACTTTAAGTTTAAGAAAGAACAGTCAGAGTGTTATATAAAGGAATGCCAAACATTCAACCAGGCTAAGAATTGGAAGACTAAAGTGCATGCCTAAAAATTATATATGACATATGTGTGTGCTCACATGTGTGTGTGTGCGTGTGTGTATGTATGTGTCTTGGGGTCAGGAGAGGTCAATTCAGGGAAAGTGCTGCATTAAGAGGAAAGATTTGCTTGTGTGTGACCTCTACCTTAGAGTACCATCCTTTCTCACTTTTTTTTTGAAACCTTAAGTCTTTTCAAGAGAAAATTCCCAGTTATCCTAGTTGTTACTGCCACCGTCCCAATAATCTGTTTTTTGTTTTTTTGTTTTTGACTGTATCTTGTACTTGTCATCCAAATTAATTCCTGTAGAAGAGGGATAGGACATCAGTTTTAGTAATGAAAATAATGGGGAAGAGAAATACACAAAATTACATTATTCCTTGGAATTCACACCTGTACATGGAGCCTTTCTTGGCCTCAGACTGCAGAGCAGAATCTCCATGTAAGGAGGAAGCCCAGGTTGGCCATCTCTTTATTTCCCACCTATCTACACTTGCTTGGAATTTTCCATCAATCCCTGAGGTCAAGTACCTTTTCCTTCTACTCCCATTTTCTATTTCCTTTTGCATGTTGTCTAATAAATGCTAATTTAACTGAATAGAATAGTAGTCACTTAGTGTTATAAGATTTAAATAGACATGTATTAATTACCTATTCCCAAGTAATACTGGTTTTTACTTTTAATCATCTTTCTTGCTCTCCCCAGCTCACCACAGGGGGGTAAGGGATAAAAAGGAAATAAATATTGCTATATACCCTGAACAGTTCCAAGTGTAATTGATATCTTAATTAAAATTTTTCCTGATGTATGGCTCCTTATCTTCTTATTCAAATACACATATATACAACATACACACATATATACACATACACACAAACATATATATATATATATATATATATATGCGTATGTGAATATATATTTTTCCTGCCTTGAATTACCTTTTTAAAAACCCTTAAAGGAAAACAAGAGAAAACAAAAAATCAAATAACATGTTTTAAGGGGAAAATTTAAATTTTCATCTTTCTTTAAAACCAAGAAAACCATCTAGAGGATTATGGTACCATGTTGTGTGTATTTATATGTGTGTGTGTGTGTGTGTTTCATACTAAAGTAATGAGTCTATTCATAGTTAGGTTACCAAATGTCATCAAGGCATCTGTACCAGTCAGTTAGTCAGTAATCATTTATTAAGTGCTTTCTGTATGCCAGTCACTGTGCTTAGTGGTGAGAATACAAAGAAAGATTTAAGACAGTCCCACTCTCAAAGAGCTCACAGTCTATTGGAGGAGACATCAAACAGACAACTATACAAATACATTACATAAATTATAAATGTATTAATCAACAAAAAGAAGGCCAATAGAATTAAAGGGGTTCAGGAAAGACTCCCTGTTGAAGGTTAAATTTAACTCTAATGTGAAGGAAGTAAGGAATGGCAGGTGGAGAAGAGGATAGAGAGCATTCCAAGCACTGGGAATAGACAATGAAAATGCCTGGAGTCAGGACATAAGAGTCCATTGTGTAATAGACAACAAGGGAGCAAGTGTCACTGGACTGAAAAATATGAGGAATTATAAGGTTTAAGAGGACAAGAAAGGGTGGGCAGATTATAAAGGTCAAACAGGATTTTCTACCTGATCCTGGAGGTGATAGGGAGCCACTCCAGTTTAGTAAGCAGAGGTGTGACCTGGTCAGACCTATGCTTTAGGAATTGATCACTTCAACAGCTGAATGGAGGAGGGTAGACAAGGAGTAGGGAGAGTCTTCTGGCAGGCAAACCAACTATCAGGCAATTGCAATAGTCTAGGTATAAAATGATGAGGGCCTGAGCCAGGGTGATGGCAGAGTCAGAAGATAAAAGAAGGAATGTGGGAGAGATGTTCATATTGGCAGGCCTTAGGAACAGATTGGATATTTGTGTAACAGAAAAGAATCAAGGATGATACCTGAATTGACAGCCTGAGTGACTAGGTGTAATGGTAATGAAATTTGAACACCACAATGGGATGGATTTGTTGACCTTATGAGAGGGGGCTGAACTGGGAAGAGTTGGTGCCATGGATAGAGAGAGAAGCCTAAGCAGAGAGAGGCCAGAACTTCTGGGAGCCAGCATCTGGAGGCTGCTGCTACTTCTAGAGAGAGAAATGACAACTGAGGACTGAAATGGGAAGAAGCATGACTGTGGTGCCAGTATTTGGTCTGTGTATTTTGATGTTACTTTGTCAGATTCTTCTGCTGATGGAGGATGTTGCTGTTATTGCAGAAGTCCTGGGACCTTGCTGTTGGTTCAGAGCCCTGAAAGAGGATTTTCTTGTTGTATGTTTACAGAAATCCTGGAGGAGGGTCTTGTTGATATTTTCAGGGGTTCTGGGACTGTACTGATGTTTTGTGCTAATTTCTCAGACCTTGTTGTTGGGCCTAGGTTGATTTCACAGGTAGAGAGTGAATTGATGAGGATGTCCAATGTGTATCTATGTTGTGTCTTTGTTAAGCATTGTCTTCCCAGGAACAGAAACTGCTGAGAAATTGCCTCAGGTAAAGATGAAGGAAAGACCTTTCCTTGGATATTGAATGCTGTGATGATATTATAACCTAGTTGTGACCTAGGGGTGGATGGCCTTTGTGTTTTGTGACCTACCAAATGAATATACTTTGTTTATGATTGGAAACTAATCTCCAATTGAGACTACCCAGGGGTGGAGTACTTTGACTTTTGTACTTTGTGATTGAACTGAGAACTTACTAAATTATTGAGTTAACCTGTATTTTTATTTTCTTTTTTCTGGGAATGTTTTGCCTTCATATGTTACTGAATAAATGCAGTTATTATGCTTGTAATCTGAACCTTGGAAGTTGCTTGTGTTTGGTGTTACATTAGGTGCCTCTAGACAGTATTAAAGAAGTTTTGAAAGATAAAAGATTTGGAAGAGTAGAGGTGATGAATAATGAGTTAAGATGTCTATAGGAATCCAGTTTGAGAAGTCCAGTATAAATATGTGAGCCTGAAGATCACTGAAGAATGCTGGATAAGTAGATTTTAGAATCATCAGTATAGGGAGGATAATGTATCCATGGGAGCTGAAAACATTACCAAGAGAAATATATAGAGTGAGAAGATAAGAAGGCCCAGAACTAAACTCCATAGGATACCCATGATTACTGGGCATGACCTGGATGAAGATCTGGCAAAGGAAACTGAAAAGGAATGGCCAGCTAGGTAGGGGGAAAACCAGGAAAGAGTAGTGTTATAAAAATGTAGAGAGAAGAGGTTATCAATGTGAAGAGGATGATCAGCAGTGTCAAAGACTGCAGAAAGATCAAGAAGAATGAGGACTGAGAAAAGATCATCAGATTTTGCAATTAAAAGATCATTATTTACTTTGTAAACAGCAGTTTCAGCTGAATGATTAATTCAGAAGCCAGAATGTACAGACTTAAAAAGAGAGTTAGAGGAAAGGAGGTAGAGGCAATGATTGCAAATATTTATAGGCAGTAAGGGAACAGTCAGTAGACAGGAAGAGTTTGAAGATAAGTTAGAGTAGGGATGAGATTGGGAACAATATTCTGGAAGAGGCAGGATACAGTGTGGTTACTTGTTCATGTAGAGGAATTTGCTTTGGCAATTAAGAGTCACAGCTTCATGTGAGACAAGGATGAAGGAGAAAATAGTGGTAGAAGGTATACAGGTGATGTGAGATGAGGAGAGGAGAAGAGGGAGCTCTTTGCAAAGAGTTTCATTTATTTTTTTAGTAAAATATGAGGCAAAATTCTCAGCTAACTGGGTAGAAGGGGAGTATGCCATAGGAGATTTAAGGAGGGAAGAAAAGGTTTGGAAGAGCATTTATGGTAAGTGAGATCATGAACTAATGAGGGATGTGTAGAAAGATTGCCTTCTAACTGTGAGAGACCACTTGTAATTATGTAACAAATTTTTAGTGAACCAAGTCAGGATGTTTTCGTGTATGAGATGGTATAACTGTGCTAAGCCATCTTTATTTAACAATTAACCCATCTCTTTTCTACCGTAACACAACAGGAAACAATTCCACAAGCAAATCTAATCACCAGCAATGTTTATTTAATTCTAATAAGCCTGATTGCTTACTTTTTCCACTTTTCCTACTGGGATACAGATAATTCCTTGCACTTCCCTTTGATTCTATGAACAATAAAAAAATTCTGACTGACCCAAAGGAAAATGTTAAACATATGGTGGGTATAAGTAGGATGCACTGTATTAACAATGATAACTTGAGGGCAAGTCAAGAAATTATGTAATTAAAAAAGACAGTGGGTTCATGAAATAGTGAGAATAAGTGGATAACTTGATAGACAATCTGAGGCCTTCATTGTGTCCATTAAAATAAAAAAAAAAAGACTTCTAGTATTTGTGAGAAGCAAAGATAAAAAATTGCAGAGAATGAGCTGTGAATGAATGCAGTAATGAATGAGTGGAAAATAATTTATTAAGTGTTTACCATATACCAAGTACTGTGCTAAGTGCTGGAGCTACAAACAGAAATCAAGATAGTCCTTGCCTTCAAGAAACTCAGACTAATTAGGGCGACCAACACATATAGGGGAGTTCGGCTGTGGGACCAAGGGAAAGGTCTTGAGGTCTCGATAGTTCATTGGCGGTGCATATGGCAAAGCCAAGGAGTGCTTAAGAGAGAGCCTGCGGGGAGCATGAAGGGCAGTGGCCCATCCCCCCTGGTAAGCAATTGTTCCTAAGGATCCAAATGAAGCATCAATTATGGGTCCCTTCTCGTAGGCATAGAGGAAAGCAATAAGGACCCATCAAAGAGGGAAAGAGGCACTTGAACAAAGGTTGAGGGTGCTTTCTCAGGTAGTCTGGAGTGAGGAACAGAAAAAGCAGTCCCACTTGGTGTTAGCTCTTGCTGGAGCCCAGCAGGCATGCCCTTTTCCTGTGGAGTCCGTGGTAACCAAATGTGGGTATCAATGAGATTGGGCTAAAATTGACAGGTGGAGGGAATTGACATGATTGCTGAGTTTGAAGAATAAAAAAAAAATTACACTAGAACTATAAACAGACTTGTTTGGATTTGATGGATTATTTTTCTACCACAGGTATAGAAAGAACACTGGATCAAGAGTCTACAGATATACTCAACCACTAATAAGCTTTGTAATCTTGAGCAAGTCCCTTCCCCTCTCTTGGCTTCAGTTTCTACATCTGTCATGTCATTGGATCAGACTAATCTCTAAGGTGTAAAAAATAGCACTATGGTTTTCATGATTTCCATAATGTTCCTTGTTTATGATCTGTTCAGTTTTATCCAATTTCTCTCAGAACACACCCACTTTTTATTTTTTAGTTTGCTTTATCAATTGCTGAATGCTGCTATTGGTTATTTTAATTACATAGTAATACTCTTAAATATACTAAATATTTTAGTATTTTATTTTCCAGACTTTTAGATGTTCTTAAATCATCTCAATGTTTTAGCAGATTAGTTTCTTTCTCTTTTGTTTAGAAGCTGATTTTTTTTCTTTCTGCAGTTTATCTGTGACCTTTATTTTTTTCAATAATTTTTCAAACATTTTGTTGTAGAAAGAAAAATATCAGTTATGTCCAACTTTTCATTAAAGTGCATATTAAATTTGTCATAGGAGTTTTAATGCTACTCTGCTTGTTTATATCCCCTTTTTAACTTCCTTCTGTTCTCTTCTGTGAATTTTTCATTTTTCCAGCTTAGAAGCTGACATATTCTTCACGAGGTTTAAGGGATTTGAAGTATACTGTTTAGGGGAGAGATAAAGTGGCCTAAATATAAAATAGAAGTTGAATGTGTGCCAGAAAGCAGGAAGTAGGAAGGCCAATTAGTATGATTAAGCACAGTGAAAGGAGTGCTTGATATAGTCAGGAGGCATGGATTTGAATCTTGGCACTGCTTCTTCCTTCAGAGCTCAGATTAAACCCCAACTCCTACCTAAAACCTTTCCTAATCACCCTGCCCAGTAGTGTTTCCCCTCTGAAATTACCTTGTGTTTGCTTTGTCAATGTTTTGCATATATTTAAAATTGTATGTATTATTTCTCTCTACATAATAAGCTCCTAGAGATCAAGTACAATTTCATTTTTTTTGTCTTTGTATCCCCCAATATCTAAGCCAATATCTAGCACATAATAAATGCTTATTTATTGAATAATTAATTGGCATAGTATTTAGAGTTAGAGTGCTATATTTGTATCCAGAAAGACCAAGGATTAAATCTAACCTCTCGAACATATTAGGTATGTGGCCATGTGCAGCTCACTTACCCTCTCTAAGCCTTAGTTTCCTTCTTTGTAAAATAGGGATGAGTACCTACCCCAGAGCATTGGTATAAGACTCATATGAGTTAGTATATGTAAAGCATTTTGCATTTAAAGCATTACATTCAAGAAGGGAGCTCTCCTCATTTCTCACTTGGCTGTACTACTCTGGGATATCTCTGATTTCTCCATCATGACCAAGAAGATGTTTATTGGTTAAAACTCATCATCCATCAAGATCCCACCAGCCATATTATTCCACCTCATCATTACCCTCGGCTCTTCTGACTGAAGGGTGAAACCATGCATACCCAACCTCCATTTGAGGAACTCAGAACATTCCATTTCTCACCTGCATGCACTTATGACACCTCTGACTTCTCTGCCATGTCTCTCCCCACTAGATACTTTCTGTTTTACCTTTCTTCTCCCCCAACCCCTGCCTCTTTTCTGCTTCCTTTTGTATGTTGTCTTTCCCCAGTAGATTATAATTTCCTTGAGGATAGGGACTATCTTTATTTTTTTTCCATACTTTTATCTTCCAAATTTAGTGCAGTTCCTGGCCCAGAGTGAACATTTAATAAATGTTTATTGAATATTGACATTATATAAATGCCAGTTTTATTATCTTTGTCAGTGTAACATTGATCAAGCTACTCTCTAGCTCTTGGCCTAAAGCTCCCTTCTTGGTAAAATGAAAAAACTGGACTAGATAATCTTTGAATACCTTAATTAATTTTTTTTTTCCAAAATCTTATTTCAGACTCAAATGGCAGAACACAAATACAGAACAGAGAAAAGAAACAAAAATATATCATAAACTTAAATATTGGAACTTAAATACAAAGTTAGAAAGAAAAAAAGCATTCTGCATAGCAGAATATGAGAGGATTCTAAATGTGTAACAATAAATTTTCATTTCAAGAAAGTCTATATCAGAAGTAATATTGTGTTGAGAATTGTCTGTCTTTTCTTTGCTTTCTTGTGAGTTTTCTTTTGTTCTCTGCTGTGTAGTTTTTTAGTTTGTTCTTTTTTCCCCTCCACCCACCCCCCAGAAGGCTACATTAAAGTTTAGATATGTTTCTCCATAGTTATAGATATATACATAAACACACACACACACACACACAAACATACACACACACACACACACACAGAAAGAGAGAGAGAGACATATACTTTCCCAAACCTATTCTACTCCTGATCTTTGTTTTTATGTATGTGCATATCTCTTATTTCCTATCCCTCCTGCGTCCTCTACTTTACTTTTGCTCCCCACCTTGCCCTTCTATGATTTGCCTAGAACCCCTCCAAGGATCTGTCCCCTATCCTATTTCCATAAATCTAAATACTCTCCTATATCCCTATTTACCTATTCCCTCACCCTCCCCTCTAAAGATCTCTCCTGTGTCCTCTCACTCCTCCCAATACTCCTACCATTTT
>CM053585.1:146116495-146170212 GCA_028646515.1 Pseudochirops corinnae
ACTCTTTTAAGCTGTTCCTAAATAGTTTTACTTTTTAAATTCATATCGTACTCAGGTTTACCCCAATCTTTCTTATGAACTACCCAATTATTAACGAGAATTGTAGACATCCATTTTACATATATAAAAAAGTAAACAGTCTGTCCTCATGAATCTCTTATAATCACTCTTTATTATGTATCTTATATTACTGTTGGTTCTCATATGTCAAATCTTCTATTAAGTTCAGGATTTTTTTTTTTAAAGTCTTGAAAATTGGAGATGTTATCAAATGTTCATTTTTTTGTCTTCAAGGTAATACTTAACTTTGCAGGGTATGATATTTTCTGTCGGAGCCCCAGTTCTTTTGCTTTTCAAAATGTTTCATTCCAAGACCTGCAGTCCTTTAATATCTCTGCTCCCAGGTCTTGTGTAATTCTAATTGTGGCTCCATCATATTTAAATTGTTTTAATCTTTATGCTTTTAATATTTTTTCCTTGAGCTGGGGGTTTTGGAATTTGACCATGATATTCCTGTGAGTTTTCCTCATAGGATCTCTTTTAATTGGTGATAGCTTTTTTTTTTTCCTATTTCTACTTTTCTCCCTTGTTCTAATGCTTCAGGACAATTTTCTTGAATTATTTCTTGTGTTATTTCATCAAGATTCTTTTTTTGATTGCAACTCTCAATTAGTCCAATTATTTTTGTATTTTCTCTTCTTGATCTATTCTCCAAATTGGTTGTTTTCTTATAAGATGTTTCACTTTCTCTTCAGTTTTTTCATTATTCATATTTTGTGTAATCATTTCTTGATCTCTTATAATTTTACTGGCTTCACTTTGCCCAATTCTAATTTTCAAAGTGTCATTTTCTTCCTTAAGATTCCGGATCTCCTTTTCTATTTGGCTAACTTTCCTTTCATACCCTTCTTGTTTTTCTTGGATTATTGTTATTGTCTTTTTTAGTTTTTCCTCTATCTTTGTCATCTGATTTTTAAAGTCTTTTTTTAAAGATCTTCTGTGAATTCTTTTTGGCAAGTGACCATTTGACATTACTCTTTGGGAGTTTCTTTACTTCAGTATCCTCCTCTGAAGATGAACCCTGGTCAAATCTATTCCCATAATAGTTTTCTGTGGTTGAATTCTTTCTCCTTTGCCTGTGTATTTTTTTTTTTGTGGTAATAGTTTGATTATTTGTAATCACCTCTAGTCCTCGGATATGGGAAATGATGCCTCTTACCCCAGATCTTCAGTTCTCCCCTCCAGCCTGAAACCAAAGTCAAACCTCCAACCTCTTGTAAGTGCCCACAGCCAGGGGCTTTCTGCCCCACTGCTTCTGCACTCACAGGGCTTGTGCTGGTTCCTTCTTGCCCCTGCTGCTCTTCACAGCACAGCTGGGTCTGGTGTTCCTTGTCAGTAGAGGTTCCCTCAATCTTCCAGGGTTCAGACCAACTCTTCTCACTATCTCAAGTTAAAGTTCTGGTGGTTGGATCAAGACAGCCTTTCAAACCAACCAAACCCAGGGCTTGCTGCTTGTTGTTTAAGAGGCTTGCCCCTAGCTGTTAAAATGGAACTTGGTCTGGAGGTGTCACAAGGACCAAACCATGTCCCGAAATTTTTCTACCAATCTTCTCAAATTTTCCCAGGAGGACACTGGTTATGCCCCTGTTCTTATTTATCTCCACCACATTTTGTTCACCCAAAGGTGCTCTTTTAATTCTTTTGTGTGGGAATATCTTGAGAGCTTGGAATTTTCTGACCTTGGCCAACTTCCCAGAATCCTCCATGAGTGCCCTCATCATCATCATCATCATCATCATCATCATCATCATCATCATTATTATTATTGCTTTTTAGGGGGAGAAGGCAAGGCAGTTGGGTTAAGTGACTTGCCCAAGGTCGCACAGCTAGTAAGTGTTAAGTATCTGAGGCCTGATTTGAACTCAGGACCTCCTGACTCCAGGGCCAGTACTCTATTCACTGCACCACCTAGCTGCCCCAATTTTTTTTTCTGCCTTAGAGTGCCTTAATTATTAAAAGACTCTTGGCCCTGTTGGCCTCTTGGGTAAATATAATAGGATATTTTTATTATTCCTCTGGACTGGTTTTCTACTTGTGTTCTTACAATTTAGAGCCATATACTTTCACGTGTATAAGCAGCACATTTAGTAAATAATTGGACTTTTGGAACAAAGGATACTAAACTAAACTGTCTGCCATTATTAGCTGAGGTTTCCCAACCACTCACCTACCTTAGCCAGAGAGTTGTGTGTAATGCCATGCACGAGCAGCTTCACCAAAAGAATGCTACTGTGAACAGCTTTTAAGGTTCTGATTACACAGTTCACAACATCACATCTTATCACAGAAAATCACAATATAGTATTCACAACATCTTAACATTAGAATGGCCACATAGTTTTCACCAAAGTGGCCACCGTATGTGGAACAAAGAACAAAAGAATAATCATCTGGTTTCCCTAAGGGGGAAACCCTCCTTACTTAATCATTCAGTCATCTCACAATACAATAATCAATCTTCCACTCATGGGGCAATCATAAGTTAACTTAATCAGTCACTTAATCCAGATTCATAATTACTAAATATCATTAATCACAAAATACAATCATTAGAAAATTACACAAACCCTCCCCACCTCGGTATCTAGTTAAACTTCAATTTCATCACTCGTTCAATATCCAAGGAGAGGCCTTTTCTTCATCTTGACTCGGGGTGGTCTCTCAGATTCCTTGGATCCCCTCCCATGGTCACAGCTCCTACCTGAATCCACCAAACAGTCACCTGAATTCAGAGGCAGACAGCTCCCAGGTTCTTGTCCAGTCCTTTGGGCAGTTCTTGTTACACACTGAAGTTCACAGGGTCCACCATGTCTCAAACCCTTCACAACTTCTGTTGATGGAAACTCAAGGATAAACCAAGCCACAAATAAAGGCTTATCCCAGTCATGCTTCTTCAGTCCTCTAGCAGTTTGGCTGGCCCTCAGACCCAGAAGGAATCTCAACCTTCCAGGTGGCAGCAACTTCAGCCTTCACCAGATTCTAGTCTCAAGAAAAACTCCAACTCAGTTCTCAGTCAGCTTTCAGATGCTGGGAGAGAAATTCTCTGTCTCTCTCTCTCTCAAGAAAAGTCCAACTTAGTTCTTCAGTCCAGCAGTCCAACTCCCAGACGCTGGAACAATCCTGCTTCCTCCACCAGGAGCCACCAGAAGGGAAATTCTAGATTCTGATTCTCTGTCCCTGGAACTCTTCTTATACACACACACATGCGCACGCACGCGTGCACACACACACACACACACACACACACACACACACACACATACACACACATTGGCTTCCCATTTCAGCCAACCCCCTCCTGCCATATCAGCAACAGGAAACAAAATTTATGCCCTCTGTCTCTTTCACACAGGAAACAGTTACACCTTCTGTTTCTTTCACACAGGAGACAGGGACACAGTTCACACCCTCTGCCTCTTTCACAAAAGTACTTAGCTCTTAGTTAGTAAGGACCAAGTACCTGCTAAATTAATTACCATTACACTGCCTTAACTGTAGAGCTGGGGCTAGTTGCACTGGGTTCCTCTTTAAGAGCTAAGTACAAGTTCTGGTCCTGTGGTAAGAGTCATCTCAGGTATTTTACTTGTTTGGTTGCCTTTTTTTTTGTTTAAATTACCTGAGGGCTTCTTGCTTTTAGGCAAATGTCATTCACCAGATTTCAAACCAGAGGTTATGGATTTCAGATACCGACCGTTACTTCCTTTTGTGACCTTGAGCAAATCTCTTCCCTGCTCTATACCTCAGCTCCCTTCTGTGGAAACTGAGGAAACTGGAAGATACAATTTCAGCCCTATCTTCTGGCTCTAAATTGTATATTTCTATGACTGAATAATTCCCTTTGCTCAGACCTCTGGTCTCAGTTCTTATTTGCCTACCCTGTCTCTTGCCTTGAACCTTCATAATTGTCTATGCTCTGATTCAATGACAGGATTGTAGATATAGAGCTCAAAAGGATTGTAAAGGTCATCATGTTCAACCCATTCATTTAACAGATGAGGAAACCAAGTCTAAGAGAATGACTTTCCCAAAGTCATACTGGTGATAGCTCCAGGAATCAAGTTCATATCATCAAATCACAGGCTCATTAAGTCTCCTAACTATAAGGGCAATGCATTTCCACTCTAACACATTATTTCTATGCCAGGTTATAATCTGAGCATTACAAACTCCTCAAGGAGAAAGGTAGCATCTTATTCCTTTTTATTCCTAGTGGCTAACCCAGTGTCCTCTACCAAGTAGACACCAATAAATGATTCCTGATGATAGTAATGTTGTAAATTCCATTTTGGTATATGCAAAAAATGTGATGAAGTGTGGTATAAATGATCCTAAATCTGCTAATGCCTTCTTTTAGGAGTTGGGAGTGTAGTCAGAGACCAATCTATTTGTATTCCTCACTACTTGTTTCTGTGATAACATTAGGAAAGATTCAGCTGCCTATAGAATTGGCTAAGATGGGGAGAGAAAAAGGTAGTGGACAGTATAGAAGCATTTAGAGATGGAATAAATTGGTGCATTTGGATGTGACAGGACAGCATCATGACTCATTCTATGAAATGTTTCATTTAATTTTTACAAACTAGTGTGTTCTGCCATGAGGGCAGGTTCCCTGTCAAAATGGTTAATTATTATTTGATCAATATCAACAAAATACTCTGTCAGCTGATGCTGTCTCCCTTGCTTTATGTATACTTCCAGATGAGGCAGCGGTCAATTGAATCCTGCCTGACTGACAGCTGTCAACTGCCTATGAATTATAAGTAATGATGAATCAAGGCATTTTTGCAGTTCTGCAAGGATGAAGTCAGTGAAGGGAATGACACCTGATCAGACCAAGCCATTAGCTGTTGGGTCAGGTTTCTACTTGCCTAAATGGGGAATTCAACCCTTCACCTTTTGGTTTTAGATGCTGTGATAAAATCTAAAGCAACATGCTTGAGAGAGTGTCTGAGCAAAGGCATAAGACCTTAGCCATGCAATGTCTTTCTTTTATTATAATTATTATTTTGTGGCACATTTTTGTTTGAACACCTTGGACAGTTCCAATAATCACCACCATTACCCCCATCCCAAACTCCTCACAAGCAATGTTCCTAGAAAACTTAAGCAAAATCAATTAATGTGTAATTGCAACTGGTAGATAAGACACGTTAGTGAGTTCTGCATTTTTAAATATGTCTTTAACACCCTCTATTAATAAAACCTGTTCTAGGGGGGCTGTTCCTTTTATTCAGTTAAGAAGAATGAATGGCATGCTAATGTAAAAGATGCATAGGGAACAAAGTTGGGCCTGCATGTGTGAAACAGAAGGACATTTCTGAACTGTGAGTGATAGAAGCTTGGTCTAAAACAGGGATTCTTCATCTGGGGTCAATAAACTTCTTTCCATAATTCTAATTCCATAAATTTTAGAATGTTGATGGGGAAAATGTAATTTATTTTCACTGCCTTCTAACTAAAATTGAATATTTCTTTCAGCTGTTAAAAACAACAACATTATTCTGAGAAGGGTCTCATATGCTTCACTAGAGTGACAAAGGGGAATACGACACCAAAAAGGTTAAGAACCCATGTCTGAAAGGCTTTTACACATATCATTTATTAATAATTAAAATGATGACAAAAGAAAAAGTGTTTATCAGCTTTACCTCCCTTGTGCACTCCAGATAAACTGGATTATTTACCATCTGGAGCATCTGCCCTTACTGTTTGTCCTCTGTAATGACCACTAGGCTTTTCCATCCACTATGCATCTAAACCTCTCTGAGCATGTAAATCCCTCCTTGAGAGTAGGGACTGTCTCACTTTTTTATGGCACTCCCAACACTGAATGCTTTGCAAATAATAAACATTTAATAACTGATTCTCCTTTCCTTTAATGGGACCATAAGGTCATTTATCTAGATCTGGAAGAGACCTCAGAAGTCATCTAGTGCAACTCCATCATTTTATAGATGAAGAAATTGAGACCTAGAGTATTCCCATTGTTATGCAATTAAAACAAAATATGGTTTGGCTTAGTGAAACAAAGAGTACACAGGTACTTGTTTTTTTTTTCCAGGGATGCTACTTATTTTTCACAAATACATTCAGACACTTGGTGGAGAATTTTTGTCAACATTTAATAGTATTTTATTTTTTCTAGTTACATATAAAGAAAGTTTTCAACATTCATTTTTATAAAATTTTCAGTTCTAAATGCTTTTGGAAATTTTATTTGTTAGATAAGTTTGTTATCTTTTATGACTTAAAATTCACCAAAAGAGCAAAAAGCAATTTGCCAAATACTTATTGAATATTTTGTATGCACAGGGAACTCTGCTAGTTATTGGGAAGATACAATGGTGAATGTCCCTATCCTCACTGAGTTTAAACTTTAGTAGAGAAAATAAGAAAAATACACAAATAACATAGTATAATTAGAATACAGCAAGTGCATAGGTGTAAAAGTTGAAGAACTTTCAGTTGCTCCTAGTATGATTATCACACCTCCATGAGAAGTATTAGGACACTTGCATTGAGATTTGGTTTGGTGCTTGCCCTCTGTGTTGTGTCTAGATTGCTGAGGCCAATGTTTTGACAGATATACATGAGAAAATCTTGATGAAGCCAAGAGAGTGTTAGTTCATTTTAGTGTGAGAGTAAGAGAGTGTATTTGCTAATGCAAGACAATGAGTCAATATTATTGTACTTATTTAGATGTTTGGGTGCCATTCCTGAGTCAGTAGATGCATGTAAACCTCTAGATACAGATCCTTAAAAGAGTTGGGAATTTGATGAGAGTAGGGAAAATACAAGTCCTATTGGGTTTGGAATTGAAGAGTTGGGTGTTATAACTTATTTTTGATTCACTATAGAATAATGCTTCCTAGACCATATGGCTAGCTAATATGATTTAGACATGAGTGGTAAATGTAAACAGATACGTTGTCTGGTCTGGAGTTGGGTTGGATGGGGATGTGAAGGGGTAGACCTCAGTGCTATTGTAGTACAAATCAGTAATTTTATAATTGAGGATGTTGGATACTGAAGCATAGAGAAGTTTAATTTTTTGCCCAAGAGCACACAAGTAATCATGTAAAAGAAGCGATTCAGATCTGAATGCAAATCGAGTTAATCTATGTGGTTTTATTAAGCATTTACCATGTGCCAGACATTATATTAAGCACTGGAATCCCAGAACCAATACTTTGTCCACTCTACCACACTTTCCTTGAGAGAAAGAAGGATCATGCAGCAGGTGTTACAATAAAAGAAGTATCAACAAAGTGTTATGAATGACTGATTGGAAGAAGGAAAGGTCTAATTATAGGAATCAGGAAGCCTTCATTTAGGATAGAACTTCAGTTGGATCTTGAAGAATGGAAAGAATTTTAAAAGGCAACAACAGGAGCAGCTAATGGTACAGTGGATATTGTGAGACTAGATTTAGGAAAACCTGAGTTCAAATCCTGCTTTAGATACTTACTATATGTGTGAGCATGGGCAAATTTCTCTGGACCCATTTCCACTTCTATAAAATAAGGATGCCAATAGCTCCTACCTCACAAGGTTATTGTGAGGATTAAGTGACTTAACATATAAAAATGCTGTTGCAAACCTTAAGGCACTATAATAAACATTTAGGAGGAGAAGGAGGAAGAGGAGGGGTGGTAGTGGTGGTGGTGGTGGTGGTAGTGGTGGTGGTAGTGGTGTACTGTTACAAGACAATGCCTTGTTGACACTTTCTCCCAGCTGAATGCTTTTTAGAGATTATTGTACTCCAAAAGATTTGGCACTGATTATTTCACAAGTGAAGCATTAAGCTACAGTCTCAGGAAGGAGCTTACACAGAAGCTAGAGGATCATGAGCATTTTCCAAATACAGGCAAAATTCTTTTAAAGCTATGAAAGTTATACCTAAATATAGATAACCATGTCTCACCTTGTTAAAGTGTAATAAAAAAATCAAATCAGTATTCTCCTATTCAGACTGTAAACATGTTTGAATATGAGACTAATGACTTTTTGAAAATTCCAATTTCATAAAGCTTATGTGCTAATTATCGGAACTATTTTGCTTTTCTCTTCTATACTTTTATGACAGCTTTGTTTCACCTTTGCAAGAGTTGATATGGATGGAAATTAGAAAGCATGCTCAGAATTATATTGTTCGCTATTAGCAGAATCAGTCTTAGAACCTGCATCTTCTGATTCTTGGTCATATATTTGTTGATCAGTTATTAAGCACCTACTATCTAAAGCACCCCATTGACCCCAAAAGTCCTGCTCTGATGTCTTACCATGGTATGGCGGCAACCCTGAGGTATGGAAAGCTTTGCTAGAGCAGTATGAGTTGTAGCAGATTCTATCAAACAAGAACTTGAAATAATGACATAAATTGAATCAGATTGAATAAGACACATAATGAAAATAGTTAAGAAATGTGTCCAATCCTCATGGCCAAGGTCAGTAGAGAAAAGTGAGAATTCTACAAATACACAAAGAAGTAAAATTGCAAAATAAATATACAGTAACAGAGATATATGGTCACTTGGGTAAAGATTAGAATATGATAAAAACATAAGAAAGTCTGGGACTCTTTTCATTGTGTAGGTATGATTGAATGGAAGTACTGTATATCAATTTAGGTCTCTTCCTCATCTGTCCTAATAGAGAAATCAAAACCAAGAGATAAAAAAATGAATAGAAAATATAAGGTGTTTCCCCCCCACTATGGTTGATATTTAGATAAATGGGCATGGCACTGTGATCACATTTATGATTAATTAATAGTTGTGTTGTTTTTCTTCTGTGTACCTCCCCCCACCAAGTCATAGGCGAATCATAAATAGAGTTCCATTTCAGTATTTCTGAACTGTAGGAGGCTGTGAGACTTTCCATTCCAAACTTACATCCTTTGAGGCAACCTAGCTCTGCCCTGATGTAGTAAGTCAATCAATGAACATGGGATAGGACTCGAGTAGCATCTTCTTATTTCCAAAAAGAGCTTTCCCACTTCTTCCTCTCACCCAGACCACATGATGAGAAAGCTCTGAAAGGAACATTATAAAAAGGCAAAATATTAAGAAATGTAAGTTTCTTAAATACACGTAGTATTGTGCTACATTTCTTATTCTTGATCGTTGTTGCCGAGGTTCTCTATTACTCTAACATTTATCTTAAAAGGTCATGTCTACCTTTTTTAAAAACACAAAATTTTGTTTATAAAGCCTTAGCCCAATGTACAACATTGACCAACACTCAATCTACTGTACTCTCAGTGACAAAATAAACTCTAAATCAAGGGTTCTTTATCTTTTTTTGTCTATGTGTCATGAACCACTTTGCAACTGGGT
Organism: Pseudochirops corinnae; assembly: GCA_028646515.1. Classification (NCBI taxonomy): domain Eukaryota; kingdom Metazoa; phylum Chordata; class Mammalia; order Diprotodontia; family Pseudocheiridae; genus Pseudochirops; species Pseudochirops corinnae. The sequence goes on from CM053585.1 coordinate 146,125,894, forward strand.
GAAGCCTATAGACCCCTTCTCAGAATAACATTTTTAAATAATTGAAGGAAATATTAAATTTTCAGTAGAGTTTAGTTAAAGCCAAGATATATATTTTTCCCATTCAAGTTTACAGAACCCCCCTGAAACTGATACATATACCCCTAAGGGATAGTTGACCCCAGATAAAGAACTCCAGGCAAAGTTTTCCTTTAGCATTGGAATTCCTCCTCTCCTTTTTTTTGATGATAGGAATACTTTGCTTCTAATCCCCCCATCTATCCTTTTATGGTACCTTGGTTGTCTAAATGTTTTCCTACCCCTTCACATGTGTGCTTCCTTTTCAGTTATTCTCTTTCTTTCCTTATCTCCACCCCCTTCTTCTTTTCCCTTTCTTACAAGTGGTATCATACCCAGGCTCATCTTCTGCATTTTCTGGGACTTTCCTTACCTTTTGTCACATTGTAGCTTATATAGTCTCTTTTGCCACCTCCTCATTCTCTCTGAACTCTGTTGGTGTGTAAATGCCTGACATAAATTCGTTCAATTTAGGGTATTTATGGCTGAAGATAAAAACATGTACTATACGGTGGTATAGTGGATAAAATGCTAAATTTGGAGTCAGGCAAAACTGAGTTCCAATATGGCCTCAGACACTTTCCAGATGTAGGACCCTGGGCAAGTTTCTTAATTGCTATTTGTTTCAGTTTCTCATCTGTAAAATGGGAATAATAGTAGCACCTGCATTATGGGATCATTTTGAGAATAAAATAAGTTAGTAAAGCACTTTGCAAAACCTTAAAAAACTATATAAATGCTAGCTAGGTATTATTTATTATTATTATTATTGCTTTTCCTCACTAGTGTTTACACTTTAATGTTGCCCCTGTATATACCTTAAGTCAAAAGCCTGTGTAATATGAGAATTTTAGGTATTAGGAATAATAAGGTAGCAACAGTATTTGGGAGATGGAGTTCTTTCAGTGTCCATCATTTCAAACTATGTGCATAGCAGCTAATCCACTTGTATTTAAAACTGGTGCTTATAAGGAGACTCTCTAAGAGGCATTATATAAACATATTCAACTACTTCCTTGATATTTATGCAGGAGTAAGAGGGTCCTTGCCTTTTGTGTGAAGGTGCTACATGTCAGTGTTCTTTTCTAAAACAAGGTATGTAGTCCTAAGAGTGGGCATGTGTGTAAATATTCTCCTAGATTCACTTCCTTTCTGTACCATTCTATGTACTTTTAGATATTTCTACTTTAATGTGCATAGTTCATCCTAAGGGATTTATCTAGATATTTGGATCTCCAAACAAAACTTTTCCAAAGAATGGTATTTCCATTCGTCAGCTGCAAAACCGCCCAATCCCCAGTCACTCTGCAATGAAGGGACTAAAAGTTAACAGTGTTTAGATGTATGAAAAGAAAATGAGGTTGGAGATTCTCTATTTGACTTCTGTTTCTTTTGATATATTGCAATTTTTTTCTAAATATCAGAGATACCTAAATAATAAATCTCCTCTAAACTAAATAGCTCATCTTCCTACAAGTTTAGCAGAGAGAAGTATTGTATATTAGTGCGATGTTTAATGAATGGTAAAAATCCTGGCAGCACTCTATAAGTGGAGTAGTAGATAGAACACTGGCCTTGGAATCAGGAAGATCTGAGTTCACATCCTTTCTCAAGATACTTAAGAGCTATGAGAACTTAGTCAAACTAATTAATTTCTCTCAGCTTCTATTTCCTTATGTGTAAAATGGTTGTAATTATAGCACCCACCTCACATAGTTGTTGTAAGGATCAAATGAGATAGCATGTATGAAACTTAACAAACCTTGAAGTGCCATATCAATGCCAGCTATTCTTTGCCAGATGTTATCCCTGCTGTTGTTAGAAGAACATGAAAGAAACTGGTAGTGGCCTAATCCTAAAGACCGATTCTTTAATGTTCAAATATGTCGTGAGTTATGACTGTGTAACCAGGAGACAAGATAGCTGAAATGTAAGAGCAGGAAGGTGGAAGTTCTGTCCAACATTATAATGTCTCATGCTCTGTCTCATATTGAGGCTTTTTGCAGAAACACCTCAGACCTAGATATAGGCTAAACTTCTCTATGCCGATATAAATGCTGATTATAAAGCCTACTGTGAATAGTGAGTGGTAAGAGAATCAGATGAGACTTCTTGGCAGAGACGTATGGTTCTTGGGAGTCTGTTTAATGGTTGACTTTCCCCACATGAATGTGCATGTGTGTGTCTGTGTGAGTGTGTAAAATCTCATTTGGTTTTATGTACCTTGTATAAGTCTACACTATAAACTGACTAGAGTAATAGATATAAAATACACCAAAATGCTGGACAGCAATGACTTAGTGTCTTTTGGTCAGTGATGTATGTATGGGTCCTTGATGATGACATTCTGATTTCTCCTCTATTCTCTTCAAGCCAACCCATGCCCAGATTTGTAGCAGTATGATATACTCTGTAGATTGCTGGACTTGTAAGTCAGGAAGACTTGGGTTTAAAGCTTGTCTCCAACACTCTGAGCATCAGTTTCCTCATCTATAAAATGGAGATAAAAATATGTGTGACACCTACCTCATAGGGTTATTGTGAGGACCAAATGAAGGGGGGAGATAAACATTTACTAAGCACTTACTGTGTTTCGGGCATTGTGCTAAATACTCTGCAAATATTATCTTATTTGTTCTTTCTAAAAAACCTGTGAGATAAGTGCTGTTATTATTCACACTTTACAGTTGAGAAAACTGAGGCTTACAGAGGTCAAGTGAATTGCCAAGGATCACAGAGCTAGTAAGTGTCTGACGTTTGATTTGAACTCAGATCTTACAGACTTCAGGGACTACCTGACTCTGGGACTCCAACTCCGTAGCCCCTTACTTCAGATTGTGCAAACCTTTAAGGGCAATATATATGTTAGATATTATTTATATTGCTAGGCAGGAATGTTAATTTCTTCAGTCTCTTTCTTTTGCCCACTTGCATTTTTTAATTGAGAAAATGATTTTATTTATTTTTTTTTGTATTTTTTATTCATTTATTTATTTTCTTGCTTACATCATTCATTTCCACGAGATTTTGAGTTACAAATCTTCTCCCCATCTTTCCCCCACCCACCACTCCAAAACAGCCATCCTACTGTATAACCCTTCCCCCCATCTTCTCTCTCCTATGTCCTCCCCCATCACCCCTCTGACTTTCCGTTAGGGCAAGAAGGATCTCCCTACCCCAGTGCCTGTATATCTTAATTCCCAGTTGCATGTAGTTAATAATAATAATAATATATATACATATATATATATTTTTAACATTTGATTATAGAACTTTAAATTCTAGATTCTTTCCCTTCCTCCCTCATCACCCACCCCCGCTGGAAAGACAAGCACTTACATTTTCTAAAAGGCTGGTTGAGGGGTAGTCATTTAGCTAGGACTGTGCCACTGGAGGAAGTAACTGACTCATTCTTTATTATAGTTGAGTATTTCACTAAATAGTACAAGGTATTTTCTTTGTATGTAGAAAAAGAATATTACCTATTTGCTGTGACAAGGCATTCAGATTAGACAGAGAACGTCCTACATCCCACAGCTGACCTAAATTTGTCAACTCAAGTATATTAAGTATGGTTGGACATGATGATAATTTTAAATTTAACTGTAATTTAATTTTAAATTGTGCCAGAAGTTCCATTTTAAGCATAGACAATTGAATGCTTTCAACTCTGGTAGACAGAAAATGGAAGATTTCTGTGTCATTCATTATTCTACAGGCATTTATTGAGGTCCTAATCTGTGCCAGGCATCATGCTAATGTATTGAAGATATAAACATATAAATGTAAAAGTTCCTGCTCCCAAGAGACTTAAATTCTTCTTTCAGAAAGTAGGTCAAATATTATTATTGTTTGTAAATCTCTAAAGAAGCACTGATTTAATAAAAAAAATTCTCATTCATATCAAACCCAACACTTATAAAAATATAGTTACATAGTTATTAGGATTTTTATTTGAGGACATTATCCTATTTATTTTAAATTATAGTATGAGAAGCAGTATGACATAGTGACTAGAAAAACTTTCCCAGTGGATACAAAGCCATTTTAGAGTCAGGAAATCCTGAGTTCCAGTTGAACCTCTAATCAATATTGTCTGTATAATCCTGTGGAAACTTTTCAGTAAACCAAGCTTTATCTAGGACAGTGGTTCTCAACCTGTGAGTCGCGGCCTATTTGGAGGTCAAACAACCCTTTCACAGGGGTCACCTAAGACCATCGGAAAACACATATTTCCAGTGATCTTAGGAACCGAGACCCACTCCTCTATCCATCTCCAGCCAGGTCCACCCACCTGCAGATATTCCCACATACGAGTATTAAAGGGATGCCACATTAGGAAGGTTGAGAACCACTAATCTAGGACGATAAATTACAAAACAATTACTGATCTGAACTGATGGAAGGAGTTTTATCATTAGGATTTCCAATGAAATCATGTCTGGTATAACAATCAGTAATAATAATGTTTAAAATTGTTTATTTTTTTCAGGCTATTCAATAAGAGGTACCTCGGTATGGTGCCAGTGTTGTATATGTGGCTGGAAGACTAGTGTTAGGAAGGCATGGTTTTAAATCTACCCTTACATACTTTCACTATGTGACCTTGGCCTAGTTATTTATACTCTATATGTCTCAGAAAACATCCTGGACCTATCTATTAAATCATAGATGTGTTGCATTCTGAATCTACAGAAGGAGTACCCAGAACAGGGGTTCCTGAAACTGAAGAAATCACAGATTTGTGTGTATTTAAGTAACAGCCAGAGGTAATAAGTAAAATTCAGACTTTTATGATTAACTCTGCTATTAATTACTGTTCTATGAATTCCTGCCGTGCTCAGTAGTTTGTTTCTTTTTTTCTAGTGAGTTGTTTCCAGTTGAAAGCCACATCTAAATGAGGAATGAAATGTTCTCTTTTCTAGTGGTGAACTGTTCTGATCCAGGCTTTGTTGAAAATGCCATTCGTCACGGACAACAAAATTACCCTGAAAGCTTCAAGTATGGGATCAGCGTCATGTACCATTGCAAGAAGGGTTTTTACTTGCTGGGCTCCTCTGCCTTAACCTGCAAGGCAAATGGTTTATGGGATAGATCATTACCCAAATGTTTATGTAAGTACTCATTAAAATGTGTTCACGTGCCCCTTTGCCAAATGCTACTCTGACAACACTCTACCCCCCCCAAAAAAAATCACAAGACATAGAGCTTCTCCAATAAAAAACTATTAATACTTTTCCTAAAAGCACATCACTCCACTATATATTGCATAGTTTAGTAAGAACATATTATAACAATGAATTATAGCCTTAATATGAAAAAGTAAATTGCTTTCTAGATCAAAGGCTAGTTCAGTTTTAAACAGATTCAGGAAATTTAGGAAACAGATTTGTCCTCCATTTTTTTTTTTTTTTTTTGTAAAGACAGGCAGAAATGCTAGGGAAAATATAACCTTTGCAGGATTATATTCTTAATATGCATCATGTGTACATGCTAAAAGTAGTGAATGATAATTACATTATGGATCAATTTTCTGAAAATCCATAATCCATTCTTGCTCTGGTAAGACTTTCAGCTCTTAAGAGTATTTCAGATTAGATCTGTATTGGATGGTTTTGCCTGAAAGTGCCTCTGCCAGTCTCACTCTTAAAGGGAGCTCGCACATCCAACTGCACCTCTACATTTAATTTCCCTTGAGAAAGAGTAAGATAACTTCCCCAAAATGTATCACTTATTATCAGCTGGCACAAGCCAAATCTATGTACTACAAATACATAGTAGGTACCATCGTTGATAGAAATTAGGAAATCCAAATATATCCAATAAGCCAGTGTCTCACTATGTTCCTGGCTTTATAGTCTCCGACACATGAACACTTAGGTAATTTTCCTGAGAAAGGTGGATTTTTTTTTTTTCTCTTTCAAAAGATTTTTAAAAGTTCTACTAAGGCTGATGATTCTATTAGTTTCTTTCATGAAGCTAATGAGTTTTAAATCCCTAGAAAGGAACATTTTAACTGGCTTTCATTTTCTAGGGTAACTAGTGCCTACCAACTTACTACCGTTAACAGTCTAAATTACTACAAATGAATGAATGTGAAGACCTCAAAGGAGCATTTTGTATGCACATGTACTACTTCTCTGCCGCATTTCAGTAGAGATAAATTACTGATGACATTTTTTTCTCCTTTGCTTTACCTAGAAATGGTTACTTGTCAACCATTTCCCTTATTCTCATCTAATTAGTTTCTCTTTAAAACTTTTCCCAGATAAAATCCTTTTCCCACTTCCTTCTCACAGGTAGGAATGAACAACAATATAAAGCAGGGTAAAAGATTATGAGACTTGGAGGATGTCTAATGGTTTTTAGCCTTGAAATCTAACTCTGTCTCATCTCCCACCTGGGTAGCTAGTGACCAAATTAATTTTCTTGGTTTTTAGTTCAGTGGTCTCTGCAAAATTAGTTGCATCTTTGTCAAGTTGGTAGTAAATAAGTAACTATAGGATAAACTTGTGGCCATTGTCAACACAAATTTGGTATCTCATTAGAAAGAAAGAGATACTCATTTCTCATGGTGGTAGGCCAGCTTCCGTTTTTTTTTTTTTTGTTGTTGTTGTTGTTCTTTGCACCATGACTCCTGAGTAGATTGTGGCTTTAGTTTTTGAGTATCATATATGGAATAGGATACTGTATTGATTCTATATTACACCTTATCTGAAAGGGAATATAGTCATGTAGACTATGACTTGGTTTTTCCTAGAAGATTGTAGTAGGAGAGAAATCTGATACAAAATTGGACAACATTTTGTACATCAGAGGAAAAAAAATGTCTTCTTAACAGGTAAGATTGGGGCTATATAGTGTGTTCCAAATATTAAATCTTAAAACTATACTAAGAATTTGGGAACATCTCGCATAGCGGTCCTAAAACTAAGCCTCCTAACTTTGCTAAAGGTGAAAGGAAATTTCTTATTTTTAGCTAATATAGTATTTCTCCCTCAAAGCCTTAAAATTGCTCCCTAATAAGTAGCATAGGAATGAAGAGAAAATAAATTGTGCTTCACTTGTCACTGCATAATATTCATTCCAGAATCCCAATGACAGTATCTTTATATGCAAAATGAAATTGAGAGATATATAAGGAGAGGGTGGAACCCTCAGTGGATCTGTATTGCTAATTTAGAAAAAAAACAGTAAGGGAACGTAAGCATTTTTTTTTCAGTATTCTCCGTTAACATATCATGAATTCCTTTTTTCCCCAGTTATTTAAATATATATATGTACATATATATATATATACACACACACACACACACACACACATAGGTGTTAAAAGGAGTGATGGAATTAGCCTTTGTCTTTCCCCCCCTCCTAGCTATTTCGTGTGGACATCCTGGTGTTCCTGCCAATGCTATCCTTACAGGAGAACAATTTACGTTTGGATCTATAATTCATTATTCTTGCACTGTGAGCCGAACTCTCATAGGAAATGCTACCAGAGTCTGCCAAGAAGACAGTCACTGGAGTGGAACCCTTCCCCACTGTTCAGGTAAAAGTGTACTACACTCATTTCACAGAATAACAAAATATCTAAGTTGGAAGGCACTTGATCAAGTCAAACCAACAAGCATTTATTAAGTGTTTATTATGTGCCAGGTACTGTGCTAAATGCTAGAACTAGCCATCTCAACCCACCCATATGGGAAAAAAAATTATTTCTGTAACACACCTACAAAATGACCTTTTGGGTGACCTGTGCTGAAAGACCTATATGAAGGTGAGCTCTCCTGAGGCAGCCTATTCTGCTTTCAGACAGCTCTAATTTAGGGGTAGGTTTTCCTTACTCTAAGCCTAAATTTTCTTTTTTGGAACTTTCTACCCATTGCTCCTTCTTCTGTCCCCTAGGGTCAAGTCTAACTTGAATAGAACTGTAATCCTTGTGTCAGAGCCACTCATCACAGAAAAGATTCAGGTTAATTTTTCAGTTGTCCCATTTCTCCACCTCCCCCCCCCCCCCTCAAAAAAACCAAACAAACAACTTGGGTAAATTTCTTAACTGGACAGCCAGGAAATAGTCACTGACTCCCGATTTATAAGCCTACTGACTATAATAAATCAAATGAAGTTTTGTTAAAAGTGGAAGAACCAAAGAATTAGTTGTACTAAGTTAATTATAGTACTATTCCCACAAAAATCTCACATTAAATACATATAATTTCTAACACATTTATAACTTTAGGTTTCTCTCAAACTGAGATTTCTTCTCTGGTAAATTGAAGATATTTTCTACTCTTAGCTAAAATTTTATCTGTCAATCTGCTTGTATGTGTCCATTGTGCATCCGTTCATAGACATTTGTTAGAAAACTGTAAGGTGATTCTTATCTCCTACAGATATGCTTGAAATTTGTGTGGCTGAACATAAGGAGTCTTTTTGTTACAGAGGGAAAAACATTGCATTACAATTTAAATTATAAGTCATTAATAAAGTTTTTATTCTGTGCAATAATACAGCAAGAAGTTACAGTTGCTATATGGAGAAATATGTCTCTATGGGGTGTTTATTTTTATTTTCTGAGAGTTTTCCTTATTTTTATTATTAATTTTTAATATTTTTTAAAATTTTGAATCCCAAATTCTAATTCTCCCTTCAACCACTCCCATGACTACTGAAAAAGAAAGCAATTTTCTTGTTCATCCTTCTCTCTTTCTTTCTCTCACTCATACTGTTTCTCCATAAAAGTCTGTTTTACTTCTGACCACTGCCTTCTTTTGTCTACCCTCCTTTTTCTCACCTCTCTTTTTCTTATCTCCTTCCCCTCCTAGTTCCCTGTTAGTTAAGTTAGATTTCTATGCCCAACTGAGTGTGTGTGTATATATGAATACACACATACATTCTTTTATTTTTGAACCAAGGGCAGTAGACTTGCCAAACAGCACCTACTCCTACATCCAGTGACAGGGAAAGGTCTTTCATAATATCTTTCTGACCAGTTGTTGGACCCTCTTACCATCTCTGGGATGAGAGCTCCTGAAACTGCTACTGCTCCTGTCACAGTCACTTGGAAGATCTACTCCTCATGCTGCTGCTGGGTATACTCTGAGCCAATCCCCATCTCAGTGTCTGGAGACCTCCTAAGTTGTCTTGGATTGGAGAAGTATTTCACCCTGACCTTTTGTTGGCTCTGCTGCTCTAGAATTCAGTTTGAGGCATTATTACAAAATTGTTTGGAGGGGAATGTTGGGAAAGTTCAGCTGTTCTGCCTCTCTCAAAATTGACCTTCTCCTACCCTCTACTTCCTTAAAGTTCCATTGGTGGAATTCTTCCTTGGACTGCAAATTGAAGTATAATGGTTAATCATCATTATGCTCTTTCCCCTTGAATATCAATGATAGAATTTTTTTTTTTCACCCAGAGAAATATACTTCACCTGATCACAGACTAAAGATCTCTTATCTCATCTCTTTGAACATTTGAATGGAAATGTTATTCTGTCATTCAGGATGATCAACTATTCAAACTAATTATCAGCTTTCTAGGCTTCTCTATACTTCCTAAAGCAGCTTTAGATATGAACAGGGAAGGAAGATTCTGAAACAAGCTGCTTAAAATAACTATGCATGTGTAACACAGTCCCAAAGCCTGTTGGTATGGAAATATCTCCTTATTGATCAATGAGGATCAGGGCAGAATTTTCAAGAGTGAAAGAGCTCAACTTTGTTTGTTTTGGGTTTTTTTGTCCTAGTCTTTGAGAGTTTTTTGGAGTCTCTTTGTTTGAAAGTCTCTCTAGTCTCTGTGTTTGGGGAGCTTCTGGCTTCCAGCTTTGAGAAGAAAATGGAAGATGCTAACCTTATTTCAGGTTGCTGAAGGAAAAGACTATAGGAAGAAGCTAAAATGGGAGGAACTGGCAGTCTTCAGTATGTCTCTATCTACAGCTTGCTATACTAGAGACTTTGAGGAATTCCTTTTTGGGTGAGATCTAGGGCCATCTCTCTTGGTTGAGCAGAGTTATCTCACTCCCAGTAGGAGAACTCTTTTACTCTTTATTGTCTGGTATATATTCTGATATGTATACTTTCTCTGACTTCTGTTTTTCTACTGATTTGGATAAATGAGTTTCATAGCTAAGTGCTATGTGTGTTCTTTGTGGAACTGGTATTTGGTGGGAAGGGAGTTAAGCCTTAGATATAAAGCTTAGGGTCCTCCTCTTCTCCAATTAGGAACGAAAGTCAGAAGTTAAATTGAATCTAAAAATCACATCCTCTGGACCAATAATATTTAAGGGGGCAGATATATCTATATCTATGTGCATATAAAAATATGTGTATGTACATACTGATATAGGTATATCCACCCCCTCTTTCTTAGAGAAGCATTGGGGTCCAATCTTTTCTTTCATTTGAGCCACAAAATGACATCTCTGTGCTAAGTATGTGTATGTGGTGGGAGAGGGCAGGGACAACAAGGAAATGCTTACACTGTCTTAGCAGTTTTAAAGGCCTTTTCTATATACACTCCAATGAGCTATGGATTATCTGGGGTAGCCACTTCTGCAGATGTTGTTGATTGTAACAAGGCTGCACTTTTAGTAGGTGCTTTTGGAAGGCAGGAGTGGGGCAAGGTAAATGTTTTTGGTTTTGTTTTCTTAGTAGCCAACCTTCTAGTGATGAGTCTTTCTATACTTGATTAGTATGATCCTGAGACAAAAGATGATCTACTACCAGATCCAAGCCTTGCTAGTTTGGCAAGACCTGTCAGAATTTGTGTTCTGCTGACATAGCCTTCAAAAACTCTAGGTTGATTCTAAACCATAAGAATGAATCTGAGGAAATTGTAGTGGAGGAAAGACAAAAAATAAAGTTAAAAATAATAGTAGTTGACAATTATAAATTATTTAAAGGCTCACAAAATACATTATGTATTATTTCCTTTGAGTCTAACAATGACTCTGTGAGATAGTTACTACAGATCTTATTACCCCTTGTACAGATGAAGAAGCTTAGGTTTGCAGAGATAAATGACTTGCCCTTGATCAAACAGTTTTATGTCAGAAGCCTGATTTGAATGCACAACTTCCTGACTTCCCACTGTACCACTTATTTATTATTATGGTAATTTCTCAGTTTGCCATTGGTTTTAAGGTCCCTTGTTTCTCAATCAGCCATTGCTTCAAATCAAAACTGTCTATTTTTAAATGAATTTAGTCAGTCCCATTCTATTCTCTTCTTTTGCTACATTTTTCCTTTTCTATTCTACTTATAGAATATAACAGTTATTCATTTTAAAAATTGTTTCATCAGGAATTTACTCTTTTTGCCTGTTTTGTTCCATAGGAAACAATCCAGGGTTTTGTGATGATCCAGGAACACCAGCTCATGGCTCTAGACTTGGGGAGGAATTCAAGGTTAAAAGTCTTCTCCGTTTCTCCTGTGAAATGGGTTACCAGTTGAGAGGCTCTCCTGAGAGAACATGTTTGCTCAATGGATCTTGGTCTGGAGTACAGCCAGTGTGTGAGGGTAAGTAGACCTGTACCTCTATGGCTCTGTGATCCTATCTCTTGAGATTTTTACTCGTAATCAATGTGACAGTTTTAAAGTATGGCATCATAAAAAAAATTATTCAATTATAGCAATCATGGACTTTCTTAATATATACAAAGCATAATATAGAACATGGTCTCTGTCCTCTAGAAGTTAAAAATCTTCATTAAAAAAAAAATCCCAAACTTTGTCTGTGAATGAACTGCTTTTAATTTGACTAGGTAGTGATCACATTGGGGGAGTGGGTGGTGGTAAGTGATAAAGCAGAGGAAATGCAAGGTGCTTAAGGAGATAGTTACAGACCATTATCCTTTCATCCTGAAGAACTGAAGTGACACATAAGATTATTAACTGTCTTAGATTTTAATTCAGCAAACTTTGACTGAGCTCCTACTATGTGTGAGGCTAGGAATCAGTCAAGTGAGGATCCACCTTTTGCTTAAAAACTTCACTAGGGGGATAATGTTACCACTGACAGAAATGCATTCTCATACTGAGTAGCTATAGTTTTAGGAATTTCCTCTTAACATCCAACCATATATTGCTACTAGTTCTGCTCTCTGGGACCAAGGAGAACAAGTTTAATCTCTATTTCATGCAGTAGCTCAAGATTATTGAGACAACTGTCATGACCTGACCTCCCCATAATTAGGCACATTGGGCCTATAGAGGTGAATTAACTTGCTTAGGGTCACTCTAGTCTCATGAATCCACTCCAGTGTGCTTTCCCTTGAATAGCTTTGCCTCTTTGTAGGCCTCTACTCTGTATCATTTGTGCCATGTTGACAGTTACTAAGGAAGGTACTAAGAACTCACTGTACCTCAGATTATGATTTCCCTTCTTAAGTTTATTTATCACTATTGACTAGTTTGTGATGTAACTATTACATAGATTACTTCCAACAAAATAAAATCATTAGAATTCTGCCAGCAACCTTCAAGAAGCAAAAGTAGGTTAAGATAGACATTTAGATTTCCAATAACATTGATTCAAAATTATTCAGTGGCATTCTCAATGACGGATAACCAATGAGTGAATGACAATGAATTGCATATAGGATAGGGGAGAAGGGTGCCCAAATCAGAGAAACTTAGGATTTGTAGATTTAGAACTGGAAGGGATCTTAGATTTCATCTAGTCCGACTTCTTCATGTTGTAGATAAGGAAACTGAAGCCCAGAGAGGAGAAGTGAATTGCTCAACTTTATATAGATAAATGAGGTTTGAGCTAGGATTTGAATCCAGACTCTTTAACTCCACATTGCACATCTTTCCTATTTTATCATATTTGATAAAAAAACAGATATTGTGAACATCCTGAAGAAAAGAAATGGGGAACAGACTTAGACAAGAGTATGGCTATAAAAACTGAAGTTATTATTCTTTAGACATTGAAATGCTCTACAAAACATGTTGAAGAGAGAGAAAAAATCACTCATTTTCAAAGAACTGCTAAAATGAAAATCTCCCTGTGGAAAGGCCATTTTTATTTTCTGGCTGAAGGGTTTTGAAGCCCAGTTTGAACCTTAATGGAGGTGGATATGTGTTGTCAGTTACGCAGTGATCTGAGGTATCAAAGTATATTATTCATTCTAGTTTAAGAGCTTGGGACATCACTTGCTATATTAGGAGATCCCCAAATAATTTAATTTTGCAAATTTAAAAGTTGGCAAGAATTAAAGCCACTATGGATGAGTGATGTGTTCCCATGGAATCTCATTCCTTTAGGACTGTGATAGAACACTGTGAATGCCAGTCTTATAAAGCATCAATATATTCATTCATTTGAATAAGAGAATTTAATTGCATGTCACTCAGTAATCTGCCTTATGTAGTTCATGCAAAGTACTTTTTAAAAATAGCAAGTAGTTTTGTCCCACATTGAGAAATGTAAAAGGATACTGTAAAACTTTCAAAAGTCTTCACTAGGAATATTAAGACCACCCCCCTAAAGCTCCCTTAACTCCCTCTCTCCACTCCTCGAAATCCCTTATCATAACCTGTACTCCTTGAGTACTAGATCAGTTTCATTGTGTTAAGTGCCTGGAATATTGTAGGTGTTGCATAAATACCTGCTACCCTCTATTCCTTCCTTCCTTCTCTCTGTATGACCATTCCTTCTAAGGCTCATTCATCAGATTACCATCCACTTCCCAGCTTCTCTGTGTGGCTATATATCAGACTCTACCCTGGCTCCTCTTCTCTCTCTGTCTTTCTTAGCTATCTCATCAGCTACTGTTAGTTCAGCTATCATCCCTACATAGATAACTTCTGGATCTGACATTATTCTTTGTCTTGAGCTCAATTCTCAAACTGCCAGTTGTCCTTTGAATGTTTCTTGTTGGATGTCCTGTTGTCATCAGTAGTTTTCTAGTCACCTGACTTCATAGCCTTAGAGTCGCCTTTGACTCTTCCTTCTCTTGCACCCCTCACCTCGCTTATCCAATAAGTTCCTAGTCTTGTTGGCTATACCTCTGCAATATCTCTTGCTTTTGTCCACTACTTTCCACTCACACAACTATTACCCTAATTCAGGTTTCCATCGCATGTTATTTGTGCTGTTATAACATAGCTTCCTACTGTTTCATCCTGCCTTCAGTCTTTCTCTTTTCAAATCATTCTTTCAAGTGACTGCCAAATCAATATTCCTAAAGCACAAGTCTAGCCATTTCATTCCCTTTGCTCGGGAAACTTCAGCAGTTCCCAAGTGCCATTAATAGAAAACAGAAATAGTTCCATTTAACAGTTGAAGGTATTCACAATTTGCATGCATCCTACAATTTCCAAGCTTATTAGACATCATTCTCATTCGCATGTTATTTAGTATAGCCAAATGGGCCTCCTTGCTGTTACTTGTTCATAACTTTCCATCCTTTCCATTGCTTTTGCAAAGGCTGTCTCCCATAACTGGAAAGCATTACTTTCCCCCCCACCCCCCACCTTTACTTCATAGAATCATTTGCTTCCTTTAAGATTTAACTGAATTGTTACCTCCTACCTAATTCCCTCATGTGTTAGCTTCTTCTTCCTGAGATATTACTTTGTTATATATTACTGAGTCCATTTAGTCCAACCATCACATTTTGCATATAAGCAAATTAACACCAAAAGAGTGTAAATGACTTGTTTATGGTCATGTGAGGCATTTTACTATGTGAGGCATTTTGGTAGAGCAGAAAGATCACTTGATTAGAAGGTATAAGGCTGATATTTAAATCTACTATCTGCCACTTAACACACATGACCATAGGCATTTTACTTACCTTCTTTAGGCCTCAACATCTTTACTTTTTTTTTTTAATTAATTAATTAAGTTTTAGTTTTCAATGTTCATTTCACAAGATTTTGAGTTCCAAATTTTCTCCCCATCTCTCCCTTCCCTCTCACCCCAAGATGGCATGCATTCTAATTAGCCCATTCCCCCAGTCTGCCTCCCTTCTATCACATCCCCTCTCTCATCTCCTTCCCCCTTATTTTCTTGTAGGGCAAGATAGATTTCTATACCCCACTGTCTGTACATCTTAAAATTTCATTACTTATAAAATAAGGGGATAAGACTAAATAGCCATTAAGATTACTTTTTTCTATAAAGTTACAATATTATAATCCTGTACAGATCAAAAAAGTCACAGAATTTGAGAATTTAAGGGAACTGAGTGGGCATTCTGTCTAAGCCATCACAAGTGACCTTGAGCACAAGATCAGACAGGTAGTAAATGGTAGAACCAGGATTCCAACCCAGGTATTAAGTAATAGAACCAGGATTCAGAATTCAATTTCTTGAATTCAAAATCCATTTATATTTCTAATACACTCCCTTTCAAGTGGCTTATACTTTAGTAGGGAAAGTAAAATCTATTTATAAATAACTAATAAAAAGTATGCATTCAATAACTGTGTGTTTAATGAATGAATCATGACCATAATAAGCTAAAGAGAGAAATGTTTTAGTTGATGATATAGAAATATGAAAAATATCTCAAGTAATACGTTTCATAAGAGTTCATAGGTTCATTGGATTTCATGCTGGAAAGAACCTGAAAGATAATCTCTTCCAGTCCCTTCATCTTACAGTTGAGGAAACTGATGCTGGGAGAGATGAAGGGATTTGCCCAAGGTCACACATGCAATAAGTAAGAGTAAAAAATGGATTCCAATTTTTCTGACTCTAATTCCCAGTTTTTTCTTTGAAACCACACTGTGTAACTATTTTTGGCCCAGGATGTCTTTGGCTACACTTACCCATGTAGCGGTCATATGCTTTTTTACTGATTATGCCAAGCTAATTTTTTTAGAAACCATTACATGAGAGAACCTAGAATAGATGGAGAGTCAGTCACAGAGGTAGTCATGGGATGTAGACTGATTCAGGAAAGAACACTGCCCCTAGCATCATAGACTAGTGGTCATCCAGTCTAGCCTTCTCATTTTAAAGATGAGATATCTGAGGCCCAGAGAATTAAAGTGACCTGCCCATGACCACACAGGTAATCAATGGGGTTTTAGTTTTATCTCTGAGAGCTAATGTGTGATTCTGTTCTTTTTCCTTCACCCAACCCCCAACACACACACACACACACACACACACACACACACACACACACACACACATACACACCCCACAGTTGTAGTGTATAATGTAGTGTATAAATAATTACCAGGAAAGAGGCAATACCGTCACAGTATGGATGTTAGGAGAGTTCCCTGAGACAACCAGCATAACTATTGGAGAGAAAAGAAACCAGAGTTAATGCCTTGGCTTGCTTTTAAGAAGTACTTAACTGGTTCTTTCCTACTAAAATGAACAAGGTGGCAAAGAAACATTTTATTATATGCAATTGTGTGTGTGTGTGTGTGTATGCATGCATATACAATTATATGTATGTTTAATGATACCTTTTGCAAATATCTCCATCATCTGTTTGGAGACAAATGATAATAACTCCCAGCTTTCTCTGCTTTTTTTCTTGGATTTGTTGGAACATTACTCGTGGCTAAGGATGTAGGAGTTATAGTCAGATTTACCAAAAAGAAAAAAAAATGTTGATAGTATCTTTGAGCTCTTAAAAAAAAAAAAGGTTGACCACAGTTTCATGTTCTTAGCTAAGTTCATGTTCCTGATGCTATAATAACCTCTATCGAGTCTATCAAGAAAACTAAACCACGATGGAAACTTTCAGAGAATGTACGGTTCTCGTTAAAACAAAACAAAACAAAACACCACAGTTAATGGGCCACAAGAGAAAAGCTTTTAAAAATGTCCTTTAACATCTGCTAATTTATGTTTCTAATAAATTTTTTTTCCTCCACTTAAACCATTTTAACTGTACACTTTTTAATGAGGTAGTCTTTCAATCATAGCCTCATTATCTTCCTTTTATAGCCTTATATATCTCATGAAATTATACAAAAATAACTGCATCATTTGACCTTAATTGTGTGGGTTAACTGTTAATTACCTAGTCCTGTCTTCTTTCAAACAAGTCAAATGTTTAATCAGAAAATGTCTACATTCATGTGACCATTAATATGAGTATTTTAAGAGTCTTAAATTAGATAAAAAAATGATGTATCCAGCGTCATCATAAGTTTGTTATAATGCCATATGAATACAAACAGGCCTTAGTTTCCTTCTATTTACAACTGTTGCATATAAATAATTCTAGGGAAAATTTCCATTCCTCTTTAATGATATGTACTACCTTCTTTTGTTTCCTGGGACCCCGAAGCCATGTTCCTTACCACAGTCCATACTTCTTACCTTGACCCAGTTATAGAGGATTAGTGTTGGGCAAGTAGTGGTAGTAGATGGGGTAGAGAAGCTTTGTTTGAGGGAGCAAAGAATAAGAGAGAACTTACACTGTTACTGCTGTTGCCATGCCCTTTCCTTTTTCAAATTGTCTTAGAGCATTTTGTAAGTGCCTTTTGTTTATTATCATCATCACACCTCCACTACCATTTTGTATAGTAATTTACATTCACATCACCTTGCCTTCAAATATAATGTTCTGGGAGGTTGGCAGGGGTGGGAGAGAATGTGATTAGATTGTATCTTTTTTTTCCCTCTTACATTTATTGAATGAATGGTTGCAAGAAATTTGTGATGAACCACTCACCAGTTACCTTCTTTTATGCTTGAAAAAGGGAACCAGAGATTATGTCTTGATCTAATATGTTTGAATCAAATGAATATTGATCACAAAGAGTTTCTTTTTTGCAGGCCTCACCTGTTAGAACAATAGGAAATTCAGAAGAGAATGAAGAACAAAGGACTGTCTAAGAGAGTACAAAGAAGCTTAGTGTAGTTTGAGATTAGGGTTCATGCTAGAGAAAAGACAGAGAGACTAAAGAATTATTGAGGACTGGTACAGTAGAAGAGGGCAGAAACTAGAACAGATTTGTTAAATCTGGGATTTCACCAGAATGCCAAAGGGGTTCATGATTGAAAAAAAAAAGGTTAGGAACATCTGGTTAATGGTTTCCCTTTCCCCCCTTCTTGTGTGGTTTATTCCTTTAAAACAAATACTCTTTCATCTTTAGTATAGAAAGACAAAACCTTTAATAAAAATGTATATTGTATACACAGTACAAGAAAGCAGAGAACTGTAGAAGGTAGATGATACCCATTTACCAGGAAGTAATGAGGTAAGTGGGGAGGAGGAAGTGAAGAGAGGATAGCAGTCAGGGAATCTGGAAAATTCTATGTGGGCAGTTCCATTCTTTAGCAAATCAGTGAACCAGATGTGGCTTTAACTCCTCATGGTTATTTGCAGTTAAAGGTTAGTAACTCTTTATTTGCTGTCAGCTGGCCGCTGGCGTTTGGTATCACCACACCTTTTTCATCCTCCTTCTTCTTTGAGGGCCTCAGAAGTCCCTGGATTTCCCTGGTCCTGTGGGACTTCCACCTCCTATGATCCTTCAGTTGTTTTCTCTAGCTAGGAAACACTACAGTTTCCATCAACTCCCTTGCCAATCAATAAGAGGCTATACACATATCTGTAACTATTTTTATCCCCCTAAAGAAGTAATTCCTGGAGTTCAAAGACTCTTTCATTTTTGTTCTAGTGCTTATTACAGTGCCTGGAAGACAGTAGTCACTTAATAAATGCTTGTAATTAGATTTTTAAATAGGAGTTTAAGTATGTTAGAATTCTTCTAATCCACCTACCTTATTTTGCAAAGGAATTAATTTTGACATAGAGAGGTTAGATTACTTGCCCAAATCCATACAATTTAATTGAAAAAAGAGCCAGAACTAGAAGTTGAGCCTGCTATCTCTTCATCTGGTGCCATCCATATATTTTGCAGATTTAGCATTCTGTTTTGTGGCAGTTTTTCATGGGGGGGGGGGGGAACCAAAAAAACTTCAACCTATCTTTGCAGACTCATTATACCTCCAACTAAATTTGCCAGCATTTGGATTTCCCACATCAATGCCTATTTAAAGACTGTCTGTGGAATGTTCTCCATCCCTAACTTTGCCTGTTCCTCCTCACTCCCCTCAAGGTTTGGCTCTAGTGGATTCCTAGAGGATAACTTTAGTCCCCACTTCTCACCTCATTTTGTATTTATTTCATTTATTTTTTGTATTTACTTATTGACTTACATGTTGCCTCCCCCTGCCCAGTAGAATGTAATCTCCTTGAAAGAGGGAACTGTTTTAATTGTTGGTTTTTGGTGTTGTTTTTTTTTGTTGTTGTTTTTTGGTCTTTATATACTCTCCACTTAGTATAACCAGAGATATAATTGGAGCTTAATAAAAGCTTGTTCAATTAAACTGGCAAATCATATTAAAATCATTGCTCTGGGCATTGAATGTTAAGTGAGTACTGTTGAACAGAGGTCAGAAGAGGAACATAAAACAGGTAGATCATCCTGACAAATTGTTTGGGGACTTTTTTCTTGGACTTTTTTTTCTTTTTAATTGCACTGGCTATTAAAGCTTTTGAGGTAAAGAGAAGGGTGTGGGGAGGGATTTGAGTTTACCTAGATAAGACTATGTAGAACAAAAGAGAATAAAATTAGTACTTTAGAGTTAATCTGCAAGGATGACCTGACCATAGAGCACCCACTATAATTTTGCCATAAGAGAAACCAAGGGTTTATTTATTAATTTAAAGAATATCACTAATCAGAATACAAACAATATAAACAATAACACCAGCATCTAACTTTTATATAACACTTATCATGAGCCAGCCACTGTGCTCAGCACTTTACAAATATTGCCTTAGAGCCACACAACTCTGCAAAGTAGGTGTTGATAGCTAATAGCTACCATATGCATAGTTCTTGCTATGTGCAGCTAGGTGCTGTAGTGGGCCTGTAGTCAGCAAGACTCATCTTCTTAATTTCATATCTGATCTCAGATACTTACTAGCTGTGTGATCCTGAGCAAGTCACCTAACTCTGTCTACCTCATTTCACTCATCTGTAAAATGAGCTGGAGAAGGAAATGGCAAACTGCTCCAGTATTTTTGCCAAAGATAAACTTCTGAGTGGGGTCATGAAGAGTTGGACACAACTGAAAACAAAACAAAATAAAAACTGATACTATGGGCCAAGTGCTTTACAACCACTATATCACTTGAACCTTACAACAATCTTGGGAGAAAGATGCTATTATTATCCTCACTTTATATTTGAGGAAACTGAGGCAGGTAGAGTGACTTGCCCAGATTCACAGGGCTAGTAAGTTTCTGAGACCTATTTTGAACTTATTTTGTCCTGACTCAAAGTCTGGCACTTTTCCCACTGAGCCACCTAATTGCCTCTTTACATATAAGACAAACACTGAGCTAGGACTCAGAAAACCTGGGATCTACACCTGGCATAGCATATACCTTTATAGCAGCTAACGCCCTGAAATAGAGAGACTGTGCTATTCTGCTCCAGCAGAAAGTGTCTGGCTAATCTCAAAATCCTTCTAGGGAAGGGATGAGTGCATCAGTGTAAAAGTCTGCAAAGCACATCAAATAGTTGTAACAATTTCATTGTTGGAGATGCCATCAAAATACGTTTGTTTCATTATATGTAAAATGAGCTTTGCTTTTAAAAAACCCAACATGCAAAAATGGGTTTCAAAACTACAGTACAATTATGCAGATTTTTTTAAGAAAAGCAAAGCAAAACAGAAGAATTAGGAAGGTGAGGGAATAGAAAGAACACTATATTTGTAGTCCTGAGAATGTGAGTCGCAATCCTGGCTGTTCTGCTCACTACTTGTGTGAAAATGGGTAGGTGACTTAACTTGGCATTCCTCCACTTGCCTCCATATTCTTGCAGGAATGTACATATACCTTCTACATTCCTACCTGTTAATCTCCTTAACTAAGTTCAACTCAGGTGCTACCACCTACAGAAAGCATTTCTTGATCCATTCCACCTCAGATTATATTTTTATTTGCTTACCGATGCATACATAAGATAGAATATAAACATTTTGAGGAAATGGACTATTTCATTGTGCAAGAGGGCAAGGTAGGTAGAAGACAGGGACTGGAATCAAATAGACTTGAGTTCAAATCAAACCTCAAATATTTAGCTGCATGACAGTGGGCAAATCTCACACACACACACACACACACACACACACACACACACACACACACACACACCCCAACCAGCCCTCTGCCTCAGTTTACTTAACCATAATGGGGGATATAATAGCACCTACCACCAGGGTTTTTGTGAGGATCAAATGAGATAATATTTATAACAAGCACTTAGTACTATATTCCTGGCACACAATAGGTGCTATGTAAATGGTTTATTCTCTTTCTCTTATACCTTCTCATCTCCTTTGTCTAGCATAATTCTTACATGTAATAGGCAATTAATGGTGAATTGAATTGACTTCTCTGGATCTTAGTTTCTTAATGTATAAGATAAAAGAGTGGACTAGATCAGGAGTGGGGAATCTGCAGCCTCAAGGCCACATGCGGCCCTCTAGGTCCTTAAGTGTAGCCCTTTAAATCCAAACTTTACAGAACAAATCCCCTTATAAGACCATATATGGATTTGAGTCTGCCGGTTTCTCACCCCTGAACTAGATAGTCTCTAAGGTCTCTTCCAGTTCCAAATCCTATGGTTTTAGGTTTCCTATAAATAGCAAATAGAGTGGCTAGGTGGTGCAATGAATTGGTTGCAGGACCTGAAATAAGAAAGACTTATCTAAGTTCAAATCTGACTTCAGACACCTATTAGCTCTGTGGTCCTTGGTAAGTCGCTTAATCCTCTTTGCCTCAGTTTTCTCATCTGGAAAATGACCTGGAGAAGGAAGTGGCACACCGCTCCAGTATCTTTGACAAGAAAATTCCATAGAGTCAGACACGACTAAAACAGCTGAACAGTAACAAATAAATAGTAAATACCCCTGACACATTTAAAACATGGTCTAGTTGATATCCAGGTTTTCAGAAATTCATCTCCTTCTTTTAGAAAGCTATACCTTTTCTAATAGTGACAGCAGAATGTAAGCCCCTTGAGGAAGTGTTTAATTTTTGTCTGTATGATCACAGTTGGTTTAAGCTGTAGCTGGCACATATTAAAGGCTTCCTGCATCTCTGTTGAATTGAATAGTACTCCATAGTAGGATGAGGTAATTTCTCAACCTGAGTTCCTGGAGAGCCCAAGGAGAATCTCACCAACTAGTTGTATCTACTAAATAGAGGTCAGATGACTTAAGTTACTAAACTGGAGAGGGGAAAAAAATGTGCTTGGGAAGAATACTCAACATCAGTACAGGAGACAGATTTGCTTGTCATAAACATCCAGATCCACTTAGTAGGTATTCTGTGGCCATTTAGGATGATGGAGTTAATATCTTTCACAGGAGAGATGAAGGAAGGGGAAATCAAACATGGATTAAAGGGGAGTTTGGGGGAGAATACTTGCCATTCAGCAGATCATTGTTATTGCTGTTTGGTCATTTTTCAGTCACATCCAAATCTTGTGACCCCTTTTGGGGTTTTCTTGCAAAAGTACAGAGTGGTTTGTCATTTCCTTCTCCTGGTGATAAGAATGATTATTGGGGTAGGAAAAGTTTTGCTATTCAAGAATAGTAAAGAGGAGCTGACCAGACATTTTAACAATTGTTAAAAGTTAAATTGTTAAATTCTCTCTTTGCTCTAAAGCAGCAGGGTTAAAGTAACCATTTAGAAAAAACTGCAGGTGTCTCTAATCCAAGGACAACAAATAGTACAAAACCAAATTTGTTATATTTTATTTCTACTCAATAGAATTACATATTTTAGCTGGAAGGGCCTTAAGGGCCCATGGAATCCAGTACCCTGATTTTACAGATGAGGGAATTGGGGCCCACAGTTTTAAGGGATTTGTCTAAATTCACAAAGCTAGGTAATGTGTGTTAGCATAGGATTTCAACCTAGGTATTGTAACTCCAAATTCAGTGTTCTTCCTACTGTAGTAATAGTTAGCTTTAATATATAAAATAATTATCTTGTAACCTTTCATTTTAATATCAAAAAAGCACATTTCCTCTTTCCTGTATTTTAAATTTTCTTTTAAAAATGCAGTTTAGGAGCTATAATATGAAAACACCCAATTAATGTTTTTGCAGTTCCTTAATGAAAAGGAGACTTTAATCCTTATATACATCTCAAGTCCACATTGTAATCGGTGGGGATTTGAGGCTAAAAACATGGCTTGTTAAAGTACCGGTATCGATAATAAGTTCACTAATTTTGAATGTCCTGTTTCCCTGATAGCCGTGTCTTGTGGAAATCCTGGCACCCCTGCCAATGGCATGATAATAAACAGTGATGGAATACTCTTCTCCAGCTCAGTTATATATGCCTGTTGGGAAGGTTACAAGACTTCAGGGTTGACAACTCGCCATTGCACAGCAAATGGGACTTGGACTGGCACTGCTCCTGACTGTACGGGTGAGGCCCTTACTTACCCAGCAGTCTTAAGAATATCATGACGAATTTTAATAAATCACTGTCAAATAAAATGGCTATTGAATTTCACAGAATTTCCTCTATTGTTTTATTCCTTAAGTGGAAGGGTGGAAGAGAGGAGAAAAAACCTTTTTTTTAAAAAAAATTCAAAAACTTTTATTCATTACACAGTTTAAGATCTTACATCTTTAAAAAAAAAATAGGATTTATAAGTGTATCCCCAAAGTTAGTTTTTGTGGTGAGCTAGGCCAGTTATGGAGAACATGGTATTAATGAGATGAATGCCCCAGATTCCTGCTTATACAGACAACTTAGCTCTTCATGGAGTAAAACACTGAATTGTGGCCACTGCCTGTGGCAGCTATAATTTTAATAAGCTACTGTGTGTGGACAAGATACTTCTTACAGCAGGAACTAGACAAGGACATAGATTGAGGCTTAAAGTCACCGATAGTGAAGAAACTCTCAAAGTATAGTTCCAGTTCTAATTTTCAAACCTATCTATATCTGTATCTATACACGTACACACACACGCGTGTGTGTGTATATATATATATATATATATATATATATTACTATGTTTTCACACCCTTCATAACATTTCAAAGGAAATAATCTGAAAATAGATCTTATTTAATAAAAGTTTCAAATACTTTTGGTTTTAAAAAAGTTGCTTTTGATGTCCCTTTATAGTTATAAGTTGTGGAGATCCAGGTACCTTGGCAAATGGCATTCAGTTTGGAAATGACTTTACCTTTAATAAAACTGTGAGCTATCAATGCAATCCAGGATATCTAATGGAACCTGCTAGTGCTTCCACTATCCGATGCACGAAAGAGAGCACTTGGAATCAAAGTAAACCTGTCTGCAAAGGTCTGTATTATTTTTAACTTTTATAGATGTACAAATAATAGCTCACAATGGAACTTTTTCATTATTATTTATAATGTGTCACTGATAAAGCTTTAACAGGAACAGTTTGTGTCTTTAACAATGTCTATGCAATTATTATTATTATTATTATTATTATTATTATTATTATTATTATTGGTTTGTTTTTTTTTTTACAAAGAATAAACCAACCAGATAGAAATATATGGCAGTGTTATGGCAAAAGTAGATGCTATTGATGAAACTTTCAATAGAAATAAAAGCCCTTCTTACCCACAATCCTTTAAATCCTTCTGGGTTTTTTGCTTAGAAACTCTACTATCTCAAAGTCCTCTCTGCTACAGAGGATATTGTCTTCCAAGGAGTGTGAGTGTGTGTATGTGTGTGTGTGTTGCGTGTGTATGAGCACACGTGTGCATATGTGCATATTTGAGTTTTTCCCAAATGTAGGTAATGGAATATCCCTCTCTTAAAAGCAATAAGGACTCATCTAATAGTTAATCTGCACTAATTTTTAACATTTCCTTAGTTGCTATCATTAAAAGATATACATTAAGTGCCACATGAGTTTGAATTAGAATGTGGAATACTTTGAATGTTTTTTATGTGATAGAGGCTGCATAACACTGAAAGTTATTTGTCTTCTTGAAATAGCTGTCATGTGTGGTCAACCCCCTCAAGTCCAATATGGAAAAGTGGAGGGAATGGATTACCACTGGGGGGCCAGCATAAGCTATAGTTGTGCTGAGGGCTATCAGCTTTCCAATTCAGCAATCCTTTCCTGTGAAGGACGGGGAGTGTGGAGAGGTGATGTTCCACAGTGTCTGCGTAAGTTACTTAGGAAAGCACATCTTAATTTTACCCAGTGTCTTCTGCATGAAACTGTTAATCTATACAATGCTACAAATGTATGAGTCCCAAGTCTTTCCATTAAGTCCCTTATGGAGAGGCACTTTTCTCACAGGTGCAGAATTCAGTGTTCTGTTGCTTGAGTACTAATTCAGTGCCCTTTTGCAAATGGTAGTAGAATATTAGATGTTTATAAATGGGGTATGGGAGATCCTTTAACTAAGACATAAACAACACCTTCTATAGCCTTTTGTGAAAAGTAGAAACATGTAAAACTTACATTAAGTTTTCTGATCTATATTTAGCTGACCAGCTGTGGTTTCTAGTGTTAGTGTTCTTTTGGTCCCATTCTAGTATCTTAGGGTTAAATGGACTATTGACTAATGTTTGTAGCTTAACGATTAACATTAAGCTACAAATTAACATGATTAAATTGTGTTTTAATTCCCCAAGTGCTTTCCTCACTTATCCGGTTAATTTTTTTTTTTTTTTTTTGGTCCACTAGCTGTATTCTGTGGTGATCCTGGTACTCCTGCTGAGGGGAGGATTAGTGGAAGAAGTTTCATCTACAGATCTGAAGTCTCCTTCCAGTGCAAATCTCCTTTTATACTGATAGGCTCTTCAAGAAGAATCTGTCAAGCAGATGGCACTTGGAGTGGAATACAGCCCACTTGTATTGGTAATAATTAATTAATATAAGCCATTTTAGTAACAAAGAAATGCCATATACCATGTCAGATTGTAACAAAGTTTAGTCATTAGTTATACTGTATTATACCAAATCCCTTGGTCTCATGGGTGGTTTTCTTTTGCATCAAGCTGCTGGTGTCAGGATATAGGTTATGACTATAGTAAGCCAAGTTGGGAAACATAAGGACCCACTAATTATTTTGCTGCATTGTCCTCACTTTCTGGGTCCTTCCTCTCCCCATCCCCTCCCTACTGCTCATCATCTAGACTAAGGAACACCCTCAGAAAGGAAGAAGCATAGCTAAAGAATCAGAATGTCTCTCTTCTCAGACATTTTTATCTTCCCCTACTTCATGCTTCTCAAACGCTCATTCATCTATTCTCCATACCACACAGTGATGCTAATAATTACAACTCTCGAATGTATTTAAACAAATTGGCATTTGTAGTAAGTGAAGATCCTCTTATCCCTTGATTTGTTAGGCTATTTATATACTTGGTTCATGTGTTTTTTTTTATTACTGCTAGTAAATGACAACATGCACTTCTCTTATAAACACTTACAGATCTTGGATATTATCAGCCATTAAAAAGTATCGCCTTTATAAAAATAATAATAATTTTTTCTGTAGCAGAAATAACCTCATTGAAGATCTAACTTTTCTTAAGTTAGAAGCATTTGCTATCACTTGGTTTTAATTGTTACTGTTATACGTCGGGGCTGAATTTATTCTTCCCCCGAGAGCTTAGTTGATGCCTTTTTCCAAAGACTTTTTTTCTTCCATTTTCCCATTAGCAGCTGTAGAGTATAAGTAATGATGAAACTGAAAGGTCTTTTGATTGCTCAAGTGCTACATTTGGGGAAAATGTCACATGTTGGGTTCCCATCTGCTTCAGTCCTGAAACCTTTAATATTTTCCTTGTTGTCATTTATGAAGTCTTGAAGAAGAATGAGGAGGAAAACGTAAATGCTATTCAAATTACAATCAGGGTCTATATAAAGGGACCCATAATTCAGACAGACTAAATATAGCATCAGAGCAATTAGTTTTATAAATTAATAAAATGTTCATCAGGATTATCTGTACATGAAGACATCCCATTATGGAGGATTAATAGGAGTATGTGTGGGGAAAAATGTCACTGGATAGAAAAGTATATATAGGTGCACCACTGAAGTAAATGACAATATTGGTGAGATCATGGCTCTATTAAAATATTGAAGTATAATAATATTGTAAGAATCACTAAATTATGGCTCAGCATAGAAAGAATGAATAGAATGAGGTTAGACCACCCCTTCCTTATATTTCCTCAATGGTTTTCATATTACTTTCGACTAAGACATGAATTTCTTCTCTGTAAAGCCATAAGAGTAATTCAAGTAACTCTTCAGTGCAGACAACCAATTTAGAAACTGACAAAATAGTATTAAGTAATGAGTGAAGTTTAAAGAAAGGCTGAACATAGTTTTGCTTTAATTTTACTTGAATTAATTTTTTTCTCTCATGAGAAGTACTTTTCAGTAAGAAATAATTATATTATACACTGGCAAAGGCAGAGTTTCTTAAAACTTATAAAGCAGTTTTATAGGAAAAGGAAAAGAGAATTCTTTTTCACATCTCTAGTAACTGTATTTGATGGTATTTTTCAACTCTGAATTTCAGATCCAGCTCACAATACCTGTACAGATCCTGGTACCCCACATTTTGGAATGCAGAACAGCTCAAGGGGCTATGAGGTATATACATATACATTTTATTTTGGTTTTCTCCAGTTTAGGAATGACTTGGTAGTCAAAATATACTTAATCAAGGCATATGAATCAGCATTTGTTAAGTGCTTACTATGTGCTAAATACTGTGCTAAGGATACAAAGAATAAAGTGAAACATCCCCCACCCTCAAAGAGATTGCGTTCTGATGGGGAGAAATAACATGTATACAGATAAATATCAAATGCATACAAGGTATTTGGGAGGGGAGTTAGGAGACTGATTACTGAGAGTAACAGGAAAAATCTTGTGTAAGAACTGGCACTTGAGCTAGTTCCCTGAAAGACTGAAGAATGCCAAGACCCAGATTTTAGTAAAGAGAACATTTTAATCACAGGACTCAATCTGTGCAAAGGTATGAAAGTAAGAGATAAAATATCATTCCTGAGAAAATGTATATAGTCTAGGTTGGTGGGAACTAAGGGTACACACTTGATTGTTAATAAAAATCTGACAATTATGTATAGGATAAATTAGAAAGAGGAAAGATTAGAAACAAAGAAACTAATGAAAAAGTTGTGGCAATGGGCATTTTGAGGGGTAATGAAGTACTGAACTAGGTTAGTGGTAGTTTCAATGTAAAGAAGGAAACAAATGTGAGAGCAGCAATTAAGTAACATTGATTAAATTTAACAATTTATGGGATCTGGGGCTAAAGAGATTGCTCATCTACTATCAGATATAGCTGTTAATGTGGGCTTATACTTATTCAAGGACTAGTTGAGACACATAACCCGTATAAGGATTTATGAAAGCCCTGTAGGTACTTGAAGATAACTATCATGACCCCATCCCCTCTGTCTACACCAGGCTAAATATCTCCAGGTCTTTCAACCGATCCTCTAATAACATCATCTCTAATCCTTTCCCCATCCTGATTTCTAACCTCTATATGTATTCCCATTTATCAGTCTTAAAATGTGACAGTCCATAATGTTCATAAAACACCAGAGGAATAAACCTGATAATTGCTTAAATAGTAAAGGGAATATGTATACAATTGTCATTGTATATATAATACATATCATTGTACAAATGATATATAATGTGTCATATATGATATGTCACTATGGATTAGTATTCAAGGGTTAGTTGTCTTTATTAAATTCAATCTGTTTTTTCTCTGAGACTCTTCTTTGGTTTCCTCTTAGGTTGGAAGCACTGTCTTTTTCCGATGTAGAAAGGGTTACCACATTCAGGGCTCCACAACACGCTCTTGCCTTGCTAATTTAACATGGAGTGGCATACAGACTGAATGCATTCGTAAGTATGATTTCTTTTATTAAAAAGCAGCTATCTGCCTTTAGTGGAACAGTAAGTATGATAAGTTGTACATCTAAGGTAATAAAATATAATTGTTGTATTTTTCCCCTGTTGCTCAAGGGAAGGTATAATAAATAGCCTATTTCCTATAAGTGTTTACTGTCCAAGGACAAGTATGATATGTGCACATTGGTATTATTTTGTATTTGTAGCTCTCATTGTTCAATTTAGTTTGGCAAGTATTTATCAAACATCTACTTGTAAAAGGCACTATGGTAGGTGTTCAGAACATGAGGATTGAAACACACACGCACACACAAAACCTCTGTCTTAAGAAGCTTATAACCTAATACAGAAAAGATATGTTTAAAAATACACTAAGTATGATAGAGTTAGAAAATTATAGGAAAAAGTGATTCAAAAAAATGTTCTTAAAAATTTAAAGCAGAGTTTGCTTTTAAATGAGAGCATTCATAAAAGGCTTCATGGACATAGTAGAGGAAAAATCACAGAATTTGAGAGTTGAAAGAGACCCTTCAGGGGGCAGAGCCAAGATGGTGGAGTAAAAGCACAAACCTGGCATGGGCTCCAGCTTCAACCATCTCCAATACCTGTAACAAAAATGACTCTGAACAAATTTTAAAGCTACAAAACCCACAAAGAGACAGAAAGAAACAAATCTCCCACTGAAGACAGCCTGGCAGGCCGACAGGAAAAATCTGTCACAAAGCACTGGGAGCCGAGTGAAGTCCCCAGTGAGCCATGGTTCTGGCCCCAGGGCAACTCCGACCACTGCCCAGACCTCCCAGAACAGACTGCAGGAGAGTGAATCACCTGCAGCTGTGGCAGCTTCCAGACTTCTTATCACATAAACACCAAAGAGAAAATAAAAGATCAGTCAGGAACTCTTTTGTAAGGGTGAAGGAATAGTGTGGCCCAGCTTCTGCCCCAGGGGCGAGAAATGGCAGAAGGCACACGGTGCCATGTGGCTGCTTTCAGAGCCCCTGGCCTAAAGATCGTAGGGGGACCAAGTGACCATTCAGAGGGTAATTGCTCTTGCTTTGACCTGCCTGGATCTGTATTGTAGTCTTGGGTGGTGGTCCTGGGGTGTGTGGCCAGTGAGCCAGAGCATGTGGGGGCTGTGGAGAGGGCACCCAACTAACAGCTCTGGCAGCTGTGAAAACCCCAGCAATTTGGAATAAAGGTCTCTCCATTCTGTAAGCAGAGTTCTGCCGTGTCAAAAAGCTCAAAAGTCAAGTAATTGGCAAGATGAGGAAGCACACACACATAAGACCATACAATCCTTTCTTGGAGACAAAAAGGATCAAAGCATGGAACTGGAGGAGGCCAATAAAGTCAGAATTCCTACATCAAAAGCTTCCAAGAAAAATATGAACTGATCACAGGCCATGTCGGAGTTCAAGAAGGATTTTGAAAATCAAGCAAGAGAAGTAGAGTAAAAAAGGGGAAGAAAAATGAGCATGATGCAAGAAAATCATGAAAAGCAAGTCAACAGCCTGCTAAAGGAGACTCAAAAAAATTCTGAAGAAAATAACACCTTAAAAAGTCAACTAACTCAAATGACAAAAGAGGCCCAAAAGGCCAATGAGAAGAATGCCTTAAAAAGTCAAATTCACCAGATGGAAAAGGAATTTCAAAAACTCACTGAAGAGAATAATTCCTTCAAAATTAGATTGGAGCAATTGGAAGCTAATGACTTTATGAGAAATCAAGATACTATAAAACAGATCCAAAGAAATGAAAAAAATAGAAAGCAATGTGAAATACCTCATTGAAAAAACCACTGACCTGGAAAATAGATCCAGGAGAGATAATTTAAGAATTATTAGACTACCTGAAAGCCATGATCAAGAAAAGAACCTAGAAATCATCCTTCAAGAAATTCTCCTGGAAAATTGCCCTGATATTCTAGAACCAGGGGGCAAAATAGAAATTGAACGAATTCACCAATGATCACTTCTTGAAAGAAAACTCCTAGGAATATCATAGCCAAATTCAAGAGTTCTCAGGTCAAGGAGA
Organism: Pseudochirops corinnae; assembly: GCA_028646515.1. Classification (NCBI taxonomy): domain Eukaryota; kingdom Metazoa; phylum Chordata; class Mammalia; order Diprotodontia; family Pseudocheiridae; genus Pseudochirops; species Pseudochirops corinnae. The sequence continues at coordinate 146,156,922 of CM053585.1, forward strand.
AAATCTTACAAGCAGCCAGGAAGGAACAATTTTACTATTGTGGAAACACAATCAGAATAACAATATCTAGCAAATTCTACATTAAGGGATCAAAGGGCTTGGAATATGATATTTCAGAGGTCAAAGGAGCTAGGATTAAAACCAAGAATCACCTACCCAGCAAAACTGAACATATGCTTCAGGGGAAAATATGGTCATTCAATGAAATAGAGGACTTTCAAGTATTCTTGATGAAGAAACCAGAGCTGAACAGAAAATTTGACTTTCAAATACAAGAAGCATGAGAAAGTAAACAGGAAAAAGAAATCATAAGAAACTTAGTAAAGTTGAACCTTTTTACATTCCTACATGGAAAAATGATAATTGTAACTCATGAGACTTTTCTCAATATGAGGATAGTTGAAGGGGATATATATATATATATATATATGTTTACATACATATATATGTATGTATAGGAGGGTGTATGTATGTGTGTATAAATATATATGTGTGCGTGCATATGTGTGTACATATAAACATAGACAGAGGGCACAGGATGGGTTAAATATAAAGGGATGATATCTCAATAAAATTAAGAGGTGTGAGAGAAATATATTGAGAGGAGAAAGGGAGAGATAGATTAGGGTAAATTATCATATAAAAGAGGCAAGAGACCACTGTTAAAATTGAGGGGAAGAGCAGGAAGGTAAAAGGGAATAGGTCAACCTTATTCTCATTGAATTTGGCTTGAGGAAGGAATAACATACATAGTCAATTGGAGATCTTACCCTACAGGAAAACAGGGGGAAGGGGAACAAGGGGGTAGTGATAGAAGTGATAGCACATTGGGGGAGAGGGTAGTTGGAAGCAAACACTTTTGAAAAGGGACAGGGTCAAAGTAGAAAAAAGAATAAGTGGGGGGTGGGTTAAGATGGAGAGAAATATAGTTAGTCTTTCACAATATAACTACTATGGAAATGTGTTGAGTAACTACACATATACAACCTATGTTAAAATGCTTGTCTTCTTACGGGGGATGGGTGAGGAGGGAAGAAGGGAAAGACTCTGGAACTCAATGTTTCAAAAAACAAATGTTAATACATATTACATGCAACTGGGAAATAAGATATATAGGCACTGAGGTATAGAAATCCATCTTGCCCTACTAGAAAGTTGGGGGGCGGGATGGAGGCAGATATAAAAGAGAGCAGTTGGGGGAAGGGGTATTCAGTAGCCTTGCTATTTTGGGGTGGGGGATAGAGGAGATATAGGGAGAAAAATTTGTAACTCAAAATCTTGTGGAAATGAATGTTGAAAACTAAAAGTAAATAATTTTTTTTAAAAAAAAGAGAACTCGAATCTATTCACTCCAACTCAAAAGGTTCCACGTTATAATATACCTGAGAAGTGGTGGTTCTCTGCTTGAAGACCTCCAGTGGAAATAAAGAGGGTGATTTATCAGCTTGGGATGCAGAGTCGATGCAATTCTGGATATAGGAGAAGGAAGAATGAAATAAAAAAAAAATAGGCACATAGAGTGAATGAAAGGAAGTAGGTTGAAATCAATCTATGATGGAGCAAGATTGGTTGAGTATGGCTTGGGTGGGGGGGTGGAGAGAGCAAATTTGAGGATAAGGATTTTACCCTCTAGACAATAGGGAGCCACTGAAGATTTTTGAATAATAGAGTGACATGATTAGACTTTTACATCAAAAGGTTTTTTTGTTCAATTGATTTAGTTTTAAGCTTTGAAGGCTGAATTAGAGAGAGGAGAGAATGAGAATAGGTATGCTAATTAGGGTACCAGCTTTAAAATCTTATGTTTCTGTATAATAGTCTGGTTGACAAGTAATAGGAGACTAAAATAGGTTGTGGTGGCAATGTAAGGTATGGAAAGGAACAGAAATACCGTGGAGGTAGAATTAATATTAACTCACTAGAAGTGGGCAATCAGGAAGAAAGGAAAGTTAAATTGTTCAAGGCTAAGTTACTAGAAAAATGATGTTATCAAAACATAAACAGAATTGGAAAGAAAGCATCATAGGTTTAGAGATGGGAAGTACTTTAGAAACTATTGAATCTAAGCCTTCTTATTATATAAATGTGGAAACTGAGGCATAGACTTGGCTTGTCAGACATGTAATAAATGGCAAAGCCAGGTTTCAAACTCAGGTTATTCCCCATTGTCTAGTTTTCCCATGTGTTTTTCTAATCTACATGTGTGTATAAGATGACAACAAAGAAGCCTCTAAAATTTCATTTGTATCTTCAGTTACGAAGTCTTATGGTTCTCCATACAGTAACTCCATGATCCCATTTACCTATTACCACTTCAGCAAAGAATCAAATAGTAAATGTGTGCTTACATAAATAAATTCAGATGAATTTCTAAAAAATAAAATGGGATTTGACCATTTTAAACAAGAAAAATCCAGTTCAGTAATTCAATTTTTAAAAATCTTCATCTCATAACTGCGTAGATTTCAGAAGTGATCTCTGTTGTAGTTGTTTGCATGGTCAGTCCTTACAGGGCTGACTCTGTTAGTCTGGGATAATATACTCTTTGTTATTAAACATATGTGTCACTAAACATGAGACATGCAACTGACCATAACTTTTATGGCCCAGTAGTCTCTGATTCATAGATTATAGAAATTATAAATGCAGCTATGAAAATACACACTGCACCATTTCTTCGAGTGGCATGAGACTCCCATATTGATTCTCCTCTACATCTCTCATCTAATCCGTCCTCTTGACTTAGGCTCTACCCTACCTCACACCTTTATCCCTTTTTGCCTACCCAATTTTAGTAGCATCTCAATTGGTGCCCCCTGCATCCAGTCTATCCCTTCTCCATGCCTTCTTCCACATAATTTCTAAAATGTTATGATGATCTTCAAACATAGATCTGATGCCCCAACCCTCCAAAATATTCAATGCCTCCCTATTGCCTTTCACATAAAATTCAAAGTCCTGAGTCTGACAGTTAAAGTCCCCTATAATCTATCTCTTAACTACCTTTACAATACTATTTCACATGACTCCCCTTCATATATTCTTGTTATATTGCCTTGCTAGTTGTTGCTTTTACAAGACATTTCATCTGCTACCTTTCTGCCTTGGTATAGGTCATCCATCCCCTATGGATGATGCCTGGAATTTTATCTACCCCACCTTGGATTCAGATTGTCCCTAGATTTGTTCAAATCCCAGCTCCAAGTCCACCCCTTACCTGACCTTTATCCTCCCAGTTATTGTGATTCTTTGCCTCTTATGGACATGTTGAATACACCTATTAAAATGTAAAGTTCCTCAAAGACTAGTATTGTTTTCTTTCTCAGTGCCTAACGCTAAGTAAATACTTAATAAGTGAGCAATCATTTTACATCCAGAATCTAGCAGAATGACCTGTGTAGAGTAAATACTTGACAGATATTTGTTAATTCATATGCAATTATGAATTCATTTGAAATGCTATGAATGACTAGAATTAAAATGAAGAAATAAATATTTCTAATAGGGCATATTATATATAGTTTTCTCATTAAAATTTTATGTTGTAGCAAATTCAAAATCATTGTATTTTTTATTTTAAGTTATGTTCAAAGTTTCTAGAAGTTTGAAATATTGGTGATCCTTTAATAATAAACAAAACACAACTAATGATTTTTTTAATGTACCATTTCTTCAGCTTTTTCCTTGATTTATTTCTAAATGGTTAACAAAATTATCAATAACATATAAAAGCATTATTACTAATCTCTTCAAACCAGTATGTGAATTGTAGCTTTAGTAATAATGTATAATTATCGAATTGATGGATTTGATGTGTACAACAAATTCTTGCTGGTCATCAACTGCTTCCCAATTTTATTTTTAGTGAGAAATCAATTTGCTTTAGATTTTTAGTAAAAAAAAAAATCATTCCAACTTCTTCATATATCTTTAGAAAATCTTCTTGAAAAATCATTATCTTTAATATGCAATAATATAATGCTTGCCTTAGTGTTATCTAATAATATTAAACTTATTCCAGCTCATGCATGCAGACAGCCAGAGACACCAGCCCATGCAGATGTGAGAGCAATAGATCTTCCTACTTTTGGTTATACTTTAGTATATACCTGTCATCCTGGATTTTTTCTTGCGGGTGGATCTGAGCACCGGACATGTAAACCAGATATGAAATGGACAGGGAAATCACCTGTTTGTAAAAGTAAGTCATTGATCATGGAATAAGAGTAATTTTCTGAAGGAAAAAAAAGTATAATTCAGAATACCTTCCACATCTGTGACAAAATCAAACACCACCAGGGAATCTACACTAATTTATTTTACATTAACAGTTAAAAGTGGGGAATATATGTATATTTATGTTTGCTGATTTAATAAAATAAGAGCATGGGTTATATAGATATATGTGTTAATCTTATCATTTGCTCTATTTCAAATAAAGAAAAAAGGATATTTTGTTGAAGAGAGTCATTCTACCAGGTAAATTATAAATGAACAAAATTGATATTAAGTCCACTCAAGCTGTTTCAGTGGAAGACATTGAATCTATGTACTCTTGACATGAATTTTGCTATTTTAAATCAGAAGCGATTAGTATGAAAATTATTAATTAATTACCAGTAAAATTTTGTTTCCCCAAACTAGGAAAAAAAACTGTACTGGGTCAAAACTCAATGACAACTAACACTTTGGGTGTTCATATAGATTCTAGACTGTATATGTACTGAATACTGAACCATACAAGTAAATATTTTAGAATTAAATTAAATTCATGGCTTCATGTTGAGATTCCTGGCGTCTGGTTACCAAGGCCCAGGACAGGAAATGTCCAAAAGTCTTGTGTTACTTTTTACCTTTCTCCCCTAAGAATAAGAAATAGGACACTGGAAAAAACCATGACACATTTTAATAGAAAATAATAAAAGGCAGGAGATTTTAAATTAAACTAACCTGAGAGTCCACACTAAATGTTCAAGGACAAAAGTCAGTTTCTTAATCATTCATGTGTAAATTCATTTTTATGTCTTTTTTGTGCCATTTTTTTTTCAAAATGAATTTCATATTCTAAATTTGATTTAATCTCAACTTGTCATTTGGGGCACACATTTTTGGTAAAGTGTCTTGTGTAAGCCACCCTCATTACAAGGCTCTCTGTTGTAGCACTCTCAGATAAATAGAAGCACTATCCTTTGGATCAGAGTTTATTTATTTCCTTTAAATTCACCTCTTTTTCCTTGCCCTGCTCAAAAAAAGTATAATTCTGGGTTTAAGCAAATAACATGTTTAGACTTTAATTATTTCATAAAGTTATCCAATCTGGAGAAAGGACACTTGCTTCACCTGAGCATTATTTCAACAATATTCAAAAATACGTATGTTCTTGAAAGTGATAACTTGTCTTTTTACTTGTAGGTAAAGGAGTGAGAGAAGTTAATGAAACAGTTACTAAAACTCCAGGTTTGTATACCAGAACAGTTTTAGATATAAATAAAATTAAGTAATTTGTTCTCTACTAATACACATATACACATAATGATGATATTTTGAACATATAAGTTTCTGATTCCATTACTCCACTGAGAGGATTAAATAAACCACTAATTTAAAATAGGCTTATTTTGTGACTTTTACTCCCAGAATAGCAATGTGCTTATCTAATAATTTACCTAAAGACCAAACATTGGGAGATTGCAAAGTGTTATTTCATTCAAGGAGGTCTTAGGCATTTTGTAGACAGAAGTGGAAATAATGCCTCTGTGAGGCAAGGTGTTATAATGGAGAGCCTTATAAGGAGGATTGCACCTCATTATTACATATATCAGAATTCAAAGACTCATCCCTAAGTCAACTTTACATCATCAAAATAAACTGGAAAATTGAACCTATGAAAATGGAGAAGCACTGTCAATGGGACTACTTCACATTCCCTAGTGTTTCTTTACTTACTGCTATATAATTAAGATATTAATTAACCTCTTCAGAAATGTTTATTCAGAGCTTGCTTATGCTGGCAGCAAATTAGAAAGGTAGTCTTTGACCTCCAAAGCAAAGTCGTTGTTCGTTTGAATCTTCTAGATATTTGTGGCTATCTAAAGAGTCTTTTTCTTTAATTATGGGACTTCACTGAGAACTGATAGAAATACAATTCCTATGAAATATACACATACATACAATATAAATTCTACTTTTTGAAAAAAAAAATGCCAATAGTAGCATCTCCTTTGCAATGCCTCTGATATGAAGTGATAATTAATACAGCCCTAAATAGGTATGCATTGGGATGAGACTCATACAGAATACTGTTATTCCATTTTATCTGGGGTCACCTGCAAAGCCATGAGATGCGGAGAGCACCAGAAAAATTAATTCACCTTACGGTGTCTTATTAGTCTTTAGAAAGCCAAACATGACAAAAGGTTTTTTTCCAGTATAATTCTACCTTGCCTACGTGGTCTCCCTGTAAAATCATGTTAACCACTGTTGCAGGGTAACTAAGTGACTGCAACAGAAAAACAAGTTTATGATTTAACAGATAATTAAATGAATTCTAATCATGAAAGATGATTATCTTATTCTCTTAAAATATCATTTTTAGGGAAACTTTCTTTTTGTTCCTTTTTACTTATCTCAAATTTCTTGCTTTTCAAAATTGAAAGAGTTGGGCCAGATGATGCTAAAGTCCCTCCAAGCTCTGACATCTGATGAAAGATCCCTTTCAGTTTTGACATCTTATCATTACTTGTTTCTGTTATTTTAATGACTCTATATTGCTGCTAATTAGGATATAATATTCTAGCTAATGACCATCAATAGTCAACATAACTTGAGTCTGCATATATTGTTTTGTGTTACGATCTTCTTGGCTAATAACTACATTAATTTTTTTAGTTCAAGGAGTTATATGTAGTGCATGCTTAATAAATGTTTCTTGGATGAATAAGGAAACAAATAATTTTTAAAAACTAGTGAAAGCCTACTGATATTACAAACTATACTTTGATTGAATCATTAGAACCCAAGATTGACTGTAAATTTTGTTTTGTTCTGTTTTATAAATACTCTAGATATACTAAGAACTTCAGGGAAGATAGGAAATAGTCCATTAGTATGAAAATTTAGCTGTGAGCAGAGGTACAAACCATTCATTTGAAATTCATTGATGGTCATTAGCTAGTTTATATCCATATATATATGGAATAGTGGAAATTAATTTGTGTGTTATGACTTAGGCAAAGGACATGTTAACTGAGAATATCATAGTTTATCTTTGCTAATGAATGTTAGATTCTGAGACATTAAAACAAATAACAACTTGCTTTTGTCAAACTTACCATACAGGCCCTTACAATTTCTCCTTTAATGTGGGTCTTTTGAAATAAATTACTCTATGTATATGTCCCTAAGTGGCAATAGGAAATTATAATAATATGATTATAGTTTTAAAAAAGTAAAACCCAAGATAGAATCATAGAATCTCAGAATTGGAAGGGAGCTTAGAAATATGCTTGTGCAACCCATGCATTAAGAAAAATCCCCTCTACAATATGCCTTATCTGTGGTCTTCCCAGGCTCACTTTGAAGATCTCTGCCTGAAAGGAAGTTATTGCCTTGAAATCTAACCTATTCCCCTTTGGGGAAGCTATCACTGTTAGGAAATCATTTCATTATGTCATGCTGAAATTTGACTTTCTATAACTTCCAAATATGGTCCTTAATTATACCCTTTGGAAGCAAGTAAAACAATTCTAATTCTTCATCCACATGACAGCCCTTCAAATACTTAAGGCAGATATCATGTCATGGTAAAGTCTTTTCTTCTCCAGACTAATCATCTCTAATTAATATAGCTGATTCTTATATGTCATAGTTTCCAGTCCCCTATCCACATTTAACTTTCCCCTCCATATGTGCTACAGTTTATAAATGTCAATCAACCAATCAATCAACATTTATTAAGTATTTGCATTTATACTTATCCTAATTTGGGTTTCTTAAAATTGTTTCAAATAACAATATTAAATGCAACATATCACATATGCTGACAGTTGGTAAATGAATATAAAATATGAACTATTACATTTTCCTTCTGTAACAGCAAGCACCCTAGCATACCCAGGATGGCTACTGGCACAGGTTCTTTGATCTGCTTTTCTAAAGGAAAGCAACTCAAAAAGGGTTAACAGTCTTACTTTAATCGACCATATATCATTTACCTAGTTCAGGGGGAAAAGTTAGCACCCTGAATTTCAGAGACTACAAACAGAAGTTACAAGCAGACAAAAATTACAGACAGAGAAAATAACACAGGTCAGCAGACAGGGCTTCTAACTGTCTGACCATTACATACATATAGTTATTTACTAGAGAGAAGCACCAACATCTGGGTTTTCAAAGCCGGGGGTGCTCAGTGGCTGCCCAGAGTCTCATCTGGCCAACTCATACAACTCTTCCCAAAGTGAGCACCAAAGCAAAGCCTTACCTGAGAGGTATATATAGCCTTCTCCAGGGTCAGAGAACATCACAACCTTCATGACCCACTTGACTACAAAGTAACAAAAGTTGTGCCTTCCTGAAAAACAAGCCTCCCACCACAGGCTGCATGTGACCATATTCAGTCTATTAGGGGACAGAAGTATATTTTCAAATCAGGGAAGGTCCTCAAATTCATTTAGACCTATCAAGGGGCAGGGAACATCTTCAAAATCCCATTACCATTATAGCTTCCTAGGACATATGCTAGGGACAGGGAATCTTTTTTTCATGACACCAATTAAATTGCTGTGTTACAATGTTGATACAAATTAAGCTTAGAAATTACTAAAATTCCAAGCTGTCTTTCAATAAACTGATGCAGATAACCTTGTTTCTGCTTATTGTACTTGTATAATTAATATTTTAAACTAATTTGTAGGATTTTAATATCTATTAAATTTCACCTTAGTTGCATCCCACCATAGAGATCTTTCTAGATCCTGAATCTCTCATCTGAACTTCATTAGCCATTCTTTCCAATTTTATGTAATCTGCAGAAGCGTGCCTACAGCCAAGTCATTGATACAAAATTTTAAATAGCACAGGGCTAAGAAGAACTCTCTATTGCTGTCCTAGAGACTTTCCTCCAGGTTGAAATTGGATTATTAATTGCTACTCTTTCGATCTTGTTCAATTACTTCCAACTCCACTTAATTATACTATTATCTATGGACAGCATGGTGTAGTTAATAGAGTTGCCCTTAAAGCTAGTAAGACCCAGGTCTAAGTACTACCTCTGAAAAATACTGGCTGTTTGACCCTGGGCAAGTTTCTTAATATCTCTGAGTTTTACAGAATCCTCTAAGAATGCAAATTGCAGAGAAATACTAGCTGTGTAACCGGAGAGTGCTTCCTTACCTAGGGGTTCCCTATACCAATGAAATCACAAGTTCAAACCCTGTCTCTCACGAGCCAGCCTTTATTTCTTCATCTTATCTACAAAACTGTCATAACAGACTGCCGATTGCCTTTTTAAAATCCAAGTATAATATATTGGTGGCATTGGCCTGATAAATCATTCTGATAACCCAGTAACAAAAGAAAATGAGGTTAGTCTGAAATCATTTGTTTGTAATGATCCTATGCCCTACCCTGTCCACTCTTAGTTATTGCTGTTTCCCTTTTTAAATGCTTACACATATTCCCTTTAATAACATGTTTTAGAATTTTTCCAGGAATCTAAGTCAAGCACAGCAGCCTATAATTTAAGATATCTACCAGTTTTTCCTTCTTGAAAATAAGGATTATACTTGTGTCTTTTGGTATCTTTCTTATTCTCTGCAACTTTTCAAGAAATGAAGGTGGTATTCATAGACAAGAGTCCTTCTAAGGCCTTATTATATACATAACTAGCTCAGAACTCATCGCTTGAACTCATTAAGGGTAGCAGTTATTTCTATTATCTTGGGTTTCTTTTACCTCAACTATTTTGATTTTATCCTTCTCACTCTAAAGATCTTTCTTCTTGGTAGGAAAAAAAAAAGAAATGTAATTACTGTAAAATAATTTTGCCTTCTCATGGTCCTGTGTCCTCAAGCAACAGCCCTACTTTTTATTGAATTTTCCCTTTGTGCTCAATATACCTTAAAATACTTATTTTTAAGTATTTAAGTATTATTTTTAATTCTTTATTATTCCTTATTATATTTTACCTATTCTGAGTGTTGACACTTTTTTTATAGAAAGCTGTCTTTTGCAAGGGAAAAAAAAATCCAGGGCAAGAGAATCCACTAACATTCCTCCCTCCCTTTAATGTTCATTTTAAACCAAATAAGCCATACAGACTTCAATTTCAAGTTGTAAAGGACATCGACTATCTTGTATTCCAATCTCATTCCCATCAGAAGAGTTCCTTTTTCAATATTCCTTATAGATGATGAGTAAGAGCTACATTTTTTGGTCCTGAGATATATTAAAACTATAGATTCATAGTAAAATTATAATATATATCTGTTATAAGTTTCATAAATCAGTTTTCTGTATTATTTATGCAGATAAAAGCCTATGAGTTTTAACATTAGTTAAAACTTTGGAAACACTGAGATACCCATTTTGGTATGTGAATGTGGAAAATGTAAAGTCAACAGGCTACAACTTTTAAAAGTGTCAATTCACACATAGGGTTGTTTATGTTAAAAGCATTGTCCTTCAAGTGAAAGCAGAAAACACTTTCATTTGCAGATACCTTATTATATGCTTTTCTTTGATTCAGTAGCAACATTTTTTCATAATTCCTAGATTGTGCAACATGGAGCCACTCTGATTTGTTGATTAAGTAAGACTACCTACTGTTTGGTGAATTTAGAGCACTATTGGCTAAATAGACATTTTCATATCCACTAAAAATTCCATACCTGTAAATCTAGGTCATTAATCTTATTCATATATTCAGAAAATTCATTTTAATAAATAATCTCAAACTCTCTACATTTAGTTTTTTAGATTAGTTAACCACTTACTACATGTAATTCAGAAGAGCAAAAAATGATCCAGACCAGCCCTTTAGAGAATTTTTTAAATGTGATTTCCCCCTTTTAAAAATCTTCTTTATGTCAATAGTAAGATTACTCTATGCTGAAGAAAGTCAGATTCAATGTCTGCCAGTCTAAAAATTAAATCTAAAGTGTTTGTTATGAGAGCATCTTATTTGAAATTAGATCTCATTAGGTTAATTTGCAGATGTAATGGTGGGGGGCACAGACATAAGCTAAATTGTTGTTGGTGGTGTTGTCATTCTTGTTTTTGTCACTGTTGTCATCATCATAATCATCATCTGTCTTTGAACCCTCATGATGAATGAATGGCATTCTTTGTGGCATCTAGATTCAGGAGCGGAGAAATAAATGAATGATGTTAGTTTGTGATGATATCCTCTCAAATATATTTCCTTACTTTCTCTCTCAGTTCCTTCCGATGTATTTTTCATCAACTCAGTGTGGAAAGGCTATTATGAGTATTTAGGGAAAAGACACCCTGCAACTTTAACTGTGGACTGGTTCAACGCAACAAGTAGCAAAGTAAATGCTACATTTATTGAAGGATCTAATGTGGAGCTAAAACTTTCAGGTGAGTTCTACGCTAATATCATGGGTATTTTGAAAGCATTCTGTTCTAATGTATACCAAATGCTCTAATTAGTCCCCATTTCCCTGTAAATTCCCTGATATTTCCTTTTCCACTCCCCGTATCTTTCTTTTACCACCAGCCTTCATCTTGATTTCATAAACCTATCCTATTTCACATGCATTTTGTTCCTTTTCACAGCTGCCATTTCCTCTAAGGTTCTCTGAACCAAACACCCACAGTTTCTCATTTATTTATTCATCATTCTTCCCCATGGTTAGGCTTCATTTTCTCCAGAAGGACTTTCACACTGTAGAGTGGGCATACATTTTTTTCTTTAATAGAATGGATCAGTGGTCTTGAGTGAGACCTTGAAAATCCAATTGTCATCCTCAATTTCTACATACTAAAAAAAAAATGAGAATTGATCACTCACCATTGAATAAATAGGTAATCCAATTTAACCTTGGGAATCTTGAGAAGAGATCTGAGTTCCATCACACATTCTTCCCAATTATATTTCCACTAAAATATATAGGAATAGGAAATGTGTAGTTGTACATACCAGTAAGGGGTGGTTAGGTGGTATAATAAATTATAGTGCTACCAGGTCTGGAGTCAGGAAGACTCATCTTTCTGAGTTCTAATATAGCCTCAGACACTTACTAGCTGTGTGACTTTGGGCAAGTCACTTAACCCTGTTTGCCTCAGTTCCTCATATGTAAAATGAGTCAGAGAAGGGAATGGCAAGCCACCGAAGCACTTTTGCCAAGAAAACCCTAAATAGAGTCATGAAGAGTCAGACATGACTGAAAAACCACCCAACGACAACTCATACAAGTAAATGTATAATAGAGATGTATTTTTTCTAAATAGAACCTTTTCACTGGTTCTAGTGTTCTTAGGGAAGTATGGGGCTATAAATTTAGACTTAGCTAGACCTAGAAAAGCTTTTATTTCTCAGAAATTACTACAACTAAATACTGATGAGAGAGAGAGAATTCCTGGTAATTTTAGCTTCTGATTTCCCCCCAAAGAATTATAAAAGAATGGATGAAGGTTCAGATCTCATAATTCATGTGGAATCAGGGAAGTGACCTGAAGTATTGACTCTCCAACTAAGGACAAATAAATTATTGACCTAATAACGCTGGAAGTTTCAGGAACTATATCCTGGGGAGCACTTGATTGCTTAGTGTAAAAACAACTGCATTTTCTCTATCCAGAACGAAACAAAGTAATTTTTTTCAAAATACCTTGAATGAAATGCATCAGGTCCTCAGTACTCTTATTTATGTACAAGCATAAAGTGAAACCAAATGGATAAACCTTTGTATCAGATTCACGAACACTCAATATTTAAATTGTAGTTAATTCTCAAACGTGAGCAGAATACCTTTTGACTTCAATCTCCTTCTAAGCTATGACATCACAAGTCTGCCTTCTCACTGAAGGTATTTCTTATGAGAGTTTAAAAAAAAAATGTTCTTTCAACTGAATTTCAAACAACAGTCTTTGTAAATTTAGTTATAGATGTTAGAAATCATGTCTTATCATTAGAAGATTAAGAGGATATGCCCTCCTAATACTTATATGTCTTATATTGGTATCTTTAACCAAATTCCTTTTCCCTTTCTCATTTTTACACAAATTAAAAACCATGAACCATGCAAAATGAATTAGTTCTTAGTTCAGT
>CM053585.1:146170712-146185748 GCA_028646515.1 Pseudochirops corinnae
GCCGGTGTATTTTGATTTTCTGTGATAAGTTGTAATATTGTGAATGCTGTACCTTGATTTTCTGTCACTGTTTTGCTCTTGTTATTGAATAAATTGAAAGTTCACTGTACTATGTGATCAGAACCTGGAAAGCTGTTTGTGTGTGGCTTTACATAGGATGGTAGTATTTCATAATCAATATAACAATTTAGATTTTCTGTGTTTGGGTCATTTATGGCAAGTCAAAGAAAAAATGAGCTAGCCATCCCCCCAAAAAATGTCCCATATTTAATGAGCCATATTTCAATTACGTTTTTTGAAGAGGGCATCAGTCATCTTTATTTGTGTTTTCCACCTGATCTCAGACAGTTGGCAGGAGATGGAAATCAGCAGTAGGCTCCTGATCAAAGTCATGTTTTGCCTGTCCTTTTACCCACTTGGCAGCGCTAGTCTTCTCAAAATAAATAATAATAGCTAACATTTATTTGAGGTTTGCAAAATTCTTTGTAGGAATTTTCTTTTATTCAACACTCAGAATAACTGAGGTTTACCAGTGAAGAAACTGAGGGTCAGTGAAGTAACTTATCCAGAGTCACACAGCTAATAAATCCAAGCCTATCACTCTCTCCAGTATCCTGAATGAAAGTGTAAGGCATTGAATAAAGGGTTAACCCATTAAATTTTAGCACAGAAAAAAATTACCTGAGAAAAATTCAATAGGAAAAGAATTCTTTAAATTATGGCAATTTATGAATTATTAATATGAACCTTTGAGAACACAAAATCATATCATTTGATAATTAAAAATAACCTCATAGGCAAAGTCACAGAATCACAGATTCAAAGATCAAGGTAACAGTTTAATAACAGTGATACATACAGTTCTTAACAAAGTGCATCTTACTGACCTACTCAGATCAGTGACCAGAAATGGACTGGAAAAACCTTTATTGAGATGGAGAAAATCAGGGATTCTGGCTGTTTAAGCAATAGTACAATTGCTGGGAAAGGTAGGTTGGCCTTCTGGTGTGAATCTGACAATTAAGTCTGTTAATTGCTTTACAAGGGTCCAATGCCTCTAGTAATGTTGGCTAGAAAATCAAAACCAGGCTAGTCAGGACCACCTGGTAAGTTGTAGTCTTTAGGAGATCAAACCACCCCTATTTTACAAAGGGAGACAAGGGCAAAAGAACTATCCCTTGGGAAGGGAATTAGCTTAAATTGGTTTCTGTTTACACATAAACAAAACAGATGTCCCAGGGGCTAGTTGCAAGGGTATGAGAACAACATTTAACAACTACTTGTAAAGATCTTGTTTTTAAGCTTTATTGAGAAATGGAGTTACACAAAATGGGGAGATAGGGTCAACTACAGAGTAGAGTCAGTTGTTAAAAGATGAAGCATAAATTTAATTTTCTCACCTTGACATCTTTTCTAGAATACCTGCTGCCTATACCTTTTTTTTTTTTTTATATTTGTGGCATTTTTTTTATGTGAGAGGGGCCTCATGCCCATTTAGGGAGCAATCTTGTCCAAACTTTACCTGACAACAACAGATTAGGCAAGTGATATTTCAATCTTTAAAGACTTCATGTGAAAGGGATCCCACTTACTCCCTTGTTATCTCAAACTTCCTAAACTCCCTTATTTTGTAGATGAAGAAATTGAAACCTACAGAATTTATGATTTAGTCTAGGTCATTTTTCTTTGTAGCATCAGACATAAAATTTGAATACATATCTTGAGTTTTAGTCAAGAATTCTTTCAGTGGAGACTAGGTGGGGCAGTGAATAGAGCACTGGCCCTGGAGTCAGGAGGACCTGAGTTCAAATGTGTCCCCAGACACTTAACACAGAACTAGCCCTATGACCTTGGGCAAGTCACTTAACCCCAATTGCCCTACCTTTCCCCCTCCAAAAAGCAAAAAAAAAAAAAAATAGAATTATTTCACTAGATCATGCCACCTCTTTTTCGTAAAACATCCTAGGGAATGTTTCTTTGGAAGATATCATTAATCATTGATTCCTTTCTTCACAATCATATAAGTAGTGGGACTAGGGAAACAGCTAACTTGGGTTAAGTTAAAGCAGTCCAAATGTCTGATCAATCACTTTTGTTTTGCCTTTTTTTTTTGGAGGGGTAATTGGGGTTAAGTGACTTGCCCAAGGTCACATGGCTAGTTAAGTGTCTGAGGCTGGCCTTGAACTCAGGTCCTACTGACTCTAGGACAGGTGCTCTACTCACTGTACCACCTAGCCTCCCCTATAGTAATATTTTAAATGTTTCCTATGAGGTTCCAAAGGATTGAGCTGAAAATAGGAAAAATGGAGGCAGCAGGTTGGCACAGCAGTTAAAGCACTGGGCTTGGAGTCATCAAATCACTTTTTAAGGGTACTGAGGTATCTTTCAATTTGCTAATTGAGAAATACAATGAGTTAATCTGTTTCTTGATTTCAAAGAATAGAAGTATGATCACAACAAACTCAAACCTATCAAACATTTTCATTCCTCTCCAGGCTGTGGTTCTGGCTCTCCCTATTTTCTCTACAAGACTGCAGGAATCATTTTACCCTGGAAGTTAATTTCACCCATGGACTTCTCACTCTGGAAGCACACAGACCCCCCGATTATTCCCCCCCCACACACACACACCCCTACCCTCTTCATCCTACCCCGAGACCTTTCCCTCTCCATGGTTCTTCCTGGAACCTTCATGTTGAGATCATACCCAGGCTAGGCCAGCCATGTCTTCATTCTTCTTCAGACTACACCCAAGATTTTTCCAACTTTCTCTGCCTCTATCATATCTTCACATGCATCCTAATCCCTTCTCTTGATTCCTTTCATGTATTATCTTCCCTCATTAGAATGTAAACTTTGGGGATGGCTAGGTGGCACAGTGAATAGAGCACTGGCCCAGGAGTCAGCAGAAGCTGAGTTCAAATCTGACCTCAGACGCTTAACACTTACTAGCTAAGGTCACATTTTCTTTGTGTTTTTGGGCAAATCACTTAACCCCAATTGCCTTGCCTTGCCCCTTCCAAAAAGATTTAAAATAATAAATAATAATGTAAAGTCTTTCAGGGTAGGGATTATAATTATTTTTGCTTGTATTTGTCAGTCAATGAATAAACATTTATTAAGATCTTATTATGTATCAGGCAATGTGCTAAGTCTCAAGGATAATGGGGCAAAAGACCAAAATATCTATATACAGGACAAATAAGAAATAATAGAGGGAATTGACAAGGACTAAGAAGGTTTGGAAAGGCTTCCAGCAGAAAGTGAGATTTTAGCTGAAACTTGAGGAAGACAAGGGAGTCAAAGGCAGAGATAATGAACGAGAGCATTCTAAGAATTCAGGGTGGCCAGATAAAATTCCAGGAGCCTAGTGATGGAGCGTCTTATTCCTGGAACAACCAGAAGGCTAATGTCACTGTGTCAGAGTATATGGCCTTAAATAAGGTGTAAGAAGAATAGAAAGGTAGGAAGGGACTGATTTATGAAGGGCTTTGAACACAAAATAGAGGATTTTGTATTTGATCCTGGAGGCATTAGAAAGCCACTGCAATTTGTTGAGTAGAAAGTGACATGGTCAGACCTTTACTTTAGGAAAATCATTCTGGTGTAATGGAGGATGGATTGGAATGGGGTTGGGGCAGGCAGACCCACCATCAGGTTACTGCAATACTTCAAGTGTGAGGTGATAAGGGCTTGTATCAGAGTGGTAACTGTCAACGGAGAGAAGGGGGTGTATTCAAAAGACGGTACAAAAAGTGAATTTTTTTTTTAGTACATTACCATGGTGCTTAATGCATAGGAAGTGCTTAATAAATGCTTTTTGACTTGGCTTAGTGGTAGGAAATATTATTGGTTTACAAAGCACCAATTATAGCATTCCTTCCCATACAAAAGTGATCAAAGGCTCAGTTCTGGGAAATGAAGCCACATGTATAATGACAACCAAAGGAATTGACTCTATCCAGACTCCAGACCTAAGGCAGATATGGTATGTGAAATTTTATAATGAACTAGGTAAAGAGAATCATTTACAAATAAGATGATCTAGACAGCAGACACCTTTCAATATATCAATTATTAAATTTCAGACAAGAGTTGGTAGAATTTCTTTGATGTCTGGGGCTATAAGTAGATTCATCAGTCTTTCTTGCTGATTCTGTCTACCTGGCCCCTCAGCAGTAAGCAGGAAGAAGTCTAATGACAAGACAGAAAAAAAATGTTTTTTCTACAAATAGAGATTTCCAAAGCTTTCTAAGTTTAACCTAGAAATTAATAGAGGATAAATTAAACCAAATTAGCCATTATGGTCAACTGCTTAAAATGCAACTTCCACTCTAAATGATACCTACCCCATCTTCTGCAGCATTAATGGGGACAAAGCCATCACTTTGTTTCTCTAATCATATATTCATTGATTTCACAGAGCTGGCTTTACTGTCTGGGAACTTAACTTTGCTATTTCACAGAATCACAACTTCAGTGTTAGATAGGAACTTAGAGACCATTTATTGCAATCCTTTCATTTTATAGATGAGGAAAATGAGTCCCAGAGAGGCTAAGTAACCTGTCCACAGTCACATAGCCACTAATAGTGGAGATGAGATTTGAATACTTGTACTCTGACAGCAAACTCCCTGTACTTTCCACTCTAACCTCAACAATAATTCCCTCCCTGTGGCTATGGTTTTGTAGATAACACCTAGGGAGATATCTGAGGCACATAAAATCTGAGTGGCTTCCCAGGATGTCGTGGCTAGTGAGTATTTGAATCCAAATCTTACTAACTCCAATTCCCATACTCCAGCCACTGTACCTGGCTGCATCCTTGCAGATAAAGAAATGGCCCCAAATAAATTAGCAAATGCATAGAATAATCATAATTTGTATCTCAGCCCACATGGTAAGTCTATGGAGCCATGACTTTGCTATCACAAGTGAAAAGTCTAACTTGTTCACCATTTACCATTCATAATGGGATTCACTATTTGGAGAAATTGTCTACAGGGAGAAGAGTCATTCATATATATATATACATACATATATACACATATATACATATATAGATATATATATATATATGGCTCACACATAAGGTTTACCCAAGTGCAGGGAATAACCACAACATTCACTATCAATCAGATATGGGATAAGTAATTCATTCCTATTCAGTTAATCACTATTGTGCTGAGATCACAGGGTTTGGTGACCTTTACCAATCCCTGTCCTTATAACTTGCCCTGGGTTCATGCTCTGGGATTGACTGTCTTCTCAATAGCGAAAAACTAGGCTCCCATGTTCCCCAGTTAAAATCCCACCTCAGATTCCGGAAAAACAATTGTGTTTTTGTCTTGAGTCTTTGGGCCAAATATATATAAAGAACATATATATAATAGAACATGGAGGTCTTGGTCTTAGACAGACAGCCAAATGACCATTATTTTATTAATAGCATCCTGGCCTTATTAATAAAATGATTAAATTACCCAGAAATAATATCTCTTGAACCTGTTTAACATTACAAGTCATGTTGTGGAGGATAAAGTTAGATAATTAAATTAGGTGGAGATTACAAGGGGTCTTGAAAATCAAGCACAACTTGGACTCAATCTGGCAGCAAGCCGGGGCTGCTCTGAGCAAGAGAGTGGCATAATGATATCAGTGTTATAGGAAGGTAAATGTAAAGCCAAGCATGAGCAGCTTTCCTGAGTATTACTGCTGTGAACAGTTTCAAGGTTCTGATTACATAGTATAGTGAACTCTCTATTCAGTAACAAACTAAGACAAAACATTGACAGAAACCAAAGTATAGCATTCACAATGTTATAGCATAACAGATTATCACCAAAGTGGCCACATAGTTTTCACCAAAGTGGTAAAATCATTTTAAACAAAAGATATCATTCAGTAAGTCCTTAACTCAATCATCCTTAAGGTACAGGCCTCCTTAAGGGACACAAAGTATGAAGGGCAAAGTTCTCCACCCCTAGGTCACAGTAAATCATGATCTTCTCAATCAATACACAGTATCCAAGTAAAGTCATCTTTAATCTTGACTTGAAGGTGGCTCTCAGCTTCCATGATTCCTCTTCCATGGTGCCAGCTTCTGCCTGAATCTACCCAACTGTCACCTGGATTTAAAGGTAGACATCTCTCAGCTCCTTGTCCAGCTCTTCATCCAGTTCTTCATTTAGTTCCTTTTCTAGTTTCCCTTCCATATTGAAGCTCACAGTCTCTAGTCCACCTCAAGTCCTTCAGAGTTTGTATTCCTGGGAAGACAAAGCTTAACAGAGCCAAAACAACATTCATATACATTGTCGGCACCATCATCAATTCACTATCTGCCTGTGAAATCAACACAGATCCACCAACAAGGTCTGAGAACCCAACACAAATCATCAACATAGAATCAATACAGATCCACAAACAATGTCCAAGAGGTCAACACAAATCATCTGTAAAGTCTCAGCATCTCCAAAACCCTCCTCCAGGACTTCTGTAAACATACAATCAGAAATTCCTCTTTCAGGGCTTCCAGTAAGGTCCCAGGGCTTCTGTGCAAAGTATCACAAACAAACATCAACACAGACAGAACACACAAACATAGAGTGCTGGGATACCTCAAGTTTTCTCCTTCTTGACTCTGCCACCACAAGAGTTCTCTTCTCAGTTCTTCTCAGTTATCTTCTTAGTTCTTCTCAGTTATCTTCTTAGTTCTCAGTTCTGCTCAGTTCTCAATTCTCTCTTCTCAGTTCTGCTCTCTCCCGTCTGGGCCTCTCCTTATATATGGTCATTAACTCCTCCCTTTCCTGTTGCATCAGCAACAGGCGTTCACAAGTTCTAGGGTTCACAAGTTGTGGGGTTCACAAGTTCTGCTCCTCAACAAAGACTTGATATAATCATAGGCAAGAACTGAAACAAGGTGTTAACTAAATAGCTGAAACTAGGTGTTAAGTACTTCTTTGCTTGCCATTACAGGTAGTTGGTCAGGATGGGTTACAGAGAAAGAGAGTGGAGACAGGGACAACTTTACTAATATACACATACATACACACATCACACATACAGAAAGGACTTGAATGGTAATAGAGATAGAGCTGAAGAATCAGAATTCTCTAGGACTGGATGAGGACAAGGAATGTCGAATGAAGCTGGTCCCTGATAGCACTGATCTACCACAAGAAACCAAGGAAAATGTTTGTGCTTTATTACAAAGAATGACTACATTCTTAATTCAAGAAAAAAATGGAAAAAGGAAGAGAATGTAGAGCATTATTACTACAAAGAAAAGGGAATGATAAATTGTAATAGTAGTAGTAATGTTGTTCAGTCACATCCAACTCTTCATGACCCCATTTGGGATTTTGACAAAGATATTATAGTGGTTTTGCCATTTCCTTTTTCAGCTCATTTTACAAATGAAGAAATAAGGTTAAGCAACTTACCCAGGGTCACACAGCTAGTAAGTATCTGAGGCAAGATTTGAACTCAGAAAGAAGAGTCTTCCTGACTTTAGGCTGAGCACTCTATCCACTGTGCCAGTTAGATGCCCAACAGTAATAAGAGTAGTTAGAGTAGTAAGACATTAATATGTCTTCCATACTACCCAGTAAGTATGGAAGACAGCACTTGACTTTTGAGTTCTCACAAGGAACTAAACAAAAGTAAAGAAGACACAGACAAGAGTCAACTTCATCCTTGACCCAAGCTTGCCTAGGAGGCTATGATCTCACTGCTTCTAGCTCAGTGAGGGGAAGGGTAGGGAAGAGAGGCTTAAGAATTGCCCCTTTAGTTTAGATAATTATGATATCCACAGTTACAGTTCAGCAGCAAATTAAAATGTCAATATAAGGATATCTGTGTTTGTTCTGAAATGTATGTTGTGGGGTATGGGAGGAATGGAGAAGACATTGTTTTCAACACATATCACCAAAGATGTTCTATACCTGGCACACAAGAAATATTAAACATAAATGACTCATAACTCTCCATATATCAAATGACTTAGACTAGATTCTGTAACAAAATGTAGTTATTCTTAAAGTTTTATAGGAGATTGATACTTGAACATAAAACCATTTGTAGGACTGCTAATTGGACATTTTACATTTAACCTCAGCTCAGCACTTTCTAAATAGCTCCCAATACATATCTTCTTTAAAAAAAAAAAAGCTAGTCATGGGTGATCATCTTCCACAAGTAGCCTGGAACTCTTCCTTGGGCTTCTAGTCAGCCCTGACTTGATGAAATCTAGGACTTCTGTACCCAAGGTCTTCTCCAAGCCTGAACATAGTCACATAAATAATTATCTTTGGTCAACTTCTCATAATGAATCAAAAAAGACAGTTCTGGGACCAGGTTAGTACCTCACATAGTTGAGTCTATATTCTAAGTGGGAGGGACATCAGGGATGGGAGAGGGGAAAAAAAGCCCATAACCATTTCTTATTCCCTGCAAGAAATTTAGAGAAAGAGCTTACTACTTGCCTCCTAGGAAAATCAGAGCCAAGAAAGTACAGACTAAAGTTGTCTCTTCATTCACCTGATACAGTACCTGTCATAGGGGTAGGGAAGATCAAGTGACAATAAAATCACTTAATAAATAAACATTTGTTAAGTACCTACTATACGCCAAGCACTAAGTGTGTACTAAGTGTTGGGAATACAAAAAGAGGTAAGATAGTCCCTACCTTCAAGAAGCTTACAATCTAATGAAAGAAATAACATTCAGATAAATACATGCAAAGCAAGCTATATACAGGGTAAATGGGAAATAATTAATAGAAGGAAGGCAGTGGAATCAAGAAGGGATGAGGAAGGCTTCCTGGTAGAAGGTAGAGTTTTCATTGGGACTTGAAGAAAGTCAGATAGTTTAGTAGTTGGACCAGAGGAGGAAGGGAGAGCATCCCAGGAATGGGGGACAGTTGGAGAGAATGCCTGGAGCCAAGAGAAGAAATGTCTTGTCCAGGCAGTAGCTGAGAGTTCAGCGTTGCTGAATGGAAGAGTATGTGTCCAGGAATGAGTTTTAAGAAAACTGGACATTAATATGTGAATGTATATAAATTATGTGTCTACATATGGTTATAATTACAGATATCTAAGTATATGTATGTGTGTAAGTATATGTATGTGCACATGTATACCTATGTTTTTATGTATATATGTGTGTACATACTGTACATATATAAACATGTATGTATGTGTATCCAAGCTTGATTGTAACTTTCTTATGTGAGGGGGAGGAAAGGAGAAAACAAGAACAAAGTAAAAAGTGCACAGAAGAGAACAAAAGAAAATTTGTAAGAAATCAAAGACAAGACAGACAGCTCCAAACACAACATATAGCATTTATTATATAGGATTTCTCGAAATGGAAAGTTTTTGCTGTGTATTTTGAATCCTCACTTATGTTCAGTTGCACACATGACAATGCTTTTTTTTTTCTTTTCTTATTGTGTATTTAAGTTTTACCAATTAACTTTAACATTTTAAAAAGAAGAGTACATAGGAAAAAAGGAAAGAAAACTAGAAAGGCAGGAGAGGGCTACACCTTATGAGGGCTTTGTGTGTGAAATAGCTTTTTGTATTTGCTCCTGGAGACAACAGAGAGGGTATTGAATTCAGAGTTTACTGAATCATATTAAAATGCAAAGTTCTTTCAGTGCAGGTACTGACCATATGACCACATGAAATGACTATGCGTTTCAGTAGCATGACTAATAGTATGCCTCAAAGTTGCCACAAAATCAACCAGAGCCAAGCATGTCAACTCTAAGCATGCTTCATGAGGTGACAACTATCAACCTATTCACTTTCTCTACAAGTGGTGTTGTGTTAAGGAAGAGAAATAAAAATGTTTTTCTTGTGTACTCTTTCAAAATCCTCCTTTCCTCCTCTGCTCTTTAACCTTTCTCATAGACCCCACTTTACTCTTTGTAAAGATAATAAATGCAAGTTATTTTGCAATAATCTATTTAGGTCAATAAATTTCCTCTTTCCACGCTCATGGTTAGTTTTATTGGCATTACCTTGCAATGAAAGTAAGTAAACAATTACTTTCCCAGTGGTAACTTCAAAGGCATTCTCAAAATGCTGTTTTGATTTGAACTATTCTTGGAAGCTGAAAAATATTTTATTCATATTTTTAAAATTAATCAAAATGCTTGCCCATCAATCTGTATAAGCAGTTGATCCAACAGTAATGTCCTTAATACAACATGTTACCTTAAAATTTTACCCTTAGGGCTATGATTGAACTGCAGTGATGAAATGAGGAAAGTATGTTCCTTTACCTATAATGCAAATCAGAAAAGTAGAAAGTGAAGATAATGGCCTCTGAAGCTGACACAGTGATGGATATAACAACATATGCTTGATACTTCTATAGCTTTGAGATTACAGTTTGAGTAATGAAACCAGTGAGTCTATGCCTTTCAATCTTCACAAAGGCATGCACCATGACTGATCTTCTACCATGCTGGCTTCTGTACATCTATAGATCACTCTGTGTGTGTGTGTGCATTCAGGCATGTGTGTGAGAGAGACACTCTGTACATCTATAGATCAGTGTGTGTGTGTGTGTGTGTGTGTGTGTGTGTGTGTGTGTGTCTGTGCATTCAGGCATGTGTGTGAGAGAGACACTGTGTGTATTCTTTTCAAAAATAAATAAAAACCTCTCCTGCACCATGATTTTAGAAAGAAAAAAATGTGATATAAATATTGGTCTTCTATAAACTTATTCTATTTTCCACTCCACATCAAACCTTCCTGCTCTACCATCTGAGCAAAGTGACTCCTAATCATGTCTTTTTATCCCTCAATATTTTAAACTCCTTTAGGTTACCTGCTACATATGTTCAGTTAAGTAAATTAGGAAATACTTACAGTGAAGTAAAGAGAATAGAAGTAGAGATACCTAGAAATTCACAAGAGATGTCATCTAAGAAAAGGGTCAGCATGAAAATCTATACTTTAAAATGTCTTTACATAAGTGCACAAAATGTAGGTAAAAAGCAAAGTGAACTAGAAATTCTAATACAAGGAGGAAATTTTGACCTCGTTGATGTTACTAAAAAATTGATAAGAGAAAACTCATATGACTAAGGGTAGATCTTACTTTAAATGAACAACAAAAGTAAATGATTTCTTCATGTGAGAAAATCCAAGAACCAGAGTGTAAAGAGGATTTAATTGACAGATCAATTGAATTTTTAAAATACTACTTTCTTGACCTCCACCCCAATGGCCTCTTCTTAAATTGGCACTACATCCACCTCTATGGCCTCTTTCTCTGGTGAGTTCATTCATTTGATTAAGCACCCATGCCAGTCATGCTATCTTCAAAGCTGAACCAGTCCCTGAATTCCCAGAATACTTTTCCGTGATTCCCTGTAGCAGCAAGCATCCTAGCATATCCAGGATTGCTGCTGGCACAGGTTCTTTGATCTGCTTTTCTAAAGAAAAGCAACTCAAAAAGGGTTAACAATCTTGCTTTCATCAAGCATGTATCATTTACCTAGTTCAGGGGAAAGTGTTAGCACCCTGAACTCCAGAGAAAACACAAACAGAAGTTACAAGCAGACAAAAGATACAGACAGAGAAAACAACACAAGTCAACAGACAGGGCTTCTAACTGTCTGACCATTACATACATACTGTTAGTTACTAGAGAGAGAAGCACCAACATCTGGGTTTTCAAAGCTGGGGGTGCTCAACAGCTGCCCAAAGTGTCATCTGATCAAATCTCACAACTCTCCCCAAAGTGAGCCCCAAATCAAAACCTCACCTCACAGGTAGATATGGCCTTCTCCAGGGTCGTGAACCACTTGACTACAAAGTAACAAAAGTTGTGCCTTCCTGAAAAACGAGCCTCCCACCACAGGTTCCATGTGACCACATGAAACCTATTAGAAGGCAAAGTTTATTTTCAAATCAGGAAATGTCCTCAAATTCACCTAAGCCTATTAAGGGTCTGGGAAGATGTTCAAATTCCTATTACCATTACTCCTCAAAATACTTTTGCCCTCTCAGTTTTTCAGTTTCCTTTTACGCGTTATATTTACCTATGAGAGGGTAAACTGCTTGAGGGCAAAGACTGCCATTCTCTTTACTTGTATTTGTTTTCTCAGCACATTACAGTATTTAGAATATGCTTAATAAGTGTGTGTTTGTTCAATCTTTCCATCATGTCTGACTCTTTGTGACCCCATGTTCCATATCACACCAACACTGTCTATGGGGATTTCTTGACAAAGATATTAGAATGGATTCTATTTCCTTCTCCAGTGCATTAAGGCAAACAGAGCTTAAGTGACTTCGTCAGGGTCACTTAGCTATTGAGTGTTTGAGGCTGGATTTGGACTCAGATGGTCCTGACTCCAGGCCCAGCACTCTATCCATTGAGTCACTAAGGTTCCTCTTAGTGATTGTATTATCTATCTATCTATCTATCTATCTGTTACCAATTATTTAGCAAATTAAGGTATATAAAATGATTGACATACCATATCTCATCCTCATAATACTGTTTTGAGGTAGGCGCTATTATCTCCACCTTAAAAATGAGGCAACTGAGTGTCAAAAATGCTAGGGGGCCTACCAACATAGCTAGTTAGGATTTGAGGCAGGTTTTGAAGCAAGGTCTTTATGAATCCATGTCTTTCACTGTATCCTTTATTCCACTCTTGTTCCTACTGCAGACAGTCTAGACAGAAAAAGGAAATCAATGTTGGGGTAAAGGATTATAATCCTGACAGGATATATTGATGACAAATAAATTCAACTATATAGAAATCTGTAGGAGCTCTCTCTCTTTCTCTCCATGCCTCTCTCCATCTCCCTGTCCCTCTCCCTCTCCCTGTCCTTTTCCCTGTTCCTCTCTGTCTTTCTGTCTCTGTCTTTCTGTCTCTCTATCTGTCTCTCTCTCTGCCTCTCTCTGTCTCTCTGTCTCTCTCTGTCTCTCTCTCTGTCTGTGTCTCTCTCTCTTTCTCTCACTCCCTAAAGCAGAGAAGCTATTGCTTTTTTTTTTTATTTGTCTTAATCATAATTTCATTCTTCAAATGTGGAGGAATGAAGGAAAGGGATTTCTGGATATGATTTTCACCAATGAGGAGAAACTAGCTACTAGGTGGAAATGATGGGAATTTTGAGGGGAAATAAAAATCCCATTTTAGAATTTCACATAGATAAAGAGAGGGGTACAGGGCATAGATGGTATAGTGGCTAGAGTCTAGGATTGGGAGTCAAAAAGACTTGAGTTCAGGGCAGCTGTAGGTGGCACAGTGAATAGAGCACCTTCCTGGAGGAAGGAGGACCTGAGTTCAAATCTGAATTCTAACAGTTACTAGCCATGTGACCTTGGGCAAGTCACTTAACCCCAATTGCCCTGCCCTTCCCCTCAAAAAAAAAAAAAAGACAAATTCATGTCCTGACTCAGACACTCATGAGTTGTGAAAACCTAGCCAAGTCAGTCAATCTCTCTGTTTACTCATTGTAAAATGGAGATAATAATTTCCCTACTTCACAAGGTTTTTGTGAGGATCAAATGAGATAACATGTATAAAGTGTTATGGAAATACTGTTATTAACATTATTGCTATTATTATAATTACTGTTATTGATCTGAAAAAAAACTTTAGTTGGGAAGATGAGATCTCCTACATTAAAATCTTTAAATCAAATCAGCTTAAGAGTGATAGAAAGCTTTCAAGAACTAAATTTTGAAAATTAAATCTTGGTCTTTTAAGAGAAAGAAATCACAAGAGAAGGGAAAAAGTTGTCCAAGGAAACCATTTTTATTTACAAGGAATTTATCGATAAATTTAAATTTGTAGAATCTGTCTTTTATCTTTTCTAAGGGGTGATCAGGGCAAGAATTGTTGCTAGTCTTTGCCTGGAGAAAGAACCCATTAGTGGCAATGTCCTACTTCCCCTCTTAAACCCACACTGACTCCTGATTATATGATTTCTTTGTTCTTTGTCTCTTTTAATTTATTCTTTCATCCTTTCAGGTGAGTGGGTGTCAGAGGTGGTTATGACCTTAGGAGCTTCAAACTTTGGATGAGTGAGCTGGCAGTGATTCAGAAACTGGAATTCATACCAGTATTTTTTCAGATCCCAACAGCATATCCTGGGAAAGCAAGTGAACTAGCCATGAGTCCATGTCCAGCTCCTTGTCCTGAAGGAAGGGAGTGAATATTCCAGTGATTATGCAATATTTAGAAAGTAACTCCATGGAGTGAATGCTTTACAGTAACCATTTGAATACTAAGTCCACACTTCTCAGAGACTGACATGGTGGATGGGAAAATGTGCCTTTAATCTTGGGAGAAGAGAGAGGTGTAGAAAAGCTATACAATTTTCTGTTCTTGTTATATTTTTTGAGGATGAATCTTTATGTGATTTTTTTAAAGTTATCTTTAGGAGAAGAAAAGAAGGGGGAAATGTAACATAAGGGCATGTAATGAAGGATAAATAAGAAAGCATGGCACAGTCCTTTAACAAAAATGTTTGGATTGCTAATGGACAGATCAAATTAAAGTTAAACAGGAAGGATAAGGATAACACAAATCTTTTTGATTGCATTGTTTCATTATAGCTATGATCAAGAAAAACAGAATCAATAAAAGGCTAGAAACATTATTTGAATGGATATGATGATGATAAGCTAAAAAGGAAGTGAGATTAAGATGTTAAACTCTCATTTTTCTTCTGTTTCCTCTGCCCAGAAAAATAATGATTGAACTGGAAAAAATATAGAAAAAAATGACTAAAATGGCATGGATAAGGAGTTAGATAGTAAGAAAACATTTACTTTTTTTGGAGATGGCATGTTATCAGGCCAGACAAACTATAAGATAGCGGTAGCCACATGTAGTCCTCTAGGTCCTCAAGTGTGGCCCATTGACTGAATCCAGACTTCACAGAACAAATCCTAAAATAATAATAATAATAATAATAAACAAAATAAAAATAATAATAACCAAAAAAATCCTAATGCCCTCTAGGTCGTCAAGTATGGCCCTTTGACTGAATCCAAACT
>CM053585.1:146186248-146202096 GCA_028646515.1 Pseudochirops corinnae
TCTTGTGGCCTCTATGAGTTTTCTTTTGGGGATCTTTTTCAAGAGGTGATCGGTGAATTCTTTCAAGTTTTATTTTGCTCTCTGGTTCTAAAATATCTGGGCAATTTTCCTTGAGAATTTCTTGAAGGATGCATTCTAAGTTCTTTTTTTGATCATGGCTTTCAGGTAGTCCAATAATTTTTAAATTGTCTCTCCTGGATCTGTTTTCCAGGTCGGTGGTTTTTTCAAGGAGATATTTCACATTGCCTTCAATTTTTTCATTTGTTTGGATCTGTTTGATAGTATCTTGATTTCTCATAAATCTCATTTGCTTCCATTTGCTCCACTCTAATTCTGAAGGGATTATTTCTTCAGAAAGCTTTTGAGATTCTTTTTCCATCTGGCAAAGTCGACTTTTTAAGATATTCTTCTCCTCATTGGCTTTTTGGGCCTCTTTTGCCATTTGAGTTAATCTATTTTTAAAGGTGTTAATTTCTTCAGTCAGGTTGTTGACTCTCTTTTCATGATTTTCCTGCATCATTCTTATTTCTCTTCCCAATTTTTCCTCCACTTCTCTCATTTGGTTTTCAAAATCCTTCTTAAGCTGATCTCTAGCTTTTAGGCAGTCTTCATGTTTCTTGGAAAGTTTTGGTGGGGGAGTTCTGACTGTGTTGTCTTCCTCTCATTCCCTACTTTGATCTTTCTTATCCCCAAAGAAGGAATCTAGAGTTTGGTTTCTGTTCTTACTTTGCTTCCTTTGCCTGTTCATGGTGGCCATTCAATGATTTTTTAGTTCTGTGGAACTCTGCTTCCAGAGGGGAAAGCTCTGTTCCAAATTGCTGGGGTTTTCCCAGCTGCCAGAACTTTTAGTTGGCTGCTGCAGCCCCCACCAGCTTTGGCTCACTGAAAACACACCCCACCACAACCACCCAAGACCATGATCCCGATCCAGGCTGCTCAATGCAAGAGCACTTGGCCTCTGAACAATTGCTTGGCTCCCCCTGCAGTCTGCAGGCTGGGAGCTCTGAAGCAGCGACGTGGAAGTGGCTGCAGGACCGCTGCTTCTGCTGCTTCCTTGCCCTGGAGGCAGTTTGGCCAACCCACTTTTCTCCCCTAATTTTAGCCGAGTTCCACTGACCGGTCACTTAGTCCTTATTTCTTATGGCTTGATAATTCTGGAAACTTCCACAGCTGCCACTGATCCACTCTCCTGAAGCTCTAGCTGCAGCTTGGCCCTGCTTGTCCAGCCACCCCCAGGGCCATGCCATGGTTTCAGGCTGGGCTGGTTTTGGCTCCCAACAATGAAATGGTCCCTTTGAGCCGAGCTGCCTTCAGCGGTAAGTATATTTGTGTGCATTTTAAGGCCCTAAAATTTGTTTGGAGTCATATTTTATGGGTATTTGATGTGGCTGTGTGGGAGCTGCCGTACCTTGCTGCTCCTATGCCTCCATCTTGGCTCCGCCCCATCCAAACTCTTTTCAAAAACTTTTTGACATTATCTAAGTAATACAGTGCTTCCACATGATTCGCACATCTCAGTATCTTTATAATAACTTATGGGGATGTGGCCAGAGCTCCTGAGATTCCTTTGGGTTATGTTCAAGCAATTAGAATCTTGCAGGGATGATCAAATTGATCTTATTTTCCTCTGCTACTCAGATAGGGTAGATCTATTTTGTATAAGGTGTTTTCATATATACATATATGTGTGTGTATGTCTTTGTCTATATGTGCATGCGCACATACATATATACATGTGTGTACATATATATGTATATGGTATATATGTGTTTGCATGTGTGTATATATCTACATGTGTGTATATAAAATGAAGGGTTTTTATAGTCACGAGTATCTTGAACTTATGAAGGCCACGTGTCAAGGTCTACTAGTCTGTACACATCTAGAGCCTTTCTGTCACCTGTATAATTAGTATAGACTGCTGAACTCATTGATGATGTCATTCATGGACTAACAATTCTTTTAAGTGCTGTCTCAAGTTCTCCATATCCAAAAGGGATAGTTTCTGAGATCAGGTTCAAAAGGGCAAGAGGTTGTTGAGCTGAATCTGTGAGCTTTTCATCTGTGCTTGTTTACTACCCACATATGGCATTCTCTATGCCTGCTCTACCCACTGGTGGTATGTGTATCAATGGAAAAGTGTGCCTTAGATCCTTGTCTCTGTGCAGGAGTTCCCATTGAGATGAGGTCTTAGATCTAACAAAATCTCAAAGCCTTACATACTTGCAAATGTTTTATATTCCTTCTCATCTTAGAGTCTAAGTTCCAATAGGGCAAGAGGTGCATCTTAATTATTGCTATATTTGCCTTAGCACCAAGCAAATTACTGTATACACAATGCACATAAGAAATGGCTCTTGAATGGGTAATGAATGAATGAATGAATGCTTATTTATTTAATGTATGAACAATACATACCCAGGCAAAGGTTTGCATGACCATATGCTTTTAAAACATATATTTTAGGATGGAATTAACTTGTCTCTAATATTATGTTTTTTACCCTTTAATTTTTAACTATATGTATGTGTATGTATAATCACAGAGAAAATGGGCAATTTTAATCTAGTAGATTTGACTAAATTTGCATATATATGTATGTATATATATATATATATTTATATGGAAAGTTACATACCTAAGTATATTGATTATCTGTTATATTAACAATGTCTAATATGTATACAGTGCCCATATAAGTCTATCAATATATAAAGATAGCCTCATCTTGGTAATTTCAACAGTGAAAACCAAAAAGAAGAATTTAAGAACTACTAAGAGAATAAATTCCAGACTGTGATTCCCAATGCTGTTATTAAAAGGCTGACTTCAGTAGTCTACTGCACTAGCAGAATACCAAGTTTCTTTCAAGATTATAGTGATTTATTAAGTAATTATAATGGTTGGCATTGTGATTTTTAAAAGAAAAGAAAGAATTGAAAGTATATACATTTGGGGCATAGACATGTCTATTGAATAGATCTCTAGACTCCACAAGTGAGTTTTGGGGATGGGAAGAGCATGTTTTGTTTTTAAACTAAGTTGTAAAAAGAGACTGCAGCAAATCACTGTTTTGCCTTTTTATATTTTAAAGATGAGCAAAATGAGTCTTTGAAGGTTAAATGATTTTTTCCTTTATGATTACATGACTAGTGATAACAAAAGACCCCCAGGCCCACAAAGGGACCTAAAATGAAACAGAGTCTGATCACAGATTACAATGTATTTTTAACACAGTAATTATCAAAGGCAGAACCTGGACTTAGGTCTTCAAAATTGGGGTTTAGTACTCTTTCCACTACATTACCTTACCTCTCTATTATTTGTAAGCATTTGGGAGTACAGGTTTTTTTTAGAGGTAGCACAAATAAATCCTTCTCGTTTCCAAACCACTAAATTTCAACAATGATCTGCTTTTATTTTAATTGACTCTGTGACCTAATTTCATCTCCCTCTTCGCATTAGTTGCATCAGCTAAATCATGATCATTTACTATATTTTTGCTTTCTGTCAAGTTGAAAATTGATTTCACATGTGGCAGCCTCCTACAAGATGGTCTGACTCATTCAAATGAGGTTGATTTCTAGTTTGATTATAATGGTTTCACAGAAGAAATCCACTTAATTTATGTTAAACAGTTCCCTTTGATGTGAACTGAAGTCATTTCATATTATTAGAAACTAGTCAGAAACTTTAAGAAATATTTTTGCACTCCTTAGTGCCTTCCTATTTGGGTAATTTTCACATTCTGAGCCTCTTATCCAATTATCTTTATTGTACATTTTAGTAATTTATCATAAAAGTAGCCAGAATATAGTGGAAGGAGTATTCCCAAGTTATTAGAAATCTGGGTTTGAACCTCAGCTTTCTTATAATATTTACTACCAGAAGCTAGTCATTTAGTTTCTCTGGTCTTCCTCACTTCCTCATCTACAAAATTTCCGACTTGGATGATCTTTAGCTTCTCTTTCAGCTCTAAATACTTTTATTCTATATATTGACCAATAAATCAAATATTTATTGAGAACCTACTATATGCTAGATTCAATGTTAGGCACTAGGGATTTAAACACGATGAATCAAACAAATCTCTGTTCTCAATAAGGATAAATAGAAAACAACTAAATATAATGTAGTAAAATATAAGATTATTTAGGAGGCAGGGCACTAGAAGTTGGAGGTAGAAGGAAAGATGTCATATATAAAGTAATGCTTGTATAGCATAGATTAGTAATACAATGACCAAACTGAGAAGGAAGTGCTTTCTAAGTGAGGTGAATGGCCAGTTAAAAGGCACAGAAACTAGAGATGTAATGTCATTTGTAAAGAACAGAGGAAAACCCAGTTTAAATGGCTCTCAGAATAGGTAAGAGAAATTAAAATACAGAGAATATAGGAAGATAAATAGAGGCCAGATTATAAAGGGGTTTTAGAAGCTTACCAGAGGAGTTTATCATTAAAAATTTTAATTTCCTAACTGATTTTTTCATAATTATATATTAAAGATTTTTTTCTTTTCCTTTTTCAGGTCCTTTAAGTATAGACCCTGATTCTTCAAATCACTATTATGGCACAAATAGCAGTTCTGTTGCAGCTGCCATTCTAGTTCCATTCTTTGCTCTCATTTTATCAGGTTTCGCATTTTACCTCTACAAACACAGGTATTGTATCAAGCATCATGGTCAAATCTTTGCAAATGTAATTAAGTCAGCTTTCTAACAGATTATTATTACAGTATGTAATTTTAATATATCAGCAATATTATCTTCTTATACTTAAATGACTCCAACCCACAAAGCCAGCTGACCAACTCCAAACAATACACATTTAAATGAAGAAAGCCCACAGACTATGAAAGAAACACTTATGAATCTTTCTGGTTAATTAGGCTGAATATGAAAAAAGAAGAATTTGTTTTTTAAGTAACTAGGCATTTCTAAAAAGAAAAGAATAATGAGCTCTCTCTATATTGTGACTATTGTAGAAGGAGATTTCATACTTGAAGTGGAGATGTCATAAGTTTACTTTTAACTCTACTGTTCTTTGATATTTTTATGAACTGTTTTGCTATATAATTTGTTTTTAAATAGGTACAAGCATAGTAATATAATGTGATAGTCTGACATAATGAATAGAGAAGAAGCCTCAAAGTCAGGAAAACCTGGGTTCATGAATTCCCTCTGAAAAATATTGGCTTGTTGATGCATCCTAGGAAAGTCACTTAAATTCTCAGTGCCGTAGGCAATTTTATGACAGTTTGGAGGTTTTTTTTTTTTTAGAACAGTGTGTGTGTGTGTGTGTGTGTGTGTGTGTGTGTGTGTGTGTATGTGTGTGTGCGTATGAAAGAGAGGGAGAGAGAGAGAGAGGGGAGGGGGCTTCTTTGACAGTTTGGTGAAGCTTGTGGACTACCTATCAGAATAATGTTTTTAGATGCTTATAATAAAATACATAAGATACAAAATTATATCAAAATAAAAATATCAAAGTATTTAAAATAAAAAAAATGAGTTAATGGACCTAGCGTAAGAACCCTTGATGTAGTGTGAAAAGTCCAATAATATAGTTACATTTTACCAGAGAATTTAACATGTTCAGGAGTAAGAATTTCTTTCTCTTTATTACTTCTTGAGATTGTTTTTCTACTCTAGGAAGCCAGAGAAGGAAAATGAAGCTAAACATTTAGTCATTTGAGTTGAGCATTGAACTCAAAATTTGTATATAATAAATATACTTCTAGACCTTTGATTTTTGTAATTCCCTTCTTTTGTTCTCATTAATTGATATTTCTAAGTGTGAGGAATGGGAGCACAGCCTATAAAGATAATAACATAGAAATTAGTTCAAAGAGGGAAAGCAAACCCAATACTTCAGAACTTTAAGCTCAGGATGAACACACCAAAAAAGATTTTAAAAAAGGAATAAATTAGGATATAATCCATGAGGCTAATAATGTAATTTTTGAATAATCTCAAAAGGAAGAGAATTAGTGAAGGGAAACAAAATGAAAAACTTAGAAAGTTATAATAGAAAGAAAACTACTAAACAGAAGTTTGAGGGAAGAAGAGGGAAGATTCTTAAGTAACCATTGAATTGAAAGAAGGAAAAAGAAGAAATAAAAATAGAGGCTGAATAGATAACTAATTAAATGAAAGAAAAATAAATGAATTAAAACCTCCAAACTAGGAAAATTTCAGCTTTAGTATCAAATACAGTTGCTTTTGAAACCTGAATAAAAACATAAGTATATACATATAAGCCAAATAAACAAAACTCATTAGGGACTTCAGTATCTTTTAAGAGGATAAAGGGAACCCAAAACCAAGAGAGAACTATTGGATTAAATGTTCTGCAAGATCATTTCTAACTCTAAGTTTATGATTCTATTATCCTGTAATATTCCTATTGCAGCTAAGCTCAGGTATGTTATGCTCTGTCTACTGAAATAACATTTCTATGAACTTCTTATCCCAAGTTTAATTATTATTATGACAGGAATGTTTGTTTTAAGGCTCAAGTTTTCAACTATTTTTTTTTGAGGGGGGAAGGCAAGGGAATTGGGGTTAAGTGACTTGCCTGAGGTCACACAGCTAGTAAGTGTGTCAAGTATCTGAGGTTAGATTTGAACTCAGGTCCTCCTGAGTCCAGGGGCAGTGCTGTATTCACTATGCCATCTAGCTGCCCTTAAGTTTTTTATTATTAATTCCTTTCCTCCCTCTTCCTTTTCAGAACAAGACCAAAAGTTCAGTATAATGGCTATGCTGGACATGAAAACAGTAATGGACAAGCTTCATTTGAAAACCCTATGTATGATACAAACTTAAAACCCACAGAGGCAAAAGCTGTGAGGTTTGACACAACTCTGAACACAGTTTGTACAGTGGTATAGCCTTCAGTGCCCCCAAAATGACTGATTCATAGCCATACCTCTGATGGACAAGCAGTAATTCCTTTGGTGCCATATACCACTCTCCCTTCTACTCTTGGCTTCGCTGCGGTAATCTTGAACATCTTCTCCTGGCGTATACATGCAGCTGAAATTCCTAGTAAAATGGGTCAGAGTCTTCTGGGGATCAAATCAAAGACACCATCTTCATTCTTGAAAGTGGATTAAAAGTGCTTGGCTGCATCTGCTTGAAATCAAGGCACACTTAAGGAAGACTGCCAAGTCATGCCAATTTGTCATACTTAATGCCTCAGACTTTCATATTCATATGTGACTGGGATGCCTTTCAATGCAATCTTTCGGGCACTTGGATATATCCTTTGGGTGCCATAACAAAACAAGAGCACCACAGTATGTTTTTGATTTGGTTTTGTTTTGTTTCAATCCCCATGAACAGAAATGTTCTGAAGAAAAAAAAGCTTTCCTAAAAGAGAAGAAAACTTTCTGGTAGATGCACACACCTACAAATGCTTTCTGGTGACATCACTGAGATGCTCTTGCAGTTGGACAAACTCAGAGTATGTCTCCAATGTTCATACATAGGGCAGTCTGCAAATTTCCCAGTCAGCTGTTGTATTGCAGAATTTTTGATGCACAATTTTTTGCACTAGTGTGTTCTGAATGACTAAAATTCTGATACAAACTATGTATACAGGGTTTCTACACACTGTCCATTGTATATAAGCATTATCTCACATTGTCAAGCTCAGCATTCCATGGTCAGTTTTTTGTTGACCTGTTAGAAAATATTCCCCAGATTTGGCACAGGTTTGAAAAGAAATGTGATACCGAATAGATTTGGGGGTTTACTTTTATTCAGTTTTTTTTGCTCCATTTATATAGATAAAACCATTGGGCATGTCAAGAAAGGGAGAAAAAAACAAGTCCACCTTCACTTCCAGTATTTCTTTTTCCTTCTGATTGTACCATTGTCAGTCACTTATTGTCAGTATCATCCTATTTAACAGCAGGGGGGTTGGCAGCAATTGCTGCCTGCCGTGTAAAAATGTGAATAGTAATTTATTTTAGATAGCTCACAAAACCTGTGAGTTTTAGCTCACAATACAGTCTTCCCTTTTACATTACAGCCATTCTTCCTTTTGACGGGGCATCATTTTTTGATATTGCATGAAAGACAATATAGTCCGCTAGCACACAGACCCCAGTGGGAATTGTCAGTATCAAAATACTATTCAGTTGTTTTGTTTTGTTTTGTTTTTTTGAGGGGAAAAAAGCAACACTGCTGACCTTGGTTCACATAATTTTCTTTATTAACCACATCTCTGCTTCATGCTTTGTAATCCCCCAGTTGAAAAGAAAATATAATGATTTAAAAAACACAGGAATTCATGTAGCTGAATTATGAATTAAAGAATAAATAATGCTTCTTATGAAATTCAAAGGGGATAGAACCATAACATGAAGGCAGGGGAAGAAATAATAAATATATGTGTGGGTCTGAAGTTCAAGATGTTCATTAGCATTGAGTTCTATATTTTGATAAAATGATTATAAACTTTTAAGTTTTGTGTTATTAAGTTCTTAACATTTAAGTTTCACACGCTGAAAAACCCCTTCCCTGAATTCCTAATTGAAAGTAATGGAAATGGGAAATATTGTTTCTAAATGGCTTTCTGTTTGACAAGGGGTTTATAGTCAATTCAATTCAACAAAGGTTTCTTAAGTATATACTTTGTACAATGCACAGTACTAGACCATTATCTGGCTATTTATTCTAAGATTTTTTTTAAAAGTATTAGTCCATTAAAAGCATAGCTTCAAGGTATGAAAATAATGTTTGAAAAAAATGTCAAGGTTTAAAAAAAGGCATTTTGCTTTAACACTTTCAGTCACTTGCTTTCAGTTGTAGGGCATCTGAGTGCTTGCTCTTTATTGAAAGGGCATATACTTTTAAGGAGACCAAGCGGATCTTCCAGTTTTATTTTTCATTTCAGTTTTGCTGGTGAAAACTGTTATGAATACAGTGTATTCTCTGAACAAATGTCCGACTTGATATCACTTCTGGAGTTTGCAACATCTCTCTGTATCTCTTAATAGGAACAACATCAATAGGACGTAGTATTGAGTGACACATAGATTAATATCAGAACCTTTGGATAGGGTGTGAATTTTCTGTACAAGTGAGAACAAGGTTACCATAAACATACGATCACTCAGATACACACACAAACACACTCACATTCACACACTATGTATATACATATATATAAAATGTATATATATCTAAGCTCGAGTCATTCAAATCAGGTGCAAAATGCTGACTTCAGAGCCTGATTGGATGCTTTCTGCTCACACACTCCTGACTTGCTGGTTGATAACATAAAGGAATCCTGAGATGGCAGGAGAAAGAGAAAAGAAATTACATATCAGATGACAGAATATGTGCATGTATGTGAGTGAATGTGTGTATGTGTGTGTATACAACTCAGATTTCCCTTTAGTTATAAATTCTGAGCATTTTTAATGATTTACTTTTTACTTTTTTTTTTTTTACTCATGAGAATTTTACCTGCAGTTTTTCTGTAGGCTATGTTCAGTTCCCTACCCAGTCTCTGGAGAGATCCTTGAGAGATGCTGATCTGAAAGTCAGGAAATGTGCTTGCTGAGGTATCTAGAGAAGATTTCCCTAAAGTTGACCAGATTCCAATGGGGGTTGGGGGGTGGGGGGGAAACAACATGCTAAAACAGGTTATGTGCTTCAAAGCTGTTTAAAGCTGCTGCTTGTTCCACACATCTTGCCTTTCTCCAGGCTAGCTGCAATAATTTTTTTTTTCTTCTGTAAGATATTTTGTAAACAGACAACAACACAAAGCTATTATAAAAGGGGAAAAAAGAACGCTGGCATTACGATCAAGTCAACCCCATCTTCATTCCCAGTAATCCATCTTGTCATTTCACTACATGCTGCTGACATGAAGTAGGTGCAAAAGAACTTTTTGTACAGAGATATATTTTTTATGAAGAATTTGTAAAATTATTAAATATGCTGTAATTTTTTGATTAATGTAGGTAAATTGTTAAAAAATAAATGTTTTTACAATAAAAATGTAATTTCCCAATAATGTAAAATGTACCATCTCTAGCTGATTTTCAGTTCCAATCCTATTACACATGTATTAATATTCAAGTGGCCTGTTAAATGAACAATATCTTTTTGGCAAAAAAATAATAAAAAATAAAAAAATATATAAAAAGAGTGTAATATAGCCTGTGCAATGCCACCTATCTTGAAAGCAAAATCAAAGTTCTAATTAAATATTTAATTTTAGATTTCCATCTTTTGGGTGATTTTTTTGGTTTCTAAATTACTTTCTTGCCTTACACAATAGAGGAGATGTGTGTGTGTGTGTGTGTTAGAAGAAGAAAATTCATTTAGTCTACAAATTAACTGAAATGACTATATTGCTTAACAAAGAACAAAAAATTTCCATAAAGTATCAGACTTTCATGCCTAGAGTGAGAAAGGATTGACATCTGGTTGAAAACGGCCTTTGTCAATGTAGGAAAAAATGAGTATCAGGGGAAGATATTGACCATTGTGCCTAAATCTTGTTTTAATACTTATGATAAAATAGCAGTTATGATATGTTCCTAATGGACTTGGAAGTTTTCTCACAAAGGGGTCAGTTATTATTATCACAAACTCCAAGGTGCATTGCTGAAAAAAGTACTTAATTCCCTCAACCAAAAAAAAAAAAGAT
Organism: Pseudochirops corinnae; assembly: GCA_028646515.1. NCBI lineage: Eukaryota > Metazoa > Chordata > Mammalia > Diprotodontia > Pseudocheiridae > Pseudochirops > Pseudochirops corinnae. The sequence goes on from CM053585.1 coordinate 146,196,914, forward strand.
CCAGAGTTGTTTGCCTTTTTTTTTTGCTAAAGATTCTGTGAACCATCTGTGAACTTCTAAAATGCTGAAAAAGGCCATGCCCCACATAAGAAAAATGTAAACATATTTAAGAAATCATTACAAATATCCCATTTTGAGAGAATTTCACTGAAATGATTAACTCGTATTGCCTTTAAAATTCAGAGCCAGCTGTCCCCTATTCATATCTGTGGTGAGAGGGGAAAGAATGTTTTACAAGTCCTCAGTGGCCCATTGAGCTCAACGTCTAGCAGTTAAATGGAATGATATACTAATTTTCCTGAGAGCCAAGTTATCACAAAATGAAAAAAATTAGCCAATAATACAAATCGTTCCACTGTGATTTCGAAGTGAAAAATAGTTGTTTCTTCTCCCCCAATTCAAAGATTTAGCTCCTTTGGTACACACCTTTGCATACCATCTTTTAAAATGAATATCAACCTGTCCTAAAGAACTAGGATTCCAGATGATACATTTATCTCATTTATTAACTGGGACTTAGCTGAATGAAGAATTGATCCTTGAGTCAGGCTGCAAGTTGTACTGAAATACTAGCAGAAGAACACTTAAAAAAATTCAAATGTTGCATAACATCTATACAAATACATATACAGAACACATAGGCATGTATAACCACTTATATATGTGTGTATACATATATAAGCACTCACATGTACATACATGTGTGTATTTTATAGGCTCACATTCAGAAATGGAAAGAGTCTTATGCTTTACCTCTTCTGGTCCAATCTCTGTTATACAGAGGAGGAAACTGAAGCCCAGTGAGGTCAGTAAGTCAACAAACATATATAAAGCAATTATTATATTCCAGACACTGTACTAAGTATTGGAGATGCAAAGAAAGAAAAAAAAAAAAACTCCTTCCCTCAAGGAGCTCACAGTCTAATGGGGAAGACAACCTGCAACTAACTCAGTACAAATAAGCTACATACAGTATACATTGGAAGTAATTAACAGAGGGAAGGCATTAGCCTGAAAGGGGATCAGGAAAGGCTTCCTAAAGAAGGTTGGATTTTTATCTGGAGCTTAAAAGAAGCCAGGGGAGGCAACAGGCAAGAAATCATTACAGAGGAGAGGATTACAGATAGGAAAGACAAAGTAAAAATGTCCAGAGTTGGAAGATAGGATCTTGTGCAAAGAACAGAAAGGAGGTCAGTTGTCCTGGATTGCAGAGTACATGGGGAAATATAAAGTATAAGATTCTGGGAAAGGTAGAGAAGGACCTGGTTATGAAGTGCTTCTAATGCCAAACATGATTTTATATTTGATCATGAAATTAATAGGGAGCCACTGACATTATTGACAGTGCCTCCCTCCCATGTTCAGATCTGTGCTTTAGGAAGATCACTTTGACAGTTGAATGGAGGAAAGACTAGAATGGGGAGGCTATTGCAATACTCCAGACATAAGGTGGTAACAATGGCAGAAGGGAAAAGGGGGGCATATGCATGAGATGTTATGAAGGTAAAATTGACAGGATTTTGCATTTAATTGGATATGGGGAATATGAGGAGTCTGGATATGGGAGGTGTGAGTCTGGATGACTGGCAAGATGGTATTGCACTACATAGTAATAGACAAGTTTGCAAGAGGGGAGATTTTGGGAAGAAAGGTAGAGTTCAGTTTTAGATGTATTGATTTTGAGGTTTTCATTTCAGAATGTCCAGTAGGTGGTTGGAGATGTGAAAATAGAGTTCAGTACAGAGGCTTGGGCTGAATATGTAGATTTGAGTATCATGAGCTTGGAGATGATACTTGAATCCAATGAAGTTTATAAAGTCACCAAGTAAAATAATATCGACACAGAAGAGAACAGAGTCCAGGACAGAACCATGGGACATCCTACCAATGGTCAGGGGACATGACCTAGATGGAGATGCAGCAAAGGAGCCTGAAAAAGAGTGGTCAGACAGGAGGAGAACAAGAAGAGAGATTTCCCAAAAATCTCAAAGGAAGAGAGTATCAAGAAGATTATTGACAAACTCAAAGGCTATAGAGAAGTCAAGAAGAAAGAAGACTGGGAAAACGATGTCAGATTTGGCAATTAAGAGACCATTAGGAACTTTGGAGACAGTAATCTTGGTTAAATGATGAGGTTGGAAATCAGACTGTTGTTTTTCTTGTTGTTCAATAATTTCAGTCATGATGCCATTTAGAGTTTAATTGGCGAAGATACTAGAGTGGTTTGCCATTTCCTTCTCCAGCTAATTTTACAGGTGAGGAAATTGAGGCAAACAGGGATAAGTGACTTGCCCAGGGTCACACAGCTAGTAAGTGTCTGAGGTCAGATTTGAACTCAGGAAGATGAGACTTCCTGACTTCAGGCTTGGCACTCTACCTACCTACTGGATGGTGAAGCTAGAATTTGAATGCAAGTTCTCCAGCATTGCTTCCACTATACCTCTCTTCTATGTACCACATAAGAAAAATGTAAACATATTTAAATAATTACAATTTCATATTTTAGTAGGGCTGCCACTTAAATGATTAGCTGTATGAGCCCTATACGAACAACTTTTAGGATCCATTATTTTACTTGCTTACCATGCACTCTCTTTCTCTCTCTCCCTCCCTTTCTCTCGCTCTGCTCTTTCCCCCTCCCTTCTCCTACCTTTTCCTCTAGAGGATGAAATGTTTTGTGCTAACCTTCAACCCCAGACGGTTCTGACTGAGTGTTTTACAATGAAAGAGAGGGACTGGGGATATTACAATTATCACCGGTATGCCTACCAAGTCATACTACAGTGCATCCTCAGCAAAAGTACTTTATGCTTGTTCTCACTTGTATAGAACAAAGAAAATTTTACAAATATCTCCAAATTAAGAGTACCGAACAAATATTACCAATTGGCCACATAGAACCACTTTGAAGTGTTAAGAAACTACATTCAGTGCCTCCCTCCCATGTCAGATTAGTCAAAATCAGTTCTTTGGAAGAGTAGCATCATAGCATCCAGCCAGATGAATAGTGAAGCTTTGAAATTCTTCAATCCTGAAGTGGATAATAAAGTTTACTATAGAGTTTCAACATTTTTGAGGCTGACACAGCAGTCTGATTTGGAATAACAGCTTCGAAGTTGGATAACAATGTAATTCTTAAACATTTTTTCACAGTATCCTAGTAGGGAAATCACTGATGTTTTTCATAGATCATATTTTTGTGTGAATATTATTTCTGAATACAATTCTTCCCTTTCTTCCTTCTACCTCCAAATTGTACTCTCATCTTCACTCTGTAACATTGCATTTGTTCCTAAATGTAGCCAAGGACCATGTTAGAAAATATGTTGTACAGTTTTACCTGTTGTACAAATTTTAGCAAAGTTCTTCACAGTATAAAGTCCATGACCTCAAAAAATTTGAAAATCTCATCTGTGTTTAAAAATCAGGCACTAACTCAGGAGTATCAAGGAAAACAAGAAAGTAAGGCAGAAAGCATTATTAAAGGAAATCTATTTATTTTTTATTACAATATAGTAAAAATGAAGATTATGCAAAATTCCTTTGGGGAAATGTTGCATATTTACTCAAATTTAGAAGGCAGAGCAAAGCAAATGAATGAAAATCAAAGCAGGTTCTGATATCTGCATATATATTTAAGTAACATCTTTTCTTCTCCGAGATACTGTACTTCACCACACAATCGTTGCCACTGCATAATCGTTGCACCATGTTTTTTCAGTCCAAAAATTGGTCTATAACCTTTCATCATGTAATTGTCACATGGTATAATTCTGTTTCTCATGTTGCTTAAGAGGTAAACAGAGAAGCAATGTATTCACCTTTGGCACATGGATATACGTTTATCTCTTCCTCATTGTGAGTCAGGAGCCTAGAATTCTCAGCACATGCACGTTGTCAGTGTATATCCAAAAGACTACTTACATGGTTTGCTTAGGATGCTGCAGTACTAATGGTGTGGTCACAACACAATAAAGAGTCATAGATGCAAGGGGAGCCAGCAGAGCCAGCAGGCAGGTGAAGCTGCCATGAGTAAGTCATATGATATGGTAATTTTCTTGAAGGTGAGAATAATTGAGGATGCTGAAGAAATACTTTGGGAAAAGAATCAAGATTAAGGAATGAGGGAATCTAGAGATTTCACAGATGTCTCACACCTACAAGTACACAAATATTTTCTTCAAGAGAGAGGTGGAAGATGCCGGACATATAAGCGATTAATAAAATCACTAATGAATGAAATGGATTGTATGTTAGCAAATAAATAATTCTTTACTGACCATGCTGTTCTGAATTCCTGAATCAAATGTTAGAGCAAAGATTATAATTCACAAAAAGCTAGATGGAAGAATGAAAATGAGAAACAGACATGATGTACATTTAAAACAACTTCAACCTGACCTGCTTAAACAAAATATTGATGGCAAAAAATGAGATACAGAAAGATGAAAGACATTGCTATTGATTACAGTCATTTCTTACAGAATTTAATCAACATCAATTGCCATAACAAGCAGAACAAAAGGTAATAAAATCTCTTTAGTCAGCAAATACTTGACTTACTTGTCAAACAAAAAATATGACAACTAAGGGCAATGTCAGTTTAAAATAATGACTCATTTGTAAAATCTTACAGATAAAAATAGTGCCAGATTTTAAGGTGTTGTTGTAGGTGGTGAGAAACAGGGAAAAGAAAATCCCTGTCATATTGAATACATCTTCTATGGTGAATTGATGGAATGAAAGTTGGACATGTGAAATGTTTTCTCAATGGAATGTCCATATTTATAAAGTCAAATTATTTTGCATATTTGAGAGTTATTTCCAAATTGATGATGTGAAAACTGAAGTATGGAGAAGCCAAGTTAATTGCTCATGGTTGCTGAGCTAGTGAATACTAAACAGATTTGAACTCTGGTCTTTCCAAAACTCTTTTTATAACACCAAATTGCCATTTATTAGTTTAGTATTCTAAAGTTTTACTGAATTTTCCCTGACTATCCATCATGCCTGAAATGCTTTTCCTGCTTATGTCTGACTCTTCCCTGGGTTTCTGTAAGTCTCAGCTGAAGTTCTGAATTCTACCAGAAACCTTTCCAAGTCCTCCTTAACCTTTATACTTTCCCTCTGAGATGATTCCCAATTTAACCTGCATATGTTTTATTTGTACATAGTTACTTGTT
>CM053585.1:146202596-146235105 GCA_028646515.1 Pseudochirops corinnae
TCTTGCCAGTGAAGAAAATTAAGTTAAGTGAAAGTAAAAAAAAAGATATTTTAGCAATTAAGTTCAGAGATAAAGTGTAACATTAAATGTAGCAAGTAAGTGAACAAAAGTGACCAAAAGAGCACAAAACAAAACTCCTCCAACCTCCTCCATCTATCTCCTCCACCCTCCACCTCCACCAGTATCTACTGTTAGCTCAAGTCATCTGATATCCAAGATACATATACACTTTATAAAACCAGTTTATTTCTTAAAATTCTCTTTTATTATGTTTTTATACAATATTTGTTATTATAAATACTTTTTCTTATTTAAAAACACATAACAAAAATACTGGGGTGGAATTTGGGGGGCTGGAATGGATTAATGGCATTTCAATTAATTTCAATGGGGAAAATTGATTTGATATGTGACCAAATTGAGTTACGAGCTCAGTAATGGAACAAATTAAACTTGTAAGTCAAGGCACCACTGTACTCAGTACCCTCTTAAGGGGTAGTGGGAAATACACAGGCCATCCACCCCTTAGGCACAAGTAAATCACAATTTCATCACTACTCAGTATCCACAGAGAGGTCTTTTCATCTTGACTCAGGGCAGGCTTTCAGCATCCATGATTCCTTTTCCATGGTCCTGGCTCCTGCCTGACTCTAACTAACTGCCAACTGAGTTCAAAAGCAGACAGTTCCCAGATCCTTGTCTAGCTGTCTGTCCAGTTCCTGCTCCACAATGAAGCTCACGGTGTCCAGTACACCTCAAGTCCTTCATAGTTTCTGTTCCTGGGAAGAGAAATCTTAACAGAGCCACAGACAGATAAAGTACTGACCCCACAGTCATGCTTCCTATGGCAGCTCTGGCTGGTCCTTGGAAATCCTCAGCTGCCTCAAAAGCTCTAGCTGGCCCTTGGAAGTCCTCAGCAGCTCCTCAGCAGCTCCCACTGGCTCTCAAAAGTCTTCAGCACTATAAGCTCTGTTCTCAAAATCAAAACCACTTTCTCCTGTTCTCAAAATGAAAATCACTTTCTCCCATTCTCAAAATGAAAATTACTTTCTCCACCAAAGTTCCAGTCCAGCAGCAGCAAGTTCTGACTTTTCCAGTAGGGGTTTTTCCTTATATATGGTATTGCTCCTCCCTGTTCAGCCCCTTCCTGTTATGCCAGCAACAGGGGTTCATACCTTCTGTTTCTTTAACAGAAGCTTAATTTGAAATTAGGTGCTAAGTACCTGTCAGCTTAGTAATACAAAGGGATCTTCAAATTTCATTACTATTACACCTTAGTGAAGGATAAGATAGTAGATAGGCTGATAAGACATTCTACATGGAGATTATAGCTGCCTCTCTAACTTTTTTTCTTCTTGAAATGGTGTAAATGATGTTAGGGAAAACTAGAAAGAGAGAAAGAATGACTGGAAGATGGAAAGGCATTCAAATGGCACAATTCTTAGAGATGCTATAAAGCATCTGTGGAAGGAGGAGGAGGAGGAACAGGAGGAGGAAATGGTCAAGAACAATGGCTAATCACCAAGACTAGCTCCCTCCCCATCCCTACCACCTTTTAAATGTGGTATTACAACTTGAAAGTTTTAATAAAAGAAAAAAAACACAACCAAAATTCTTGAATGTGACACTCTAGAATCACTCACAAACCTTGAGGGTAGCTCATTGTTTTATTATCCCTGGACCTCACAGGCATGGATTCAAAGTTTGGAAACATTTAGAATTAGTGGAAATTTACTCCTCTTGGCTTGATTTTTCATATATTGTCTGTGAACTGGGAATTTGTAGTGATAGTTGAATTGAATCTGCCCCAGCTACATTGTTAAAACTCATCTCAATATTTAATAGCTCTTCATATTAATTAACCCAAGCAATGAATAGCCTAGAGGCAATAAATCTTTAATTGGGACAGAAACAAATGGCAAGGCAATGAAAACACCAGATACATTCTAAGTTTATAGTGTTCTTTCACTTCTCCCAGAATAGTACAGGGTGCAGACTTCTCTGAAAGGCTAGATTATGTCAAGATCTCTAACACCAGAGTGAATGTGGGGAACTTCCATATGCATAAACTTTGCATTGCTGCATGAAAATTATGGCTGCCTGTAGTGGCTATCTGATGATGGTAGCCTCTAAGACAGGACCTGTCAACTTACTTTAGGCTATACTTTTCCCTCACAGTGCAATCATTTCTCTACCACTGACCCAGCTACTATACAGTCCCCAAATCCAGCAGAAAACTCCATTAACACTCTGTCTTCTTCATAGGGAAGGGAACTACAAAAACAAGCAAAAAATTTTTCTCTCATGGTTTAAAGTGAGTGATTAAACGGGCTCTCTCTAGCTTTTAAGATAGGAAAACACTTTTCTCCTCACACACCAGCTCCTTTTAACCCTGATTCTCTCTGTCTTTCTGGAAAAAAAGAATGGGAGAAAAGGTGCATATAAACCAGCCCAACTACTTGAATCCAGATAAATATGCTCTTTTTTCAACTACTTTGCCACCATGGAATTTATCATGTATTTGTTCTCTTAACATTTTACATTAGTCTTGTCTTCTCAGTTAGTTTATAGATACCTGAAGAATATGTAGTATGTGGTAGATTTCTTTTGTATTTCTTACATTGTCTAGCATAAGGTCAAGCACATAATAGGTATTCCATTGAGAATTGTTGATTGATTACAAATTCAAATTCAGTTTGTTGGACACAATATGACTTTATCACTGACCAAAGAAAACCCAATAAATTAGCAGATTGAGAGCAGAACAAAAAAACTCAGAGGTTTAGAAGTCAGAATTAATGGATCAAAAATTCAATTAACTGATAAAGAATATCTTGTCCATTCAATATAATGCAGTTCCTTAATTAATATTTCAGGTAATTTTTTTTCTTACAAGTTACTTAGCCAATTGCAATAATGTCTAGGCATGAATATAATTTACTGTTGGAATCAGCCATCTTTCTTCTTAAAGGTGATAGATCATAAATTTGAACAGTGAAGAAAACTTTGGCAAATAGATTTTAATCATTTACACCTTATATGTCAAGTTTTACTAATCAACCTGTGGACACATTTAGTTCATGACAAGGATGTTTAATTAAATAGATATATAATAAAAGAAAATAATTTCCCCCTAAAATTTGTGTTCACTCGCATATGAGTACTGGCACATTTTGTGAGAAGAATGTACTTTTTAAGATATAATGTATTAGGCATATGCCCATGGGGAACATATATAGCCAGGGAACATGTATAGAGGCTTGAAAAACTGCATAACTAGCAATATGTTCTATTGATGACATCATACTTCTCTATCCTAGACCTGCTCCCCAACAGGAATTGCATTCCTACCAGGCATTGCCTCAAGTCTCCATAACTCCATGCAAAACATTATATTTCTAATCTGGTTGGCCTTTTCCTACCCAGTTGTATTTAGGGTCACTAAATATCCTGTAATGTTTTGAGCAATGTCCTAACATATCTTCCTTCTTCATGTATGTTAGGATAGTTTTCCTTTAAAGATAATGAGACCACCAGTATGTACAAAATTATTTATAGCAGCTCTTTTTTTGTGGTGGCAAAGAATTGGAAATCAAGGGAATACCCATCAACTGGAGAATGGCTAAATAGGTTACGGTATATGAATGTAACGGAATACTATCGTGCTATAAGAAATGAGGAGCAGACAGATTTCATAATAATCTGGAGAGACTTATATAAACTGATGCTGAGTGAGAGGAGCAGAACCAGGAGAATATTGTACAGAAACATCGTATCTGTGATGACTGACTTTGATAGACTGGGTTTATCTCAGCAATGCAAGGTCATAAGACAACTCCAAAGGACTCATGACAGAAAAGGCTATCCACATCCAGAGAAAGATTTACAGAGCCTGAATGAAAATTGAAGCAAACAATTTGCTCCTTCTCTTTTTTGTTTTGTTTTGTTCCTTCTCTCTTGTTTTTCATTCCATTGGTTATAATCCTTCTACATTTGTAGAACCTATATTGGATTGCATGCCACCATGGGGAGGAGGGGAAAGAAGAATGAGGAGGAGAAAATTTTTAACTCAAAAGCTTGTGGAACTGAATGTTATAAACTAAAGGTAAATAAATATTTAAAAAAGGATAATGAGACCAATTAGATGCAAGTGACTAAAGTTTCAGACTGTTGACATTACTTCCTCATTTCATAATATACAATAACCATAAGGAATTCTAATACCATAAGATACTTGGTTAATAGATCTTGATGGGCAAATCAGGCAAAAGGTCTTTGCATAACTGAATCAACTCAAGGTGTCCTCAGTACCAATATTATTGAATATTTTTCTCCTGCTCTGGCTAAGTAAATTGTTCATTAACTGGTGAATGACCAATGAGAGTCTGATTTTGTTCTAATATCAAATCTAAACTACCATAGAACTGTCCTTAAAAAGGCCCAATCCAGAACAATCGGCATTATTTAGCAGGATGGCATATAATGTACTCATTAAAGTGATAGATGGTGGGTAGGATAGCAGAAAGACATTCAAGACTGACCTTCAGGCTTCTGTTGGTGCTCATGGCCTCTAGAGATTGTGGTTACTCAGGTGTCACTAGCTTCTGAAAATTAGAGTAAACTATCTCTGACCATTCAACAAATTACTGTAAACTACCTTTCAGGCCCTTGTTGTCCTTGGGCCTGTCAGGGAGTCCAGCAGGAGTAATACTCCTTAGTTTCTGGTGTTAGGCTATGACAAAAAAAGAGTTGCTGTAAATAGTATTGTATATATAGGTCAATTTCCTCTCTTTTTGATTTCTTTGACCTATAAGCCCAGCAGTGGTAAAGTTATATTGGTAATTTTTGGAATGTAGTTTCAAATGACTCCTGGAATAGCTGAACCAATTCACAGAGCCACCAGTAGTATACTAGCATACTTAGCATGCATAGCATGCAATGCTGTGTGTATTTTGCATATACAATATGCAATTTCCCTACTTAGCTATTTTTATTTCACCTTGCCTGAATGGAGGATGGTTTGGAGAGTGAAGAGACTTGAGGCAGGCTATTGAAGTAATCCAGAAACACAGTGACAAGGGCCTGCCCTGGAATAGTGATGATATCAGAGGAGAAAAGGAAGCATATTTAAGAGATGTTGCAAAGGTGAAATCAACAAGCCTTGGCAACATATTGTATATGGGGGATAACAGATGGTGGGGAAGTTATAAGCTTAAAAATCTGGGAGGATGCAGTTGCTTTCTTTGGTAAAAGGAAAAGGAGGAGAAGAAGGAAGGATTTAAGGAGAAAGATAATGAGCTCAGTTTTAGATGTGTTGAATTTTAAGATATCTGCAATACATCCAACTCAAGATGTCTGAAAATCAGTTGGAGCTATGAGATTGGAGGCTGGCAGAGAATTTGTGGCAAGATAGATAAGATATGAGAATTATCAGCATAGAGATAGTAATTAAAGCCTTGAGAGATTACCCAATGAAGTAGGATAGAGGGAAAAGAGAAGAGGGCACAAGACAGAACCCTGAGGGATACCTATGGATAGGTATATGTTGGCAACAAAATGAAAAGCCTAATGACCTTTGTCCCATTCATCCCAACAATTCATCATAGCCTCATCCCTTTCATCATAACCTTTCATACCTATAGTTCCCCTACACTGCCACTACATGGATCAAATCATTTCAGAGCTAAAAGGGACCTTAAGAAGCATCTAGAATGACATGAGCCTAAATGGGAATTCCTTCTGCAAAATCTCTTATCAATTTTCCATTTGATGAATTTAATTGATAGGGAAACTACCATCTCCTAAAGCAACTCATTCCATTTCGAGACAATGCTTTTATTAAGCTAAAATTTGTCTCTCTGCAATTAAGCTTTATTTAAATGCTTTCTATTGTATTCCTCCCTCTGCTTTGTGTATTTCCTTACATGAGTCCATACTCATTGCATTACTTTCTTCTCCTTCCTTCTTCCTCCCTCTTTTCCTATCTTTACTCTGTTTTATAGATACTTTTTTTCTCTTTACCTAAAAATAATTCATAGTGGGGAAAAAAACCCTGAAATTTCCCCCCCCCCCAAAAAAAAACAAGTAAACAAACTTTTCTTCTTATGGAGTATGATAAGTCACCAATCATGTTAATCAGAGAAACAAGTAATAAACTGTCATAAAAATAACTAAACTTTATTTTGAATGAATTAAGGACATAAAAAAATGGAGGTTGGGAGGAAAAGAGTGGCTAAAGAACTTCTTGTAACCAGACTTTCCAATGAACTGTTACATCATTAGCTTTATAGATGTTTTGATTTTAACAGATGTAAACTCCACATCCTTTAAACTATAATATCCAGTAACCAGGGGGATTGCATCATCAGTTGTTGTGTGCCATGCTAAATACCAAGCAGCCAAAGCGAGCCACCTTAGGAGGAGACACTATAAACTCCTCTGGACAGGGGAGATGATAGAAAATAAATGAGGTGGGGTAGTGGAATGGTAAATGCATTTATAGAGAATTGAGGTCAGCCCTTGAATGAAGGAATCTTTTAAGCCTAAACATAACTCATTGTAAACAATGTGTGAAAGTGAGACTTTGGTCAGGGCAATATTCAAATCATTATCAAAACATCATGTAATAAATGATGACTGTATCCTCTCAGGATGAAATTAGCTCTAACTTAAAATGTCATCTTTGGGAAAAGCTACTGGAGAAAAAACAGACATATTTGGCACAAGTTAGTCCTATTTAGTAAATCACTCACCCCAAGTTAACACAAATAACCTCAATCAGATAAAGCTAATAAATTCCATCCCCATCATTCTAGTTCCAGTTGCTTGATGGCTAGTAATATATTCATTGACATGTCTTGGTATGATCTTGACTTCTTTTGGCATTTATTACTTCAAACTCTACCTTGGTTTTATAACTAAATAACCATGGCCCCAATTATAACAAAGACAACATAATTCTGAATTACTACAGAAATTACATATAGCTATGTTGTATTAGAAGGAACAGTGAATTTGGCGTGGGAAAGCTCGGTTCAAACTCTGAATCTGTTATTACCTGTGAGACCTCGGATCAGTAACTTCCCTTTTCTAACTTTCAATTTTCTCCTCTAAAATAAGAAGCTTGTCCTCTAAACTTCCTTCCAATTCTAAAATCTCATGCTTAGAATGTCTTTATTTCCTTCTCTTGGAATTCAAGATGTGGCTAAATTGCTACCTCAAGCAAAAGACTACTTCTGGCTATCACCCCTCCCCCCTTACTCTCCATAATAACTTTGTATTTCTTTTATAAGTATTTTGCATTTATCTCTGTAAAGATGGGAGTTAATAGAGTCAATTAATCATTTACTCCTCCATTGAAAATAAAAACTCTAATACTTTTGCCAGGTGAAAATCATCAGAGATGTATACTAGGTTTGAACAAGTGATAAAAAAGCCCAATCAATTATAGGCTTTAGATTAGCTGTGAAATTTCCTTTGTTAATTTAAAAATTCTTTAAAGACAGATATGTAGTTAAATGACCAATAAGGAAGTGTTTCTGGTTTGGTTGTGGGACTTGGTCATGTTGTATGGAACTTATAAAAAACAAGTGAGCACTCAAAATCTGAGCATCTGGTAACTTAGATAGTGCAAGGTTTCCAGCCAAATTCCTTATGAATAATAGCTTGGAATGTGCAGAGATGGGGATGGTAAGGAGAAGATTTCTTTGGTGTTTGTGGGTTGAGAAGTCTGGAAACCACCACAACTGCCTGTGATTCAGTCCCCTGAGGCCTGCCCCAGCCTGTTCTATGCTGGCATAACCCACTTGGGATTACACCTGTTTTCCAGTCTGATGCTATAGCTCCTTCCTGTCAGCCTGCCAAGCTGTCTTCAGCTCTGTCATTTTGTGGGTTCTGTAGCTCTAAAATTTGTTTAGAGTCATTTTTTACATGTATATGGAGGTGTCTGGGGGAAAGAGCTCAGGCAAGTTCCTGTTTTTACTCTGCCAAATTGACTCTGCCTCAAGGAAAAGATCTCTAGCTTTATCCTGGGCCTTTCTCTCTTCTCTCCTCACTTTGGCTGAAGTGGAAGAACACCTTTTGAGCTTTGAAGGGCCCAAAATATTCTGGATTTTCTGTAAGCTTCCTAGCACCTGATCCAAGTGTCTGCATCAGGATTTGAGGACAAACTGGACATGATGAGGAAAAGCAGATTTAAGCCTCTACAAAGGCATGAAAGGTGTCATTGGTCATCCTTTATTTTTCAAGAAGACCAATAACATCTTGGGGTGATGTCTTGACTTGTGTGTGAATAGAATTTAAGTGAGGCAGAGTTGTGCAAAATGATTAGCCTTACTTTCTTCCAAAGTCACTGAAGTCTAGTGTCAAGAAAAAAGTCAGGTTGATTGGTGATGGCCTGGGACACAGTGGATGATCTTGGCATCTTCGATGTCTGCCCAAACTCTAAGTGCTCCACAGTGCTTCAGCTGTTTTCCAAATGGCCATTGGAACAAATTTTTCTCATCTGCCCATTCTACCAGGGGAAGTCTTCAGATGTTTGTGGTAAACATTCCCCTAACTCATTGATTAGGTTGAGACCCATCATTTACCCTCAACCTGTTTTCAACTTGTGTGCTGAAATGGTTTTACCAGTATGACTGCTGCACACACTATAGCTTCTTGGAGTCAAAGGCGAGAGTTGGATGGCAGAGCAATACCAAAGATAGTTGAATAGTCCTGAATTGTCAATAAAGATACACTATATTTACAGAGAAAAACCTGGGGACTTTAGACAAAGGAATTCTAGATGCTGTGTTACTGTTTTCACCACATACACATACAGTGTACTTTCCCTAAGCAAACTTTCCACTGGACTCTGTATATAGTTATGAGACAATGTGTCATATCCTCATGTTGTATTATTTTGTACCAACTCTGTAGTAAATATCTATTTCTAAAGACTAAGTCTGACTAAAGAATTGATATCAGCTGGTAATCATTGGGGAAAATAAACCAGTGGGATTTATAAACTACAATGCTCATCCTAGAGCCCTGGGGGGACATAATTCCTGACCACTGTAAAACTAGCCTGCCGATAAGAGTAGGGGCTAGGAGTGTAGCTCCAGACAGTGCTGTGTATATTCATCTTCTACAGGCTTATCTTTGTGTAACACTTTTTTTTCTCTTTCCAATATAATAGATATTCTCTGAGGATGCTTTGCTGCTTCTGTCTCTGTATGCCAGTGCCTAATACAGTTCTAGGTAGAAAGTGAGAACTTAATGAATGATGTTTAATTAAAGTGAATTAATCTGAAAACTTTTTTTTAAAACTAGAGAGCAATAATGGCACAATGTCAAATCCTGCTTTCTCATATGGCAAGGGAACCGCGATCAATCTGGTTTGTTTCAAACTAACTTGCTGTCGAGCCAATGCAATATTTATAGTGCCCATGATCACAATAAAGACCATGACTATAAGTATCATATGATGTTCAACTGCAAAATATGCCAGATTCTCCAGATAGAGGATAGAACTGAAGGATTTATTTAGACGCCAGAAAACCGAATCCCAAAACCAGTTAGCTAATTTCATCATAGTACCAAAGATATTCAGAAACCATAATAACACTGAGAGCCATGTCATCCTTTAGCCTTCCCACAAACCAATACAAGATCAAACTCACAAACTATCTTGCCTGAGCTCCTCTGTCTCCTACCATCTGGCTAACTCTGAATCAGCTTCCTGTGGGCTCTGCTGCACCCTTCAGCAAATTCCCACCATCACAGGCTAGTGCAATAATACAGTGAGAGATGATGAAGGTCTCTAAAAAGAGGCAGTGGACAGAGATCTGGCCTTAAATCTGGGAAGACATGAATTTAATTCCCACTTCTTATCCATATTTGATGTATGACCTTGGCCAAGTCATTCAACCTTTTGGTGCTCTAGGTCAGTGGTGTTAAAGTCACATAAAAATAGGAGACACTAATCTGTAGATAAGGATGCTTATGGAAGCATATTGGTAGTGCTAAAGTGTAACATTATCTATGTATTTTAAAAATTATTTACCATTTACATTTTGATCTGGTTCATCCCAGAGGGCTGTGTGTTTGATACTTCTGCTCTAGGTAATTTTGCAAAATGATAATTTGCAAATAATATCAACTGGCATTTGTAGAAGAAGCTGCATCACCTGGGAGTTCCCTATCCCAATGGAATCACAGGTCCATCTCTCAGCCATACTTTCTACTATACCACATGTCACTTCAAGTAAGCAGTTTTTGCTTCTTCAACTGATTTCATCAAGTCTTTAAAATAATAAAAAAAATTCTATTGGGCAATCAAAGTAGTAAATTTGGAGAAGGATACAGGGTTGAGCAGAGGAGGCAAAAAAGTGAGGAAGATTAATGTTTAGAGAAGAAAACAATTTTACTGTCCAAATTAGGAAAGATGACTCATTGGGTGCATGAATGGGAAAAAATGTGCATGTATGTGTATGTGTGTGCTTGTGTGTGTATATCTAAGTACATCTATATATACATTTTTTGTGCCCAAAATCCTTTGGTGGGCTGTAGGTTGTGCAGGCCTGCTGTATACAGTAATAGCAATATTATTTGAAGAGTAATTGTGAATGACCAGGCTATTTTGAGTAATTTGAATATTCAAATTAACTTAAAGAACTTAAGAAAAATGTTTATCCACCTCCAGAGAAAGGACCAACATATGAAAGTATGTATAGTATGATTCCATATACATAGTTACATCAAATGTTGGCCTTTTCAAATGAAGGTTTGGGAGGGAGAGAGGAAGACAATTCTAAACTCAAAATGTAACCAAAATAATTTTAAAAAATAAAATTCTAATTTTTGTATTCATAATCCCCTGTAATCTTTACATTGAAGATGGTGCAAATTCATTACACTGAGTAATATGATCCTTACTTTTACAGCAATTATTATTATTTTATTCTTCCAAATTGATTAATCATGAGAAATACTCTCTGCTTTTAGGGTTTTTTTTTCCCATAGGTGAAAAGGGAAGGTATTGGCTTTATTTAATTTAATCTATCATGTTTTTTCAAAGTGCAAATGAATACTTAAGAAGTAGTTCATTCTCTACCCCTCCCCACCATGTTTAATGCCAATAAATATCTAGGAAAATTTGACACTTTTCATGCAACTGATTAGATGCATCAAGTAAATGTGACAAGTACTGTACTTTCTAAGAGTAAAAGTATTCTCTTTACTGTAACCTAAACAACTCCATTGACTTTTCAGACGTTTCTGATTGACTTCTCCACTACGTGCCAGGAAAGTCATTATTGAGATGACCTCACCATCCTATAAAATCAACCTTGCTAGGTCCACCCTACCCTCTGACTCTCTGATTGGAGGGTGGGACCTCAAGTTAAAGAGAGAGCTCAGCTAAGACGTTCCATTTCTCACCTGACTTTTCTACTTTGAGACTGCTTTAACTGACTTCTCCACCATGTCCCTGCAGGGACATTATTTTCCCCCCTTTTCCTTGTTGCCCTGGCCTCCTTTCAGTTCCCTTTTGTGTTAGATAAGGACTTTTTTCATATCTGTAACCTCAGAACTTAGTACAATATCTGGCATATGGTAGACACATTTTAGAATCATCCCAATTCAGGGTGGCTGTATCACTCAAATTTATGATCTCCATAAATGTCTAATCATTGTATGAGAAAGGAATTTTCTTAATTGGATAGGTGGTAAATACATAATAATCAGAGAATTGACGAAATATCAGTTGAAATTATGGCCCAAGATATCTGTGTTTTTTTTATTATTAACATGCCATAATATAGGTATTAAGATAAGAAAAAGTCCCATTATTCAAGTTGTAACTAAGCATTTCTTCTCATTTTCAAAGGCCTTTAGGAACTGTTTTGTTTGCTTTGTACTGGTTCTCTTTTCTTTCTCTCATTTGGTGCCAATAAGTGAATGAGTCCTATTTGTTCATAGAGGAGCTTGGGGCTCCTCCACTAGTGGAGTTTATATCTGGGATTTGGAATATACTCATGTAATTTATCTCTTTCTATGAGAAATTAATATTAATATAATTAATACATATTAATTAATGTAATAAAATTGATTAATATAATCAAAGAAAGACCAGGCAAAGACCAGCAATTGTGACAATAGCTAACATTTATACAGTACTTTAAAGTCTGCAAAGCACTTTCCATATATTATCTGATTTTATCTTCATAACCACCCTGGAAAGCAGATACTAGTATTATCACCGTTTTAAGATGAAGAAATAGTTTAAGAAAGTTTACATAATTTGCCCAAGGACACACAGCTAATAAATTGCTGAAGTCATATTTCAACTCAGATCTTACTTGAAGTTCAGTGCTCGATCCCATTCTACCACCTAATTGCCTCTGTCAAGAAGGAACTGAGTCTCCTATTATTTTAAAACAATCAAAGGGACTTGAGTCATTGGACAAAAGCAGATTACAATGCATAGGAAATATCTTGTCATTGGTTTTAGAGAATCAATCTGACCCTAGTGGGACAATGGATTAAACAGCAAGCTAGTCAGAGAGTTTAGTATTCTAGCAATAGGTAGGTGGCAGAGTGCATCTACAAATGACTCCAGAGAGGCATATTCTCCACAAAGAGAAATGGGACTTCTTGGGAGAAACCTTCTAGAGAAAGTCAGATAACTGTGGTTCAAATACAGGCCATAGCAAAGAAATGTATTAGCATGCTAGGGAAATTGCTAGTAACAGTTTAAACTTCCCTCGGTACAGATTTAGGTTTTTAATATTTCAGGCCCTTTTAGAGTACAAAATCAATCAGCAGCATTTGGTGGCAACTTAGGATAGATAATTATGGCATTTCATAGGAGAGAGAGGAATTGAGAAATGGGAGATCAGCAAAAGGAAAAAGGTATTTCTGGGGCAATATTTCCATGCAGCTGGCTAGGGTTTGTTATCAAAATGAGAAGACATTTCTTGTTCAAGGACAGGAGACCAGAGGAGGTAACCATATAATTTTACAACTGTTAATGAAGTCCGTTTAGGCAAAACTGCAGGTATCTCTTACCCAAAGACAACAAATAGTTGTTATAACAGAGGATAACATCATCTATGTTACCATGTCCTTGCGTAGTTTGTTATAGTTTATTTCTCCTTCAATAGCACTTGGAGAATCTCTACATTTAGGCTACCAGGTAGTAGAGAATTACTCCATTAAGATATCAGAAAATGATTCTGCTTTCTATTCTTGCCTGCCATTTCTTCCCCTCTCACATTCTCTACCCTTGTTCAGATACTTATTGCCTCTTAACTAGAATATTGAAATAATCTTCATTTTTGCTATCTGTTCCCTAGCTCTCCCCTCTCTCATTCATCCTGCATGGCATTTTATTAAATTTTAGACTTAAATATAAAATAAGAAGAGAAAAAGAAAGAAACAAACTTAAAGACTAAAACTTAAATATAAAATAAGATAAGGAAAAATACATGGGCATGTACCTGTCAGAACATGAAAGGATTCAAAATATAAAACAATAACTTTCCATGTCAAGAAAGACTATATAACAAATACTATACATTGATTTCAGAGTTATCCATTTTTTCTTTAATTTCTTGTAGATTTATTTTGTTCTCTGCTGTGCACTTTTTGCTTTGTTCTTATTTCCTGTCCCCCAACCCCTCAAGAAGGCTACAATTAAGCGCACACACACACATACACACACACACATTCATACTGTATACAAATATACACACAAACATATATATATATAGACATACAAACATATATACATAAGTATCTATAATCATACAAATATATACACATACATATTCATGTGCCTTTTTGTAAAACCATACTATACTTGTTTGTGCTCTTGTTTCTCTGAAGGCAGTTAACATCTTCCTTCATAACTCCAAGTCTTTCCATGTTTTCTAAATTCACCAATTCATCATTTCCTACACCATAGCAATATTCCAACTTTATACTCTCTAGTTATTTTAAATAGTCTGAGAACTGATCAATATGGCTGACATATAGCAGTTTCCCTATTTTTCTCTTTTGATTAAATCTATTTTAGTTTTAACTTTGTCTGAGATCATGTTTACTACCCCTGATTTTTTTCCCTAATAAATTCTACACCTGATCTTTATTTTATTTGTGTATATCTCTTATTTCCTATCCTTCCTGACTGCTCTATTTTTCTTCTACCCACTATCTTATCCTTCAATCACTTAACTTCCCCCTACTCTAGAATCTCTCCCTTATCCTCTCTCCCCATTTCCTCTTGCCCTCTTATTTCTATCTGAATTTAGAAGAGTTTTATAGCTTTCATACACACACACACACACATACACATGTTCCCATTACTCTAATCACTCCCTTAAATATATATCTATATCTATATATCTATATGTATCACCCCCTTATCTTATTCCCTCACCCTCTTATTTCTTTATAAATTTAAAAGGCTTTTATTCCCTTCAAAATGTATATGATGTTCTCTGATGTGAGTAGTGTTCCCTTTAAAAATCCCTCCCCACTTCCTGTGGCCTTAGCAGTTTATTTCTTTCTGAATTTCAAAGACTTTTTTTACTCTTCTAGACATATATGCATTGTTACCTCTTTAACCAGTTCCTGATAAAAGTAAGGTTTCAGAACTACCAGTACTCCTCCCCATCTAATTCCTCTGTGTCAGTTCTCCCTTTCATACCTCATTTGTACAAGATAATTACTCTTTTTACCTTTTCCTAGATGGTATTACTTTTTAGAATCACATCACAGTCAACTCTACCTGAATCTTTCTTTTGAACTACCCAATTACTAATGATAATCTTAGACATATAGTTTACATTTCCTTGTATAAAAAGTAAACAGTCTGTCCTTATTGAGTCCCTTGTAACTGGTCTTTGATGTTTGCCTTATATTTTCTCTTGGATCTTGTATGTCAGATTTTCTATTAAGTTCAGATCTTTTTGCAAAAAATATCCTGAAAGTCTAGCAATTCATTGAATGTCTTTTGTTGTTGTTGTTGTTTAGGATTATTCTTAACTTTGCTGGTATGATATTTTCAGCTACAACTTGAGTTCTTTTGCATTTTGATATATAGTGTTGCAAGACCTCTGGTCTTTTAGTGTCAACACTGCTAGGTTTTGGGTGATTCTAAATGTGACTGTCATTTTTTTCTTGTTTCTTATGATATGTTCTCTTTGAGCTAGGGGTTTCAGAATTTAGCTATGCTATTCCTTTAAGTTTTCCTCATAGGATTTCTCTTTTTTTTTTTTAGTTTCTTTTTTTAAGTTAATTTATTTTTAGTTTTCAACATTCACTTCCATAAGTTTTATATTTTCTCTCCCTTCCTTCTTTCCCCCCTTACCAAGACAACAAGCAATCTGATATAGGCGCTACATATACATTCCTATTAAACATATTTTCACATTAGTGATGTTGTATAGAAAAATTAGAATGAATGGGAGGATCCATGAGAAAGAAACAAAACAAAACAAAACAAAACAAATAAATAAAATAATCTGCTTTGCCCTGCATTCAGACTGGATAGTTCTTTCTCTGGATGCAGATGACATTTTCAACCGTGAGTCCTTTGGAATTGTTTTAGGTCCTTGCATTGCTGAGAAGGGTTAAGTCTATCAAAATCAGTCATCACATATTGTGGCTGTTACTGTGTACAATGTTCTGCTGGTTCTGCTCACTTTGCTAAGCATTAGTTTATATAAGTCTTTCCAGTTTTTTCTGAAGGCCACCTGTTCATCATTTCTTTAGCAAAATAGTACTCCATTACATTCGTATGGCATAAATTGTTCAACCATTCCCCAACTGATGGACGTCCCCTCAATTTCCAGTTCTTGGCCACCACAAAAAGAGCTATAAAAATTTTTGTATATAATGATCCTTTTCTCATTTTTATGATCTCTTTGGGATACAATCCTAGGAGGGGGTATTGCTGGGTGTGCACATTTTTATAGCCCGTTGGGCATGGTTCCAAATTGCTCTCCAGAATGGTTGGATAAGTTTACAACTCCACCAATGAATTAGTGTTTCAATTGTCCCACATCTTCTCCAACATCTATCATTTTCCTGTTTTGTCATGTTAGCCAATCTGATGGGTGTGATGTGGTACCTCAGAGTTGTTTTGATTTGCATTTCTCTAATTGATGGTGATTTATAGATTTTTTTCATATGACTACAGATAGCTTTAATTTCTTCCTCTGAAAACAGCCTATTCATAACCTTTGACCATTTATCAACTGAGGAATGACTTGAATTCTTATAAATTTGACTCAGTTCTCTATATATTTTAGAAATGAGGCCTTTATCAGAGACACTGCTTGTAAACATTTCCAGTTTTCTTTTAATCTTGGTTGCACTGACTTTGTGCAAACACTTTTCCATTTAATGTAATCATAATTATCCATTTTGCATTCCATAATATTTTCTATCTCTTGTTTGGTCATAAATGCCTCCATTCTACATAAATCTAACAGGAAAACTATTCCTTGCTCCTCTGATTTGCTTATGGTATCAGTCTTTATATCCAAATCAAGTATCCACTTGGGCTTTATTTTGCTATATGGTGTCAGATGTTGTTCTATGCCCAATTTCTGCCACACTATTTTCCAGTTTTCCCAGCAGTTTTTGTCAAATAGTGAGTTCTTATCCCAGAAGCTGGGGTCTTTGGGTTTATCAAACAGTAGATTACTGTAGTCATTGACTACTATGTCTTGTGTTGTAGGATCTCTTTCAAGTGGTGATCGGCGTATTTTTCTATTTCTACTTTCCCATCTTATTCTAACAATTCAGAATGATCTTTGATAATTCTTTTACTATTATATCAAGATTTTTTTTTATTATTCTTATGCTTTCTCCAGATCAGTTGCTTTTTCTTATGAGATATTTTACTTTCTCTTCTTTTTTTTAATTCTTTATATTTTGTTTTATTGTTTCTTAGTCTGTGATAACTTTTCTGGCTTTCCCTTGCCTAATTCTAATTTTCAAGGAGTCATTTTATTCCTTAAGATTCTGAATCTCCTTTTCTAGTTGGCTAACTTTATTTTCATAATCTTCTTGTTTTTCTTGGATTGTTCTTATTTAAAAAAAATTCCCTCAATCTCTATCATTTTATGTTTAAAGTCTTTTTTTAAGTTCTATCAATTCCTTTGGGACAGATAAACACTTGACACAACTTTTCTTTTCTTTTCTTTTCTTTTGCTTTTAGTATCCTCCTCTGAAGATGAAATCTATTTCTCTATTTCCTAATAACTTTCTATGATTGGTTTCTTTCTTCTTTGCCTGCTCATTTTTTTTTTTTAATTTAGAGAAACATTGCTGTAATCACCTCTAGCCCTGGGATATTGGGGATGGTTCCTCTGGCCTCAGGTCCTCCTTCAGTTCTTTTCTCTGACCAGGAACCGAAATCAAGAACTCTGCCTTCCTTTAAGTATCGATAGCTGTTGGCATCCCTGCTCCATTGCTTCTGTACTCATCTGGCCTGCGATGGTTCCTTCTCATCCAGGGCTATGTCTCAGTACTACAATTGGGCCTGGCCTCTTATCGGAAGAGGTTCTCTCAATCTTCTTCTGCTCAGATACCCAACTCCCAACACTGCCCAGAGATAGTTAAAATTCCCGTGCCTAGGGACAAGCTAGCTCCCAATTCAGCTAGCCCCAAGTCTTACCACTTGCAGTTTCAGCAGAACTAGCCTGGAGGTGTTTACAGTTCATAGGGACCAAATTTCAGTCCTGGGATATTTCTTCCATTCTTCTGTGGTTGCCCCAGGAGGACTGTTGTTCTGCCCAATGCTTGTTAATTTTTATCACTCCATGTTCACCCTGAGGTGCTATTTTCTCTTGTTTTAAGGGAATAATATGAAGAGCTTGGAATGTTCTGACCTACTCTGCAATCTTCCCAGAATCTTCTCCTCCTAGACACAATTCTGACTATGTCATTTACCTATTTAAGGAATATTCGGTTGTTTCAACTGTGTCTGACTCTTCATGAGTCCATTTGGCATTCTCTTGGTGAAAATACTAGAGTGGTTTATCATATTCTTCTCTGGCTCATTTTATAAGTGAAGAACTGAGGCAAATAGGGTTAAGTGACTTATACAGTATTACACTGCTAAGATAATAAGGTCTGAGGCCAGATTGAATTTGAAAAAATGAGTCTCCCTAACTTGAGGCCCAGAGCTCTACCCGCTCAGGAAGATGAGTCTTCCTACCCACTTTGCCACCTAGCTGCTCCCACCCTAAACATTGCCTCTGCCTTTAAGACAAAATATACAATCTTAAAGCTGAAATTTAAATCTTTTTGTAATCTGGTTTGCACAAACTTTTCTAGATTTATTTCAGGTTACTCTCCTTCATATGTTCTTCCTTCAAGCCAACTTACTGCTCCTTAAACTGTACTTGCCACCCCTGGCTTCTGTGCATTTACAGGTTTATAGTATGTGTCTTTCTAGGTTCTTCCTCTTAAGATTCTCAGTTTAGATGCTGCATTCTATGGAAAACTTTTCCTGACTTCCTTTTCATTTCCTTCACCCCCACAGATGTTGGTGCTCATTCTTTATGTACATATTTATCCATGTACAAATTATCTGTGTATGTATTTAACTATAGAAAAGGAATTTTCTAGTGACCTGCTGAGCTAGATTGACATCTGATTCCCATGATTTATAGAGATTGTATACATAATGAAAATACCACCTCATCTAAGTTTTCTTTTGAGATTTACAGAACCTGAATTGAATCCCTTACTGCTTGATGCAGGTTATCTCTCTCTCTCTCTGTTTCTCTCTCTCTCTCTCTCTCCCTCTGTATGTGTCTCTTCTAAAGAAGATAAAAATGCATAATAAGCTTTCATGCAGAGTTTTCTTTGTTGGGAGATATTTAATAAAAGTCTTTATATATCCATTAACTGACATACTGTTGTAAACCAAAAAGGCTTTCATGAAACAGGTTAGACAATAATCGCTTATAATCATATTCTGAATATTTCCATATAATTCAGTAGTGTTCCAGGTTTTTAAATCAGGGCTAATTTGTGATGATACGCTCAACTCAATTGAAGTTCAAGTGAATTATTTTTAATGTAATTTATAAAAATAAATTTGTACTCAAACTTCCCGTAAAACTTGTGCTTCAGATTCTAGCCCTTTGTATGCTGGGAGGATGAACGGTGAGATGATGAATATTTATAAAAATTAAGTATACTAAAAACTCTGTAGGTTTTTTTTTTAACATACATTGATGTATTTTGTTGAACATATATATGTTGTAATGTTGTTTGTTGTATATTTGTCTTTGTATATTGTCCATTTACTAAATCAAATGGAAATATTTAAAATACCCTTTTTAATTCAGTGGAAAATATTAAGAAATTTTTTTTTTCTCTCCTAATAACCATTTCCAGACTTTTCCCTGTGTAGCAGAATTTTGGATGGAACACAAGAAGGTAACTCATTAATCTGGGTTGTTGAAGACAGGGTTGGATAAAAGCTGTAAGGAATCAATTAAGAGTTGAGCAAGAAATCATTTATTCCAAAAGGCCAGAGTAGGCCTCCACAGAATAAGGCATGTACAAGAAGTCGGGTGTAAACAGTTCTTTATAAACAAAATTTTAGAGTGGCATTCATAAGCTAACCATTATTCAATGTAATGTGCAAAACTATGAAAAGAAAGATGTCTGTTCATTAAGCACAAGTGGGTATAAAAATATATATAGTATATTCATTGGAGAAAAAATGTTTATTATTACTTACAAGAAGTAGATAGGGGAGTTATCATCTGCATATAACTAGTCTCACTAAATCAAAGAAATCTCCCTGTAAGGTTCTAGCCTTCTTCTGAACTTCTTAACTTTCTTAGGCTCTGAAATCTTTCACTTTCATCACCTAAGTATATTTTGGACTGACAAGAGGAGAAAAAGAGACATCAAAGGACATGAGCTTCTGCAGCTGGTTTTGCAGTTCAATAAAGGTCATTTATAGCAAAATGGCTGATACAGAATAAGATGGAATCAACATACCTTGAAGCAACAATTTTTCTAAGGAGGGGAAAGTCTATACATTGCACAAGCATGTCAGGGAAGTTTGCGATGCAAAAACCATGTGTTGCTAAGGGATATTAAGGCAAGGGTGGCAAGGAGGCTCATTGGGAGGTGGAGGCTCATTGGGAGGTGAAACCTCAGGAAACTTTCTGAAAGCAGTCTCTAGGGCCATCTGGGGAAGGTAATTTTGTTCAGTTCCCCCACATCTTTTTCTTTCTTTTACACTGAAATAGTTTTGATTTTCAATATTTGCACTATAAGCTGTATGTTTTATTTATTTATTTTTAGTTTTCAACATTTACTTTTGTAAGATTTTGAGTTTCAAGTTTTCTCCTGATGCCTCTCCTCTTTCCTCCCCAAGATGGCATGCAATCTAATATATGCCCTACTTAAGCATTTATGAACATATTTGTACATTAATCATGATATAAAGAAGAATTCGAACTAATGGGAGGAACCACAAGAAAGAAGAAACAAAACAAAACAACAGAATAAAAGGAAAGCAGATAGTATATTTCCATTCACATTCGGACTCCAAAGTTCTTGCTCTGGATATGGATGGCATTTTCCATGGTGAATCTTTTGAAGTTGTTTTAGATCCTTGCATTGCTGAGAAAAGTGGTCTACCAAATTCAGTCATTGAACAATGTTGTTGTTACTGTGTACAATGTTCTCCTGGTTCTGTTCATTTCATTCAGCATCAGTTAGTTCAAGTCTTTCCAGGTTTTTCTGAAATCTGCTTACTCATCATTTCTTATAGCACAATAGTGTTCCATTATATTCATATACCATAAGCCATTCCCCAATTGATGGGCATTCCCTCAATTTCCAATTCTTTGCCACCACAAAAAGAGCTACTATAAATATTTTTGTCCATGTGGATCCTTTTCCCATTTTTATGACCTCTTTGGAATACAGACCAAGAAGTGGTATTGCTAGGTCAAAGGGTATGCACAGGTTTTATAACTCTTTGGGCATAATTCCAAACTGCTCTCCAGAATGGTTAGATCAGTTCACAACTCCACCAACGGTATTAGGGTTTCGATTTTCCCACATCTTCTCCAGTATTTATCATTTTCCTGTTTTGTCATATTGGCCAATCTGATGGGTGTGATGCCCTACATCTTTTTCAATATGAGTTAAAGGAACAAAAGTGAAGTTCCCAGGAAATGTATTAAAGGTGGGAACCAAACTAAACTCTTATCTAGCTGAGATAATTTCTGACTCATTCTCCTGAAGTGGAGAATTCTATTACCTGCTTAAAGGCAATGTCTTCTTTTCCATTAAAGGATTATTTAAGATCATTGATCACAAGCAGGAAATTCTTTCAATCTTTGAGTAATATAATCAAGGAAGGAATTTAATAATTGGAATAATTTTAATGTATCTATTATTTTAATCCCAAATAGCATCTTAACATCTTTAATCTTTTCAGACTCCTGTAAATGTTACTCCAAATTGTAAAGAGAAGGCTATTTCTGAAGTCATGCATGGGTGGTTAAATATTCTGGTTTGGCCATTTCTCATCCAGTTTGAAATGGTTTGAATAACAGATTAATGTTAAATTAAATAAAATTATTTCTGGAAGTCTTATTTCTAAATGACAGGTTACGATTAATACTGTATTAATATTAATAATTTTAATATTTTTAAATATTTATTTTAATTTAAAATAATTAAATTAATTTAATTATAAATAATTAATAATAGTATTAATGATAATTAATGTTGTATTAATAGAAATGTTAATATATTTTCTACAGTATAGAGATGTTTGCCGACAAAATCATTAGCATTCACCCTCCTCTCCACCCAACTTCAAATGTCATTGATTGTTTGACTAAAATCAATTAAAGGACCCTTCTCTTTGAGAATGGCTAATTTTAAATTCAATAGATTACACACATCCTCCTGCCCCACTCACCTCCAAGCAATGAAAGATATAATAGCATTTTCAGGTTGAAGAACAAGACAAGTTTCCCTTTTAGGGGGAGGGAATAAAAAAGACTTCTGTTGCTCAGTGTGCTTTGAAAAGTTTTCTTTCAATATGCAGGGTAAGGTCAATAGAGTGACCTTCAGTACTCTTCTCTCCAAGTTCAAAAGGAGGATTTGCCTCAGAAAAGTCATATAAAATAGTTTTGAGAAAAAATAAATCAAAATTTCATTTTAAGAGTTTGGCTTGACAGATTGCAATAAACTTCTGATGGATTCAGCAGAATTTAATTGTCTGTTAAATTGGTAGCAAAGTCACTTAAAATTAGAATAACTTGTGTCTTTTCAAGTTCTTAAGTAATATACCAGTTGGAATTGGAAATGTTTGCATGTCAAAAAGGTACAAATTACTTATAAACTTGGAAATTTCAGTTCTGATCACTAAAAGCAAAGTTATACAATAGATTGGAGAAGAATAAGAATAATTGTGCTAATTTGCAAAGGAGTGATTCAAGGGAAATAAACTAGATCTGAAAACAATATGAAACAATTTGAAAATGACTTGATTTGAAAGGAAAGTTATCAGGTTAAGAAACTAACAGTTTTTCAAAAGAAAATGAAATACTGAATCATTCTAAAGAGAATTGCAACTCAGTGATTACTAAGAATCAGTCTGGGTTCATCATAGTCAGTAACTTAAAAAAGAATTAAAGGAAATTAAATATAGCTTACACTTAACAGTGCAGAACTGAAGTACAATTAAAAGACAATGAAGAATTATAAAGAAGTCCTTGTAAGTAGAAAACATTTAAAATACATCTCTACATACAGTGAAATTAATTCATCTATAGAGAGAGCACAGAAAAGTATCTTCAATTTTGATTTCCTTACAGCAAAAAAAAAAAAAAAAAAAGAGAAAGAAAAATCTAAGATTCCAGAAACAAAATAATTATTTTCCCCATAGAGAGTTGGAGTTAGATTTGGGATTTCTCATGATTCCTAACCTTAAGCTTAAAGTATTAAGAGATAAAGAGTCTTTGGATTTGGAAAGGTAGCCGGAATGATACAGCAACTTTTCAAATTAATCAGTTAAAAATTTGAATTTATATTGGGTTAGAGAAATTTAAAATTTTGGATATATATTAGGTTTGAAAAATTAATTGGAGAAAATTATCCATGACATATTTGATCTGTTCTCTGAATGCTAAATGCTCATTTCACGTCTTTCAAGCTTGGGAAGAAAAGCTAGAACTACCATATTTTAAACATTTCACAGGTCAGTATTGGTAGGTGAATGGATTAATTTTCCCAGGTAGCTGATTTAGAGAAAAATCCAACTAAATTGTTATTATGTTGGCAATATTTTTTAAATTTACATTTTAAATCTGCCAGATTGTTTTATATTAGAGTTAAATTTATACATATTTTTTCTTTTTCTCTTTTGGAGACAATTGGGATTGTGACTTTTCTAGACTAACACAGCTAGAAAACGTCTGATGTCCAATCTGAACTAAGGTACTCCTGACTTTAGGATGTACATTCTATGCACTGTTCCACTTGGCTGCCTCCAAGTATATAAATTTCTTGTTTGCAGTATTAGAAAATATTTTATGAAAGTGCAATTAATTTTAGAATGCTACCTAATGAAACTTACTTAGAATAATGGGAGATGAGATTCTCTTTGCTCTGAATGCTATGATTGATTTATGAATTAAGACTATTACATATTAAAGACTTTTGTCCAAAGGACAGAAAATGCTTTTTCCCTGGTTAATGACTATCTTTAGTATTTCAATGTATATCTAGTTTTGTCAAAGGATTCATTGGCATTTGGTAAACTGTACAACTGACAATGGAAGACTTGAAATGCTATTAGAAAGCACAGTTTGGAGGAAGGCCCTGGACACTCAGTGCAGCAGCGTGACCCAACAGGAAGGCCCCAGAGACCTGCTGTCTGCTGAGAGGCTGTCTTTGCACATGGCCTGCTGACCCACCAACCACAAGGGCCACTCCTAGGCATATCACCACACGGTGGGGACAAACTGAGCTGGGTAAGAAACAAAGGGAGGGCCCACAGCAGGGGCAGTAGCTACCCCCTGGGACTACCCATTCACAGCCTGGAAATTTAAAAAGCCCCTAGCTGAACCTCCAGGGACCAAGATGACAGACTGAACCTCAGCTGCTCCAATACCCACCCCCCAACCCAAAAACACAGTAATTATTGCCCCAGAGGAAAATTGTAAGCAGTAAAGGCTTAGGAACCCAGGAGGAAGGGCATGAATAAGTTTCTGCTCAAAATGGGAAGAAAGCAGGCTACAAAGACAAAGACAAAGACTCTGGAATCCTATTATGGTGAGAGTGAGGAATCAAACTCAGAAGGAGAGAGTATTGACTCCACACCCACATCTGAAGCCTTAACAGGGACTATGACCTGGTCTCAGGCACAGAAAGCATTCCTAGATGAGCTCAGAAAGAACTTTGAAATCCGGCTTAGAGAGGTAGAAGAGAAAATCAACACCTCCTACCAAAACAAAATTATGAAATTAAAAAAAACATTACAATGAAGAGAACAGCTGAAATCTGAGCATATGGAAAAGAAGCTTCAAAAACTAACTGAGGAGAATAATTCACTAAAAACTAGAATCAACCAAATTGAAGACAATGACTGTATGAGGAACCAAGAATCAGTCAAACAAAACATCAAGACTGAAAAATTAGAACAAGAGGTAAAATATCTCAATGTAAAAATAACTGACCTGGAAAACAGACCCAGGAGAGACAATCTGAGAATCATTGGTCTACCAGAAAATCACGATGAAAAAATGAGCCTGGACAATATCTTCCAAGAGCTCATCAATGAAAACTGCCCTGAGATCCTAGAACCAGAGGGTAAAATAGAAATCGAGAGAATCCACCGGACACCTCCTGAAAGAGATTCCAAACTGAAAAGTTCCCGAAAAACATTGTGGCCAAACTCCAGAACTATCAGGTAAAGGAGAAAATACTACAAGCAGCCAGAAAGAAACAATTCAGATCTCGTGGAACCACAGTGAGGATTGCACAGGATCTGGCAGCTTCAACGTTGAAAGACCAGAGGAACTGGAATATGATTTTTCTCAAGGCAAAAGACCTTGAGCTACTACCAAGAATCACCTATCCAGCAAGACTGGGCATAATCGACCAGGCAAGGAGATGGTCATTCAGTGATATAACAGAATTCCAGACCTTCCTGATGAAAAAGCCAGAGCTCAATGCAAAATTCAACCTCCAACTACAAGACCCAGGAGAGACATAGAAAGGTAAATAAGGAAAAAAACACACACATATAACTTGTTATTTAACAAGAGCAAACTATTGACATCCCTATATGGGCAGCTGATACCTGTTAATATCATGAACTCTATACCTATGGCAACATATAAAAGGGATACAGACAAACAGAGGGTGTGAGTATAAACTATGCAAAATGATGATAAAAACCCTTATTAAGGGATTGTAATGGAAGAAGAGGAAAGAAAGAAGCAGAAAAGGGTAAATTATGCTACACAAAGAAACATAAAAACAATATAGAAGAGGGAAAGAAGGGAGGAAGATGAGAACTACATGAGCTTTTCCCTCACTGGTTCTGGTGCAAGAAGGGAATAACACAACCGGTTAAAGATAAGACTCTATCAAGAAGAGACACAAAACTTATAATAGAGGGAAAGAGGGGAGGGAGGAGAGCTCTGCATGAGATCTATTCTTGTCAGTCTTGGTCTGAGGAAGAAATAACATACAGCATTGAGTATAACAATCGATCATATCCTACAGGCAGCAGGAGGGGGGAAGGGCCAAGAAAGGGAGGAGGGGTTAGAAGGGAGGGAAGAAGTAGCAAGGGAGAAAGGTAGGAAAAGGGAGGGGGCAGATAAGAAGGAAATACTGAGGGAGGCGGTGGTCAAAAGGAAAACTCTTAAGAAGGGGAAGGGAGAAGGGGAAAAGCAAAAGCATAAATAGGGGAAGAAATAGGATGGAGGGAAAGACACCGATAGTACATTAAATTGAAAAGTTTCTGTACAAACAAAACCAATGTAACCAAGATTAAGAGGGAAGTAGGAAATTGGGAAACAATTTTTACAACCAATACCTCTAATAAAGGCCTCATTTCTAAAATATACAAGGAATTATGTAAAATCTATAAGAATACAAGCCATTCGTCAATTGATAAATGGACAAAGGATGTGAACAGGCTATTCTCAGAGGTAGAAATTGAAGATATCTATAAGCATATGAAAAAATGCTCTAAATCCCTATTGATTAGAGAAATGCAAGTCAAAACAACTCTGAGGTACCACATTTCACCAGCCAGATTGGCTAAGATGACAAAACAGGAAAATGACAAATGCTGGAGAGGATGTGGAAAAATTAGAACAGTAATTCATTGTTGGTGGAGTTGTGAACTGATACAACCATACTGGAGAGCAATCTGGAACTACGCCCAAAGGGCTATAGATAATTGCATACTCTTTGATCCAGTAACATCACTTCTGGGGTTGTATCCCAAAGAGATCACAGAAGAGGGAGGAAGACCCATATGTACAAAAATATTTATTGGAGCTCTCTTTGGGGTTGCAAAAAACTGGAAATATAGGGGATGCCCATCAATTAGGGAATGGCTAAACAAGTTGTGGTATATGAATGTAATGGAATACTATTGTGCAAGAAGAAATGGGGATGAGATGGACTTCATATTTATTACCTGGAGAGGCCTATATAAACTGATGCTAAGTGAGAAGAGGAGAACCAGGAGAAGTGTGTACACAATCACAGACACATTGTATCTGTAATGACCAACCTTGATAAACTGGACTTTTCTCAGCAATGCACAGCTATAAGACAACTCTACAAATCTCAAGATGGAAGGAGATATCTACATTCAGAGAAAGATCTAGAAAGAAAAGAATTTAAATGGAGACTGAAGCAACCTACATGCTATTGCTCTTTTCCATGTTTGGTTTTGTTCCCTTTTTCCCATTGTTCACTCCATTGGTTACAACCTGTCTATACAACCAGACTAATATCCAACATGAAAGTGTTTGCATATTCTATACTTGACTACATGCCACCATGGGTGAGACGGGGGAGAGGGAGGGAAGAAAATTTGAAACTCAAGGGACTCTTGAACTGAATCTTGTAAACTAAAAGTAAATAAACAAATCAATTTAAAAATTAAAAAAACCAAAAAACAAAAAGAAAGCACAGTTTGAAAACAACAGCAAAATTCAAAAGGACATATTTGCAAGTAAACTAATCCGAAATAGGGTGTTTATGTTGTATTTAAAGGATAAAATTGCTAACTCTTTCTTAGAAATCTAGACCCTATGTAGCCTATGTAGATCTATGTAGCCTATTCAAATAACCTGGTCTTTGGAATTGTTAATTGTTTAAAATATATATTGGTGACTGGTCCTCATTAAGCTCAGGAAATTGACTGCAGAACCTATCCTGGTATTTTCTTCCCCAGTGGAAATGACCTAGATGACCAGAAGATCATTCAGGAAAGTGAAAAAGCTGAATAGAAAATTCAGAACCCAAAAAAACTTTGACATTTTTTTTTTTTTGCAGGACGTATTGTGAGAAATGACTAATTTGACCATTATTCTATTCCAATCAGTATTAATCAGTTTGATATGATTCCAGAGGACTAATGATCTTAAGTTCTATATATCAGGCCCCAGAGCTGGGAACTGCAGTTTTTAAGTTCACTTGCTTAATCATAGGAGGCTACCTAGAGACTTTCCACTCTTGTTTTTCCTTGTTATGGCCTACCATAGTAAAGGTGACTCAATTATATGGAAAGTCTCCCCAACTTATTTTTGAACCTCTGGACCATTCTCTCTTGTCCAGTGTGAGCAGGTGACCATCTTATAACCATCGTATGATCACTCTATCAGTGGTCATATGCACCATGCTTCACATACCTGAGATCCTCCTGTTGACATACCATTTTTAGTTGATGCATCATTTTTTTTTTGGCAGCTTGAAACCAGGTCTACCAGCGAATGGGATTCTGTATTTTGTGTAGCCCAATCTTTAACAAATTTGGTATCAAGTCTTATAAGAATAAAGCCCTGGTAGAAAGGGGAATCTCAGATTATGAGGATGATCTGATGTCCACTCCATTAGTGGGGACCACGGACCCTTTAATAAAGTGCCATTGGCTCAGACCTCTACCTCCGTACTTTTCTATTGCAGATTGGGCAATTATAGTCACCAAAATATGAAGATTATGCAGAATGGTTTTCAGACATATAACTTAAGGTCAACCTAGGACTGACCAAGCAATTTAGAAAAAAAAGATCTAAATTTTGGCTGACCTCACAGACAAGATCTATAGCCTTTTCCACCTCTTAAATGAATAATTACTATTTTATCTCGCTTCTTTCTCAACTTAAGACCAGCTGAATTGTGCCTAAGGTAATTCTACCTTATTTTGCATCAGTTCTAAGTATAATGTACCTGAACAAAGGGATGGTTTGGTGTTAACTCATTTTGCTTCAGTACAGAAATTTTTGGTTGAATTTTTTTCTTTAATAGCCCAACAATATATTTTACCAGTCTAACCTACCAGACGTATACTTAGCTAAAATAAAATAAGACAAAGAGGTAGTAAGAAGGTATAGTGTATAAAGTAATGAATTTGAGGTCTGGTAGAACTGAGTTCAAATGCCTTTGAAGAAATTTACTAGCCCTGTGACACCATCCATGTCAATTAACCTCTCTCAGATTCAGTGTCCTTATCTGTGAAAAATTTATATTAATAGTGTGTAGGAGGTTAAACCTGTGTACTTGTGACTACTTGTATATTTTTGAACTTGTGAGTTTGGGGAAAACATTTGCCCAGATAAATCTTACTAGCCAAAGTTGATCTAAGGTATTATGTCAATGGAGACCTTGAACACTTACTTTATTCCCATCCTCACTGGTTATTACTGGATAAACAAGACTCATTCTATCTTTAAGGAGACCTCCTGTAATTTAGAGATCACTAATCACAAATAAATTCATTTTTCCCTTGGATTAAATTCTTTAGCTGCAAAAGCTTTCATATTGCTGCCACCCTACACCACCCTCACTTTCTTTTCTGCCTAGAAATAACACCACTTGGCTGTGTACTCTAAGAAAGCTTGTTGTTGTTTGTCCTTCATTTTAAAGAGGACCAATGACATCATAGGGTGGTCTTGACTTGCTCATGAATTAGATTTAAGTGATACAAAGTTACACAAAGTCATAAGCCTCACTCTCTCTTCCAGAGTCAACAAAGTCCAGTGGCAAAGCTAAGGTCAGGATGGTCAGTTAAGGCTGGAGATGTAGTGAATAACCTTGGCATCTTTGTTGTCTGACTGAGCTCTAAGTACCTTCCACCATACCTGCTTCAGCTACCTTCGTGACTGTTGAAACAAATTGCTCTCATCTGTCCATTCTACTGTAGGAAGTCTTCACACTCTTGGGCAGACATTCTCCAACTCAACAATAGGTTTGAAGCCTGTTTTAGCCTTCCTGCCAAGGTGGTTTTACCAGAGTATGGCCACTGCCTATGCCATGGTTGCACAGGTGAGAGAGTTGGGTGGCAGGTGGACACCAAAGGTGGATGAGCAGCCCTAAAAAGGGCTTAACAAGTACTCACACCAGAGATACTAATCCTTCTTAAATACCCCATATTCTTCCAAAGGGAGCTTTAAAAGTTATAAAAATCCAATATTTGCCATAAGAAGTTGAAGCTGATAAAAGTCAGTTAAGTTTTCCTTAGAGCATTAATATTTTTTTCTTTCAGTTTGGTTACTTTATTTGTCCCCTAATGTTGAAACCTGCTCTAACCTCTCCCCTAACTCCAATTTTGTATCTACAGCTGCCTTTTACACATTTTGAATTGGATGGCTAGTCAGCATCTTAAATTCAACACGTCTCAGATGGTAAATGGTTAAAGGATACGAACAAGCAGTTTTCAGTCTAAGAAACCAAAACTATCTATAGTCATATGAAGGAAAAAAAGGCTCTAAATCACTTTTGATTAAATAAATGCAAAATAAAAGAGCTTTGAGGTACCATATCATATCTATCAGATTGACTCATATGACATAAAAGGAAAATGACAAATGTTAGAGGAGATGTGGGAAAATTGGGATACTAATGCACTCTTGGTGGAGTTGCAAACTAAGCCAACTGTTCTGGAAAGCAATTTGGAACTATGCCTAAAAGACTATAAAACTGCATGCCCTTTGACCTAGAAATAGCACTGCTAGGTCTGTATCCAAAAGAGATCCAAAAGAAAAAGAAAAAGGAAAAGGACCTATATGTACATAAACATATTTATAACAGTTCTTTTTGTGGTGGGTGGCAAAAAATTGGAAACTGAGGAAAGGGAAATGGCTGAGAAGTTGTGGTACATTATTATGAGGGAATACTATTGTGCTATAAGAAATGACAAGCAGTATGCTTTGAAAAAAAAAAAAACCAAAACTTGAAAAGACTTATGTTAACTGATGCAAAGTGAAGTGAGCAGAACCAAGAGAACATTGGACACAGTAACAGCAATATCACATGATGATCAACTATGAAAGACTTAGCTATTCTTAGTAATACAATTGATTTAAGATAGTTCAAAAGGATTCAAGATGAAAAATCATATCCCTCTTCAGAGAAAGACTTGATAGAGTCTGAATGCAGATCAAAGCATCTTATTTTTAAACTTTATTTTTCTTGTTTTTATTTTTGGGTTTTAGTCTGTTTTTTTTCACAACATGACAAATATGGACATGACTGTACATGTATAACCTACATCATAATTGCTTACCTTCTCAATGAGAAGGTAAGTAAGGGAAGGAATTTGGAACTCAAATTTAAAAAAAAAAGAATGTTAAAAATGTTGACAAGTTATTGGAAAAATTTTAAAAATAGTATAAACATACCTCAAATGGAACTCATTTCCTCCCAAAGATATCCTGCCCCCAACATTCTCTCACAACACCTTCTGAGTCCCTCAGGTTCCCAACATTGAAATAATACTGATTCCTCACTTAATATCACTATCCCACCTTCAATCTGTTGCCAAGTTTGGTCAATTTCACCTTTGTAACATTTCTCAAATAAGCCCTCTACTCTTCTCTTACACTGCCACTACATTGATTTCAATTAAAATCCCATCTTTCACAGGAAGTCTTTCCCAACCTCTCTAAATTCTAGTGGCTTCAATATTTAATTATTTCTTTTTTTTAATCTTCTATGTAGTTTGTAGGAAATGGTAGAACTGGGTTTTAGCCCAGGTCTTTACTCCAAATTCTGATTTTTTTTCTTCCTTTGTAAAATGCAGTTTTAGCATCTCAAGGTTTTTGCCTCAGAAAGAGAAGAATTAAAGGGAACATTAAACCTCTTCAAGTACTTGAATGGCTGTCATACAGTAGAGGGTATAATCTTATTTCTACTTTGTTCCAGAGGGCAGAATTTGGGTGAAGTTGAAAGGAGGCAAATTGAAGGCAAATTGAATAAGAAAAACAAACACAGGAACAATAAATCCTTTTCTAACAACTAGCACTATCCAAGAGTGTAACATGCTTCCTTAGGGGGTAACAGGCCCTTCTCAGTAGTTATCAAGGAAAGACTGGATCAGCATTTAAGGATATTGAAAGGGGGCCTTTATTTTCAGGTATGGATAGGATAGGTTGACTACTGAAGTGGCCAAATCTGAAATTGCATGATTCTGTTACATCTAAGTGTTTTAAGAGAAACTACTGCTATTTGCTATTTGAACAAAAATTGTAATCCTTTCTAACATAATCATATGGAAAATCTTCAAAACAAATGAAAAGTTAAATTTATTAAATGAAAAACAAACAAAAAAAACCAACACCATACTTATCATGGTAAATTAAAAAGCCAACATAGAAAGAGGATTCAGATGTCATCAAGCTATTGAGTGGATGTTAGAAAGAAGTATAAACCTAAAAGACAAGGACCTTCCTTATTCTACATTAAAGAACACTGGCAAAAAATTTGAAATGAAAAGCAAAGGCTGCTGCCTCATTGTCCTACCACCAAGATTCTTTTTTAAAAAATTATCTAGAATTTTATTTTTCCCCAATTAAATGTAAAAACAATTTTTAGTATTCACTTTTTTTGTGTGTGATCAGTATAATGGATTTATGGAGGGAAAAAATATGTACAAGAATAACATAGAGAAGAGGGCATGTAGAAGCTTTCGTCTCTACTAGTTGAAAGAACACCCACAATATTGAAATTTAGGGTATATAAAACCAATTTACCCATTAATAAGCATTTGCTGAGCACCTATTGTGTGCCTAGTACTAGAGCATGACTTTTTTTTTTTACTGAGAGATTTATTTTATTTTTTATTTATTTTTTAAATTTACTTTTAGTTTATAAGATTCAGTTCCACAATCCCTTGAGTTTCAGATTTTCTCCCCTCCCTTCCCCCCTCCCCCATTGTGGCATGCAATGATGTATAGGATCTGCAAATACTTTCACATTGTACAATAGTCTGGTT
>CM053585.1:146251197-146276230 GCA_028646515.1 Pseudochirops corinnae
ATATAGAAACTTAATTTTGATTAAGCAAAGATTTTCAATATTTAACTCAGCAACAGATATGTGGTCTTTTACCATTTATTTCTGTATTTTGATTTAAAACAAAATTAAAATAAAAATGCTCACACACAAATATGTGGTGGGGAGTGGTAGAAAAATTGTATAAGTTATCTTGCTGAAATATGGAAATTCATTTTAAAATGATATTTAGCTACCTAACAAATCACTGAAAGTAAATACTTAGTTGTTATATATTTATTTAGTTTTCTATTTACTAATAATAAGCATTGTATTAAATTATAAATATACTTAAAATTTAATTACATATATTTATTTTAACAACGTTTACATATAAACTAACCTTCATTTTTAAAAAAATCTTCAATTGTGACTTTCTATTTTTCCAACATTAGCACACCAGCTATACTCATGCAAAATTTCACTGAAAGACTGACTAGAGTTGCCTAGCAATTTATTTGATCATCCTCCAGAGAAAAGAATAGTAACATAAGTAGATGATAAGTTTAAATTGGGAAATTGACTTAATCCTGCAGTGAGAGCTAATATGAGATTTGTTTCTGTAGAAAGTTTATGGTGGTGCATGATGGTTTCAAGATGGCTTGTGATGTGTATGCCTAGCAATTATGATTTTCAAATAGCCTCAAATTTTTGCTTCAAGAATGCAAAGGTCTGGAACATCTTGATCAGCAATTACATTGCTGATAATACATGATTATAGGATAACAGATGGGAATGAGCTATCTAGGATCAGTGTACAAAATTCAAAGGAGAGTATTCACATGATTCTGACCATTCTTTATTAATCTCTCCAGAATCCCAAATCTTTGTGGTAGTGCAGAAATAATGTGATGACATGTTGAGAAACTACAAGAATATATTGCACTTAAAAGTGGTCAAAGTTTGATGTAATCACTGCGTGAACACAAAAACCAGTGAGTACTTATTCATGACAGTTTCAAATTACTGTAGTAACAAAGCCATAAGTTTTTAAACATGTACAAACTTATCACAGAGAAAAAAAATGTTTGTAACATAATTGGACAACAATTTACTATAGGATTTTTAGTGCAAACCCCTTGGGATGCAAGCAGAACATTTGTTCACATTACCAGACCTGGTGCCAATGAGACAAGCATTATCCTTTCAATTTATTCATTCAGTTCTCTGCATGAAAGAATATTAAGCAGTCCAGGCATTATAGATCACAATACCTCCTCCAAATATATATGTATATGTGTGAATTTTGAGCTGAAATAGTTTCTTATGAGCTCACAGATGGTGCATGATGTGTATCATGTACCTCAGAGAGTTGTGATGATATGTAATAGTAGTATGTTCGAGAGACCTTGGAACATGTGTTGATATTATGTAACTGGTTCCATTCTATTAACTATTTATTATATGGTACCTTTTGGGTCATCGGTGCATAAATAACTAGAACTTGGGGTGGAGGAGTGAAGAACCTTCCAAAGGCTTCTAACCTCCTTTGGTTAGACCTCTGTTCTTGGTATGACTTCTTTGAAAATTCCATTTTGGGAAGGGCAATGCTTTCAGGGAAGTGAGGCCTTGGACCCTCTCCCTTTGAGGTCAATATGTAGTCCAGTGAATACTGACCTCAGTTCTTTACCTGTTTTAGCACTTATTCTTTCATTTTAGGTGAGGTTCAAACTTATGAGTTTCAAATGGTCAGAAAAGAAAGCTACCTAGAATTCTGGTAGTTGAGGAATAGATTCAATTTAGGGTCAGGCTCTAAATGAATATTCCAAAGAACGATCAGCAACAGTCAGTGTTAATGGAGAGGAAGATTTGTGTCTGGCACATTTTGACATTATATGTTATGTAGACATTGTACTAAACTGGAGCTCACTCCTTAGAAGCTGAAGCACCAACTGCCAGTTATATGATTCAATGGATTGAAGACACTTGGCCTGGGGTCAGGAAAAACTGAGTCTAAATTCAGCCTCAGAAACTGACTAGCTCCATTACCCTGGAAAAGTCATGAACTCCTTATCTGTAAACCAAGGAAAATAATAATTCCTATTTTGAAAGGTTGTTTTGAACATTGGGTGAAATAATACTTTTAAAGTGCTTCAGAAAGCTTAAAGATTCATAAATGCTCAATATTATTTTTTATTACTAAAGAAGTATAATGAATGGGAAAGTATAATAAAATGGAAACCTAAAATAAAAAAGGGGCCCAGCATTCCTTTCATTAGCAGTCTTCTTTCCTTGAGACTATATGTATGCAGGAACATGTGACTGAATCTAGAGCAGAGGAAGCTTGTAAGGTCAGTAAGTGCTTTGTCCCAGCTGTGGTTTCTTAAGGTTACATGTAGTGACTATATTTGATCTTTGAGGAGATCATTTCAACTGTTCCAGCTTGCTCAACCTTTTTTGGGAGCCCCCAAACTCTTCAGGAATCCTTTGAGCTTTTTGTCTTTATCTTTTAAATATTCAGGTTTATCCTAAAATTAGGTTAATTAGTAAAAGTATCTGAATTGTCTGATGCACTGGGATGATCCTATAAGGGAGATTTCAGTCACTCTATGTATGCAGAAACCTAACAGGTATTTATTTTTGTCCAGTTCTCCAAAGATAGACAAAGATGCTTAGAGATCTCTGCAGAAAGTATGAGGCCCCCTGTTTGTGGAAGGAACAGCTAGAGATATTTTGTCCAGACTCCCATTTGAATTATTCTATGTTCTGATGGGAATTGAGGGGAAAAAAAATCAACCAAAACAGTTTGGTTTCCCACCTGAGGTTGAGGGGATAACTTCTAATTGATCTTAGTTTCCCTAGTGCCTGTAGGGAGAGTCCCAGGTATTCTGAAAGTTTATTTGGGATTAGAGCTTCCCTTTGAAAAGGGAAGTTTGATTTTTTTCCCTATCTTCCTATTTTTCCCTTTTATCACATTTGTCTTATACTTATAGTTTTCATTTTCAGTAATTTCTCTGTTTCTTTTGGTTGGAATGGTTTCTTTTTAAAAGAAGTAGTCAGTGATAAGCTTTGTAAAATGTAGCAAATTATTCTCTGGGATTAGTACCCCAAAGTCAGGTTACTTGACCAACCCCTCAGGGCTCTTGGGGAAGGAATCAGGGGTTTGGCGTATCTTCTCTAACTATCTGCTCAAGTCCTTTTTCTGGTTGTTTTCTGTATCTGATTTCTGACATATTCAGAAATTTTCAGAAGAGCTCCAGGAAGGAAGAAAATAAACATTTATTAAATTTATTGTTAAGTTTTATTAAAAATTGCCTACTATGGAAGAGGCACCATGCTAAGAACTTTACAAATATATTTTTATTTGATCTTCTCAACCACCCTGGGGGATAGATGTTATTATTATCTCAGTTTTACAATTGAGGACACTGAGGTAGACAGAACTTATCTTGTGACTTGTCCAGGGTCACACACCTACAAGTGTATGAAAGTAGATTTGATTTCTGATCTCTTTATCTCCAGGCCTTTATCTACTGTGCTACTTCACTGCTTCTAAGTACCTATTCCTTGTCCTACCTGTTCTTACATATCTGATCGAATAGCAAGCCTAAAGGTTTAAACAAACAATTAATTTAATAAAAATCTATATGAGTACCACTGGTAAAAGTAGTTCCCAAGGAAGTTAAATGGAAGTTCAGGAAGATAAATGTTGATAAAAGTCACAGGCAAGAAGGATAAATGTAGGCAAAAGGTAGGTTCCCTGGGATTCCAGGAACTCCCTGCCTTAAATCTATAAACTGCTTTTGTATTTTTCTTGTCCAAAAAACCAATTCTTGGTCCCAAGTCAATCAACCTGGGGCCAAGTTAACCCCAACTTGCCCAGGTTTACACCTCTGCTGCTTTGCTCACAAAAGGCCTGGCTAGTAGTGTGTGTGTGTGTGTGTGTGTGTGTCTGCATGCATTTTTCTAGATGAGTGTTTATGTGGGTAACCTCTGCCTCCCTGGTTCTACCAGAATCCTCAATCACAAAAATCCCTACAGCCCAATTCAAACTCTTGAGAAGAGGACCAAGGACAGGGCCATGATACATACCCATACTTAGAGAAAACAACATTTATGAACATTCATCAGAGACTAAAAATAAATGCCCAGGCTTGTAGGATGAAAGAAGGCAATTTCACAAAAATCTAGAGCCAGATTTTTTAAACCTGAGATTTGCAGAATCTGGATAGATTCTACAGGGTCTGTGTATTTGGATGAGAAAAATAAACACACATTTCTTTTCACTAGCTTCTTGTTGAAATTTAAAGTTTTCTTCAATTATAATTTAAAAATAAAATATTCTGAGAATGGGTCCATAGGCTTTACTATATTCCCAAAGGCCTCTATGATACACAGAAAAAGGCTGAGAATCCTGACCTAGAGAAAAGAGAGTATTCAGGAGAGGGTTATTAGTAGGAGAAAATGCTACAGAGGCTAAGAAGGATGAGGATTCATAAAAGGTCATTTTATCTGAAAATTAAGAGATCCATCATTGGTAAATATTGAGAGAACTGTTCTGATTGAGTAAAGGAGAAGTCAGATTGTAAAAGAAAGAGAAAAGAATTAGCATTCATATAGTGCCTATTATGTGCCAGGCACTGTGCTAAGCACTACACACACACACATACACACACACACACACACACACACACACACACGCACACACATTTGTTCTTGATCTTCCAGTTAGGTATTGTTATCCCCATTTCATAGCTGAGAAAACTGAGACAGAGATTAAGTGACTTGTTCAGGGTCATAAACTAGTAAATATCTGATTTCACTGGTCACCTGACTTATCTGATCCAAACCACAGTTCTCTATTACTTTCCTGTTTCTCCACCTTCTTTACTATAGACATAAAAATGCTCAGCACTCTCTGATTCATATCCTATTCTTGAGGGTGAGTATTCCTCAAAGACTCTGTCTTGAACCCTCTTCTCTCTCTTTCTCTCTCTCTCTTTCTCTCTCTCTCTCTCTGTATATATATGTATATATATATATGTGTATATATATATATATGTGTGTATATATATATATATATATATATATATATATATACTTTCTTATTTGGTAAATTTCTTAGCTCTTATGAATTCAATTATTTTTACCTTATTTAAAAAAAATCAAAGAGAACTATGTTAAAAATTTTTACAACTATGGTGGTGGGAAGAACTCTTAATCAAGTAAGGTATAGAAGAAGACAAAAACAATCAATTATGATCTCATTCAATTAATTTTTTGGCATAAGTTAAATGAAGGAAGACAATTAGAAGGGAAACCAGAGAGGCAAAAATGCCTTCATCAATTAACATTGATAAAAATCTAATACCCTAAATATTTTAGGGTTGACACAAAATTATTAAAGATGACATTCCCCAATAGATAAGGGATCAAAGAATTTGGACTCTTTAAAGAAAGTATTATTGACTATAATGAGCACATTAAAAAAGACTTCAAATCATTAATAGCAAATAAAAATGAAAATCAAAATGTCTTTAATTTTACCTCATAGTATCCAAAATGATGACATAACATTCAAATTAGTGAAGATAAAAAAAAAGATGGGAAAAATTCATATCAGACACGTTGGGGTAGCTGTTGGAAGATAAGAATACTCTGGTACTGTTGGTAAAGATAGGAAGTGGCTCAAAATTCTTTTTTTTTTTTTTTTTACAAATTGTGAAATATATAAGAAAAACAACTAAATTTTCTGTATTCTTTGATCCAGCTATCTCATTTCTGGGCATATACTGCATATCAAATATATAAGTAAAACAAAAGGATATCATAAATAAAATGTTTATAGACATAGAAAACTGAAAATGCAGAGCTGCTCACAATTAAGGAATGGGTAATAAAAAAAAGGAAAGAAAATAACTATAAAGAGGCCTCATTGTCCAGTAGGAAACTAGAAATAGTGATATAGAAAAAAAGGGGAAAATATGTATGAATGACACAGACGGAAATAAGCAGAATTTAAAAAACAATATATGGAATTACTATAACAATGTAAATGAAGAAATCACTAAAAAGTAATTGAGCTTTTATAAAACTGGGGAAAGTGAAGTTTTTACTCATTAAAAAATATTTTCACTCATATAAATGATACCTCTTCCTCCCAACATAGAGGAAGGAGACTATTAGAAAAGAATAGTATATGTATTATTAGAGAATTGTTTCTATATTGAATATTTTTACATAATTGCTTTTTTTGTTACAAAGATTCATTCTGGAGGGTGGTGGTATAGTAGTAATTGTTGTATAAATAGAAATGTTACTGATTAATAAAAATATATTTTAAAAACTTACAAGATTTTAAAATGTGAAGATTTTTACTCACCAAATAATAATTCTCAGAGAAGTAAAAAAAAATTAGGTCTTTTTTCTGATGCCCAATCTGCAATGAGTTTTCTCATTCTGATCCTGGAACCCTTTAAACATCTGTTTCCAGCTGCTTCTTTGGCAATTGGTTCCATTTTATGTCTGGTTACCCTTTCAACAATCAAGGTCTTTATGTTTATTGCCCATCTGTTTTCTCTCTGCTGGGATAAAACTAGTTCTTAGGTCTCA
This sequence comes from Pseudochirops corinnae, assembly GCA_028646515.1. Taxonomy (NCBI): domain Eukaryota; kingdom Metazoa; phylum Chordata; class Mammalia; order Diprotodontia; family Pseudocheiridae; genus Pseudochirops; species Pseudochirops corinnae. The sequence goes on from CM053585.1 coordinate 146,257,765, forward strand.
TGTTTATCAAGCATGTGCCCTATGCTTTGAAACTCCTTCATATAGGTACTCAGTGAATATTTTTTTGAATGGAACAAAACACAAATAACTCTGTAGTATGAATGTTATAGTCAGGAGCAAGAGCTGACCTGATTTGGATCCATCTGAGTGCTTGTAAAGAGTGTTTCTGAATGAGAAATCATTTCCTCTCACCCCTTTCCCCCCATTTCCTCACAGAACTAAGTAAGACCTAACATATGGCAACCATTTAAATGCTACTTAATGCCTGACTAGTATTCCTTGTCTGCTCTGTCCTTTACTGAAATGGTCTTTCTGTTAGTCCTTCCTTAAAGTAGAGTGATATTGCTTTTGGTTCATGACTTATTTAAATTCAGAGACTGTTTTTCTTCATGAGGCATGGATAGTGGCTGATGTTCCCAGAATGGAAGTACCCAGAACCCAAATCACTTATTAAGTATGAGAAACACATTTCAAAGTAATACAATCCATGTCCTAGTAGGTTAATTTTAATGATGAGAATTTTAAAGCAGTCAACTCAGCTAGAGTAAATTCAGCTGCAAGAGGATTATACATCAAAGATAATAGTCACTGGTATTTTTGACTAGTTCTGACAAATGAAATATGAAATGCTCACTCCCAAAATAACACCTATTCAGAAGTCACCTTATACCTGAGGAAATTGTGGATACAAATTGAGAACCTGAAAGCCTGTTTCTCAGGTTAGTGATGAGGCAACTGAGTTTATTTAAATCTATAAAGAAAATCCCTGGGATTGCTGAAGATCTGTATGAAGAGAATGGATTTCATCATCTATTCTGATTTCCAGATGAGATTTAACCAATTCAGAAAAATAATAAAGATAGTGGTTCTGAAGTTTGTATAGTGCTTTAGGGTTTTTAAAACAGTTCACATACATACATAATTTTCAGAGAAACTACATGGGATGAGTATCACAGGCATTATTATCTTCATTCTATAGATGATGAAACAAATTCAAAGATGTTAAGAGTTTTGAACATGTCCATACAGCTAGTAATTTTTGGAGTCAGGATTCAGTAGAGACTTCTCTTGATTCCAGGTTCAGCACTCTTTCCCACTATGTCCTATTGCATGATAGCAAGACTCTTATTTCCTGTGAACAGTAACAAACATTAAATAGGAAGCTGAATTGTTGAATAATGGGCAGAAAATGAAGATTTCACAAAAGTGATGATGACATATCATAAATACAAAATCAATGAATTGCAAAACATTTATTAATCACCTATTATGTGCCAGGCACTATCCTAGTTCCTGGGATAACAAACACAAAAATGAAACAGTCCTTGTCTCTAAGGAACATTGATTCTATATAATATTGTATAGAATTACAATGTATGGTAAAGTATATTACTAAATTATGACATTCATTTACTCCATTTAATGAAGCCAGTTGTTGATTTAAACATTGTTCTTTTCAAGCTTGTTGGGAGAAGTCTGTTGCCTAGTTTCTTGTCTTCCATAGGAAGGGGAAAAGCTTCATTCTGTCACACTAAGTCTTCTGACTTCCTTGGGAAGTCAAAACACATTTGACACATTTCTGTCAAAAGGGCAGTTTTCTGCCTTTGGGATAAAAGGAGAAACATTATCCCAAAGTGCACTGTCTCCTATCAGTCTCCTGCCTTTGGAGGAAGAGGAAAACATAATTTCTTTAGCCTCTCTCCTCACTGCTCCCCTCACCTGAGCTACCTATTATTGTGAGAGGTCTCTACCCTAAGGCTAAACTCCTAGGGACATTCATACCCACCTGAACTCTTTACTTAGTTATTAACAACCCTCTCTACTCCAATAATTCTGAACCACTAAATGACTTTATTCAAACCCATTTCTCCCCCCATTCCCCACTTCCTGATACCCTATTATCATTCCTTTAACCTAATCCCTGACTCCCAATGTCCCACCCTACTACTACCCATACCTTTTATTGTGCTCTCTACAATGCTTGCTCCGTAGGTAACAAATTTGTTTTCATCTTAAACCTTTTCCTTTTTACTCTTTCCATCTTCTGAGTCTCACTGAAACTCAGTTCCCTCTTGATGATAAAATATTCTTGGCCTCCCTTTTTATCATTGGCTACACTTTCACTCACCTTCCTCCTCACTGATTGAGGTGGTGAACTGGAATACTCTTTGCTCCTCATTGCCATTTCTAGGTTCTCTCTCCATGACCATCATTTGGTAACCTTCTTTCTTTCTTTCCTTCCTGCTTTCTTTCTTTCTTTCTTTCTTTCTTTCTTTCTTTCTTTCTTTCTTTCTCCTCCTCCTACTTCTCCTCCTCTTCCTCCTCCTCCTCCTTCTTTTGAAGTTTACTCATTCTATATCTACATTACATCAAAATGTTGGTAGTTGTTGTTTGCCAGCCTCTGGGACACTCTCCTTCTTTCCTCAATGAATGCCTTGCCAAGCTCATAGTCTTTGTTTTCTCCTCAAATCCTGCACTCATTGCTAGGGGGCTTTAACATACATATTAATACTTCCTCAAACAATCTAACCTAGCAGTTCCTTAATTTACTCATTTCACATGACTTATTCCTCTAACCCACCTCAGTTACACACAAAAATGGCTGTACCTTTAATGTTGCCATCATTAACAAATGCACCATTTCTACTCTGAAATTACTCTATCTGGTCACAACCTGTTGTCATTCACCTCTCCCTCTGCCTTAAAGCCTCAAGCTCTACTCTTTATCTTCATTGTGAATTCCAATTCCTCAGACCATTGTTTTACCTAGGCCAACACCTCTGTACTAGCTACATTATCCTCTTGTCCCAATCATGATCCCTTCATTAACTAGTTGAACTGTGCACTATCCTCTTTTCTCAAGTCCCTTAACTCTTACCATATTTTCAATCTTGCCCTGTCAAGTCTGTCTTAGATTACTCCCATCCTCATCACTCCTACTAGTGTGCTACAAAATAAAATTGGAGAAAATAATGTATCCATTCTGACTGAGTCCATGACAATTTCATGTTACAAATTTCAAATGTATCCTCACCATGGAAGTCTTTTTACACTTCCCTAATTAACTCACTCTCTCTCAGCTTAGCAGTTTTTCCAAACCTTGTATCCCTCCTCAATCCAAGGCTATTCCTCCACTCTCAGTTGAGAACTTTTTCTTAAACCATTAAACTACTGAGACTATTCAATAAGTTATCCCCCTTTTCCCCCCTCTCATCTTCTCATATCATGCATATGTCTTCTGACACTATCTCTTCCTTCACCCCTTTCTCACATGAAGAGGGTGCTCTTCTCCTTCCCAAGGTTAATTCCTTATAAGCATAAGTGATCTCATTCTATCTCATCTCCAACAGATTGCCCTCTCTCCTGTGGTCACTCTCACCTTCAGTTTTTCCTGTCTACTGACTGCTTCCCTACTGTTGACATGCTCATGTCTCTCCCATCCTAAAAAAATTCTGATTTGATCTATCTATCCTTATTAGATATTATCCCATGTCTCTCAACCGTTATGTGGCTAAACTCCTTGGAAAGACCATCTACAATTGACACTGCCACTACCTTTCCTTTAGCTTTCTACTTAATTCTCTATAGTATGTCTTCTTATCTCATCATTGAATGAAGTTTCTCCCTCTAAAATTATCAATGTTTTCTTAATTGCAAAATCTAATGGCCATGTCTCAATCCTCACCCTTTTAAATCACACACACACACACACACACACACACACACACACACACACACCCCACAAAACTAATCTGTTGTCAAGTCTTTTAGCTCATTCCTTTGATATATTTCTCACATATAAACTCTCTTCTCCTCTGATACTGCCATCCTTCAGGTACAGGCCCTTATCACCTCATGCTTGGATTATTGCAATAGCCTTCAAGTTTGTCCCCCTGTCACAGAACTCTTCCCACTAATTCATCCTCCATTCATCTGGCAAATGAATCTTTCTAAAATTCATATCTAGGGTAGTCATGTTGCACTCCTATTCAATAAATTCCAAGAGCTACTTATCACATTTAGGATTAAATATAAAAATCTTGTTTGGCATTCAAAACCTTTTGCAAACTGACTCCTTTCTCTCTTGACAGTATGCTTGTACCTTGCTCTATGTATATACTTTTCACTCAAATGACATTTGTTGTTCATTGCACAGAATATTCCATTTTCCCATCCCTAAGCATTTCTTTGATTTTCTTCCATTCCTTCTCCTCTCTGACTCTTAATGTCTCTACTAATGAAGCTTATCTCCATTTTAATGTTTTCATGTTATCTTCCTCGGTAGACTCCTTGAGAGTAAGGACTGTCTTTTGCCTTTGCATGTAATTCCTTTGTTTCATACTGTGCCAGGCACAAAATGAAAAGTGATTATTGTGATAAAAGCTCATTGATTGAGTGATTGAATTAATTGCTGGATTTGCCAAAGACATTATGAACCAAAATTTGACTAAAGGAGCCAATTTTATTTTAACAATTTCTTTGCATACATATGATGATACTATATTTTCTCAATGGAATAGGGAACAGCAGACAGGAAAACTGGAATCTAGCTACTAATTGGATAATCATTAAGGACAGAGGAGATATAATCTGCTTTCTAAAACATATTGTTAATTCAGTTTGACCTCTTTTAAGAAAACATCTCTTCAGTCTACCTGTCATCTTCTGTAACAGGAATTCTTACATTCTTAAATGTTTTGCCTTTAAACCTTTTATTTTTCAATTTTGAGTTCCAAATTCTCTCTCTCCTTCAGCCCCTTACACACCTGTTGAGAAGACTAGCAATATAATACCTTCATACATGTAAAGTCATACAAAATATTTTCATATTAGCCATGTTACCAAAAAAGCAAGAAATAGAAAGTGAAAAATATGCTTCAATCTGCACTCAGTTTATCTCTCTCTCTCTGGAAGTGGATAGCATTTTTCATAAGTCCTTTGGAATTATGGATCATTGTATTGATTTAGAGTAGTGTATCAGGAGTTCTTAATGTTTGTGTGTATTTATTTATTGCTTGTGTGTGTGTATGTGTGTGTGTGTGTGTGTGTGTGTGCTTGTATGTATGTGTTAGGCTTCCTTAGCAAACTGGTAAAAATCTTTGGCTTCATTCTCTAAGCATTTTTATTATTTTTAATTTTTATTTACTCATTTTTAAAAATAGTTTAAGAAAAAATTTTCAGTTCCAAATTCTCTTCCTCCCTTAAGTCCCTTGCCCACCCATTGAGAAGGCAAGTAATATAATACCCATTATACTTGTGAAGCTACACAAAGCGTATTTCCATATTGGCTGTTTTGCCCCCAAAAGCAAGAAAAATAATGCTAAACAATGCTTCAGTCTGCCCTTACAGTTCATCAGTTCTTGTTCTAGATATGGATAGTATTTTTCATCATGAATCCTCTGGAATTGTCATGGATCGCTATATTGATCAGAGCAACCAAATCTTTCACATTTGACTATCAGTATCCTATTGTTGTTACTGTGCATAATGTTTTCCTGGTCCTGTTCACTTCACTATGCATCAATTCATGTAAGTCTTCCCAGGTTTTTTTTGAAACCATACTGTTAATGATTTCTTACAGCACAATAATATCCCATCACAATCACATACAACAACTTGTTCCCCATGCCCCAAATGATGGACATCTCCTAAATTTCCAATTCTTTGCCACCATAAAAGTGCCAATATAAAAAGCTTTGTACATATGGGTACTTTTCCTTTTTCTTTCATCTCTTTGGCATACAGAACTAGTAGGCAGAGGTGTTTCTGAGTCGAAGGATATGTACAATCTTATGGAACTTAGGATATAATTCAAAATTATTTTCCATAATATTTAGACTAATTCACAAATCTACCAATGGCAAATGGTGTCCCTATTTTACCACTTTCCTTTCAGTCTTTTTCATTTCCCTTTTTTTGTCAGAGAAGCGAAACTAACAGGTGTGAGGAGGTACCTTAGAGTTGTTTTAATTGCATTTTTCTAATTTTTAGTCAATTTACAGTATTTTTATATGAATATGGATAGCTTTGATTTCTTCACCTGAAAACTGACTATTCATATCCTTTTGACCATTTATCAATTAAGAAATGGCTTTCAATTTTTTTAAAATTTGACTCATTTTCCTCTGTATTTGAGAAATGTGACCTTTATTAGAGAAATTTCTTGTAAAAATGGTTCCCGTTTTTCTGTTTTCTTTCTAATTTTGGCTGCTTTATTTTTATTTGTACAGAACTATTTTAATTTCATGCAAGTCAAAATTTCTATTTTGCCTATCATAATCCTCTCTATTTCTTGTTTGGTCATAAATTCATCCCTTATTCATAGTTCTGACAGGTGATTTTTCCCATGCTCTCCAAATTTGCTAATATCACTCTTTATTTCCTGTCATTTAACTGCTTTAATCTTATATTGGTATGCAATATGAGATTTTTGTTCTATGACTAGTTTCTACCACATGGTTCTCCAGTTTCCACAAAATTTTTGTTCAATAGTGAGGTCTTACCCCAAAAGCTTGGATCTTTGGGTTTATCATACAAATGCTATATTGCTATGGCCATTTATTTCAGCATATTGTACACTTAATCTAGTCTACTAAGCAACTACTCTATATCTTATATTACCAGATGGTTTTGATGATTCCTACTTTGCAGTACAGTTTGAGATCCGATGTAACTAGACTACCTTTCTTCACTTCTCCTCCTTCCTCTAGCCCCCTGCCATTGATTCTGTTGATATTCTTGACTTATTGCCCTTTCAGATAAATTTTGTTATTATTACCTCTAGCTCTATAAAATAATTCTTTAGTAGATTGACTGGTAAATTAATTGGAAATTAATTGGGAAAAGTAAATTAATTTAGGTAGTATTATTATTAGAATAATGTTTTGAAATGCAAATATATTACAAAGGAAACACATTTTATTAAAATGCACATGATCAAAATACATTTGTATATATGTGTGTGTATGTAGGTATGTATGTGCTGACCTCATTGTTGCATGCCTGTGAAACCTGGACAGTATAATAGTGCCATGCCAAGAAACTGAATCACTTCCTTTTGAATTGTCTTAGGAAGATTCTGAAGATCACCTGGCAGGATCAGACACTGAGGTCCTCACTCGAACTAAGTTGCTATGTTTTCAAACTCTGCTTCAGAGAGTGTAACTCTGATGGGCTGGCCATATTGTTTGAATGCAAAATGTATGCTTGCAAAAATGACTACATTATGGAGAACTAACACTGGGCAAGTGTTCATCTGGTGTTCAGAAGTGATACAAGGACACTCTCAAGGTCTCTCTTTAGAACTTTGGAATTGATTGTGTGACATGGGCAACACTGGCATAAGACTGCTCATTATGGTGTGCCAGCATCAGAGAAAGTGCTGTGCTCTATGAGCAAAGCAGAATTGAAATAGTTCAAAAGAAATGCAGATGTACAAATTTAGAGAATACACCCCAAATGTTCACATAGACTATTTGTGCCTGACCTGTGGTAAAGCATTCCAAGCTCATATTGGTCTAATCAGTCATAGTTGGCCATATTGAAACTTGACTCTAGCATAGTGATGTCATTTTGGTCCTTTTCAAGAATGAGGACAACCATATACATGTATGTGTGTGTGTATGTATATGTGTGTCTATCTACCTATACACACATATATATTTCAAGCGTTATAGCTTTTATTACTCATAACACCTCTGCACTGTGCTTCCACTATTGATTAATTATTTAATAAGCTTTTAGAAATAGGTATTTATGAAGAATGAACAATACACAAAAACCATACAATAGTTAATACAAAACAACTCTGCAAAAGTCTTTTTGTCACAGTCTCCCATAAGTGCATTCAGAGTTCAAAAAATAGGCCAAATTTAGAGTATGTGGAGCAAAACTAGTAAATCACAGATTCATTTTGGAGTCCTTAAGATATTCCCCTAAGGATATAGCATTTCAATAATTGTAGAGCATTTGAAATCACCTTTTTAGTCAAGTTTGTGCATGACTCCCAATTCAGACAATGCCAGAGTGCTAACAGTAAGATGATGGGGACAAAAGGGGTGTCCGAAATCATCCAGATGCTTTGAAGGGAACTTAATCTCACTGGGTCTAGGGAGAAGATGAATACTGATACCGAGGCCAAGAGTCAGGCCCGTGGCTCTTTTCCTTAGTCACCACCCAAATGATTCCAGCTTCTTGGCTTGGCCAGAAGAAGATTACCAACTTAAACTGTCAAGTGCCCAAATGTCTAAATTCTGAATTATTTTGAGATTTTTATAGAATCCTCAGAGGGTTTGTAAAAGTTTTCTCAGACAAGACAAATTATTTCCTGTGTAATGTTCCCTCCCTTTCATCCAATGACTTTCAAGGACTTGATTTCAAAAAATTGATCATGACTTTAAAAAATTAGTTTAAAGTCTATGATAGATTTATCAATAAAGATGTCTAGGACCTGAGTGAAATCTAGTTTGCACTTCTGACTGAATAACTGATTGTTCTCATATGACAAATATATGAGGGTACGAGTTCTTGTCATTTATTTAAAGTGGGGCAGACTGACTCAGTTGTCTCTAACATAACATTGATTTGCTGCTGTTCTTTAACACATTTTGTATGTCTTGAGAAAATTTCATAAGAAAAAATGGGCCTAAATTGGTGTACTAGGGTTTGAGGTAGGGCATGAGAATGAAATTCTTGATGGTCAAAGTGTCAAAATACTGGATGTCCTAAAAATGATATGCCCCAAGCTCCTATCTCTGCAAAATTACAAGGAGAATCAAATCTGTATGGCTTAGGTTTTCACATTTGGACAAAGTGGTAGACTGAGCAGAGGAACATTTAATGCCCTGTCTGGCAAAAGGCAAACACTCTTTAAAAGATTTTTGACCTATTTACTTTTCTTTATATCCCTAGCATTTTCCCTAATGCTTGACAAATAATAAACACTTAATAAATTCATTTCCATTGATTGATATATCAAACAAGAACACTTTCTTCTGAGACAGTATGTAGTCTCCCTTGATTGGTTTTGTTTCAGCAAAGCCTACAGGCATACAAAAGCTCAAAAAACTTTTTATTCCAATGATTTGTTGCCATTTTGGATTTCCATTAAGATACAATTTCTAAGCTCAGTTGTTAGAGAAGCATGCCAAGCACAGGCCATCTATGGCAATCTCTCGGGGAAAATTTTGCATGAAGAATCATTTGGGAATAACCTTCATAGACAAATAAAAACTCAAAAAGCACAGTTCTCTTACTCTTTGCTATCAGAAATGGAGGGTGTTATGCCTGGCTGCAATTAAATTAGAATTCCATGTAATCATACCATTGGCCTGACTATCACACTAAACAGAGCATCTCCACCTATGTCTAGGTGAGTGGGTAGAAAGCAATAGTTTTTTTCCTGGATGTTTTGTTAGACCATCTCTAGAATCTATCTTTTAAAGGTTCTCCCATTGCTTATGCATCATGTATACTGAATTTGAGTTCTTAGATGAAGAAATCAGTGTACATTGTTATATGAATTTTTAAAAATGTTTGTTTCCCTTCTCAAAATCAGAAGTGTACAATAAGCTGTGAAAAATGAAGTGCCATCAAAGGCCATTTTCTCCAGGGAGAAAATATCATAAGTATTCTTTTACTAGAGCAAGTTAAAGAATGATTGCTGTAGAAAATTTTATAGAACCTAGTTTTTCAACTCAGTGGTATCTTCCATATCTAATGGGAATTAGATAAACACAAGTTTTTTTTTCTTTTCCATCTTGTTCTCTCTTCTTGCACCTCTTCCTTCTTTCATCTCTCTCTCTCTCTCTCTGTCTCTCTCTCTCTCTCTCTCTCTGTCTCCCTCTCTCTCTCTCTCTTTGCTGTTTCTAAGACCCAGAGCAAAGTCTTTCAGCTGCAAATTCATAGACCAACCTGCTTAAAATGCATGGCAGAAGATCTGAATATCCATTTTGGCAGACATTCCTAAAATTCCCTGTGTTCATCTCTATTTGAATTCTTCTTAAATAACTTCAAAGAAGTTTTGCAATATACAGTGTGCTTATAATTCAATAAAACTATCAAGCCACAAAGTTGAAGTATCTTATTCATTGAACAAGCCACATACGTGGCATGAAACAGAATGGAAAATTTGGCCAAGTAAAAGAATTTATCTAAGCTTTTAAATTTAAACCGAGGAATACAGGTTCACATTTTGAGTAAGTTTGGTAGCGTTGTACATTTGTCTATCTGTCAGCTTGTACGTATATCTGTTTATGATAGACAGTGTGACGTAATGGATTGAAGTTCTGTCTCTCATATATGCTAGCTGTTTGAATATAACAGAATCATTTAACTATTTTGCACCCCCAAGCAATTTCTAAGATCATAAATTGCTTTGGGAATCTCCATTGAAGAAGGCTGCAGGTTTCCCTCAGTGATGATATGTCTGGATTGGAAAACAAAAAGATGTGTTTTTCAGAGAATGTGTTCTTTCTTCATACCTGAAACTTATTAACTATATAATTATAGGAAAGTGATCTCTCTAAAATTCAGTCAATCGTCTAAGACTCTAAGTTATGGACAGATTACCATGCAAATTGGTGGAGATACTCTCATGTATCCTGCTGTGTATTAAAACTGTACTCCCAAATAGGGACTACCCAGAAAAAAAGGAGAAACAGGGATTCCTGAGTGGTCATAACTCTATAGTATCTTTCCATCCCAGAAACTTCATTCTCTCTATTCCAAACTATGCATAATTCCTGTTTACCGGGAAAATTAACTACTCGTACTCCTCTGTCCATTCCACACCTGATAACACAGCCAATTTATGTCTGACATGATGACACTGATTTGATGTTCTGTGATAATGTAGATTCTGAAATCTCTAATGGTTTTTAGTAGTAACTTGCTTCAAAATAAGTTGATGGAAAATGTTACTGAGAAGCATTGACTTCTGTCAAAAATGTGAAATCGAAATGAATCAGAAAGTCATCTATTTGAGAAGTGTCTATAGCTTACTAGTGTAATTCTACAAAAATCCTCTTGAGTGTTTGCAGTTATTGAACCATATGTTTCTTGGAATCCCTGAAGTCTTACTTCCCACACAAAGAAAAGGTGCTGTCAACATATCAGCAATTTTGCATTTAGTATAAGAACTTTAGCAGACCCTTAAAAGCTTCTTTCGTTCCTCTGGGATTCTTTTTAAGAAAAGATTTGTAAGACTTAAATGAAAATGCACCCATATGCTGTATTGTTTGTACCACAGGCTACAAACACAACATTTCTCTTTCAGACTCTACTTTTGTCTTCAAGCATAGGGGTGAGAAAAGGAATAATGTAGCTCAGTTGGATGGCCAAGTTGGTCTTCTTTATGGATTTTCAATCTTTTTTTTTTTTCTGAGACTCCTTTTTTCCCTGTTATGTTACCTGGGGCTTATTGGACAACGTGCAGATGGTTTTCATATGTTACGTGTGACTCAGTCCTCAGGGGACTATAATTTTAAAAATGATTATTTTATTTACTGGGATGTTTATTTATTTATTTTGTTCTCCCAGATGGACAAAAATTTGTACCTTTGGTGTAGATTAAAACAACATTAACAACAAATACAGAAAGGGTATTTTCCCTCTTCTTGATATAGACAAATCAATTCAAATCACCAAACATTTAATAAACAACTTTCATGAGCAAGGTACCTGCCTAGGTTCTTAGACACAATAAAAAAAAACAAACAAACAAACATTAGAACCAGATTCTACCCTCAAGGAGCTTACATTTGACTGGAGGGAGGAAGAATTTGTGCACAACAAACAAATGCAGATCATTCCAAAAGTCTTAGTATAGCTTTAAGCTGTTAAACTTTGTATTAATTTGACTATATTTTAAACAATGTCCCAAAGGTCTTGGTGCAGCCTTAAGCTTTAAGAGCTTAAGCTTTTATGACTTTAAACTTCACTAAGACTTTTGGCCCACTCAATACAAAGTATAGTCAAATTAATACAAGGTGTATTTAGGAGGCAAAGAATGGTAATAAACAGATGGATCAAGAAAGGTTTTTTTTTTGTAGGAGATGACCACTGAGGTTTGCTTTGAGGGAAATTAAAGATTCTATAATGGAATAATAAAGGGGGAATACATTCCACTTATGGAGGATCAATTGCGTAAAATCAAGAAAACAGAAGATGAAATACTTTGTCTTGGGGAGAGCTAACAGATCAGTTTGACTGGAATATTAAGTATATGAATGAGGTGGGGGGAAATAAAATTACAGGAATGACATTTGAGAGTCCAACTATGGAGGAATTTGAAAACCTGACTGATGATTTTATATTTTATCCAAAGGGCAATCAGGAGCCACTGTACATTTTTGAGTGTGTGTGTGTGTGTGTGTATGTATGCATAACTTATCTGTACCCTCTGCTCTTAAGAATCCTCTGAAATGAGGGAAAAGCAGAGAGTTCTCCCAAAAACCTCCCTTTTAGGAGGGCATTCAAGTCAACCATTGCTTCATTATACACCAGATTGCACTCTATTGGACTTCTTTGATTTACCCCCAGGAACTTCTTTATACTGCAAGATCACATCAGCTTTAATACTCACAACTCATCAATACCCTGTCTCCCTGAGACTTCTCTAAATGGAAGTGGCAATAAAGAACTCTTCTCCAAACCTCTATTTAAGGAAGGTGCCCAGTACAGCCATCTCTTCATTTCCCACCAGCTATGCATCTTTGCATCTTTGTACTTCATCATGTTCCTACAATTTTTCTCCCTGGCCTTTTTTCATCTTTCTTTTGTTTATTGTCTTCCCTTATTAGATTGTAAGTATCTTGAGAGCTGGGAGTCTTCTTTCTTCTATTTGCATCTTCAGCACTAACATAGTGCCCAACATATAGTGGGACTCAACAAATGTTTATTGACTGACAAACTCTCTCTCTCCCTCTCTCCCTATTTCCCTCACTCCTTCTCTCTCTCTCTCTCTCAGAGTCTGGGATGACAAGGCCAGATATATATTTTAGCAATACCAATTTTGCAAATGTTTCTAAAATTCCCTGTGTCAGACTCATTGAATTCTTCTTGAATAAGTTTAAGGAATGGTATTTGGAAAATGAATTGGTGTAGAGAGAGACTGGAAATAGGAGATTTAGTAGGGAAGCTATGATAATAGGCCCAGCAAGGAATGATGAGGTACTGGATTAGAGTAGACATAGTGCAAGTCAGATTAGAGAGATATTGTAACTGTAGAGTTAATAAGTCTTAGCAACTAAATGGATATGTGAATTAGGTAGAGGGAAGACTTTAGAATGACACCAAGGTTGTAAACCAGTGGGAAAAGATGGTGATGCCACCAACAGAAATATGATACAGAGGCTGGGGGGTGTTTTGGTAAAAGTATAGATTGTTCTGTTTTGGACATATTAAAATTGAGATAACTGTGTGATATCCAGATTGAGAAATCCAGTAGATAATTGGTAATTTTGTACCAACATTCAGGAAATATATTAAGACTAAATATATAGACTTGACATAGAGATAATGGGAGTTGATGAAATCACCAAGCGATAATATACATACAGACATACATGTATATATAAGTAGATAATGTATATATGTATATATAATGTAGATATGTGTGCATGCATGAATATTCATATATGTCTACGCAGATATGCACATATATGTATGAGGAAGGAGCAAGAGGGGAGTAGAGGAGGAAAGTGTTTAGAATCAAGCATTGAGAAATGAATACATTTTGTAACTCTGGGGATGAGGAACTAGCAAAGAAGATGGAGAAGTAATGATCAGATAGAAAGGAGAACTAAGAGAAATTAGTGTCACAAAAACAAGGTGAAGAGAACCTCCAGAAAGAGAAGGTGATTGGTAGTGAGAAAAGTTACAATTTTTAAGTATAGGGACTGAGAAAAGGCCATGAGATTTAGTAGTACCATTGGTAAACTTCCAAAGAAAAGTTTCATTGGAGTGATGATATCAGAAGTTGGAAAGCCATGCACAATCAGCTTTCCAGAGGACTGTTGCCAAGAACAGCTTTCAAGATTCTGATTACATAGTATAGTGAACTCTCTATTTATTCAATAACAAATCAGAGCCAAACATTCACAGAAAATTAAGGTACAACATTCACAGTGTTACAACTTATCACAGAAAATCAAAATACAGCATTGATCATGTCACAACTCAAAAACTTATCACTAAAATGGCCACATAGTTTTCACCAAAGTGGTCATATAGTTTTCAACAAAGTACATTCATTTAGTCAATCACAAAATTCTTAATTCAGTCACAAAGTACAAAAGTCAAAGTTCTCCACCCCTAGGTCACAGTAAATGATAATCTTCTCAGTCAGTACACAGTATCCAAGTAAAGTCTTCTTTCAGCTTGGTGTGAGGCTGGCTCTCAGCTTCCATGGTTCCTCTTCCATGGGTTCAAAGGTAGGTGGCTCCCAGTTCCTTGTCCAGCTCCTTGTCCAGTAATTTGTTGAGTTCTCATTCCATATTGAAGTTCACAGTGTCCAGTCCGCCTCAAGTCCTTCACAGTCCCTGTTTCTGGGAAGATAAAGCTTGACAGAGCCACAATAATATTCATGCACATTGCTGGCACCATCAATTCATTATCTTCCTGAGAAATGAACTCAGACCCACCCACAAGGTCCAAGAGGTCAGCACAAATCATCAGTAAAAATCCCAGGACCTTCAAAACCCTCCTCTAGGACTTCTGTAAACACACAACCAAAAAATCCCTTCAGGACTTCCAGTAAGGTTATACAGATACTTCTGTAAAGAGTATCACAAATATCAACAAAGACAGAGCAGGCAGAGTGCTAGGATACCATAAGTTTTCTCCTCCTTGACTCTGTGACCACCAGAGTCATATTCTCAATTCTTCCTGTCTCTAGCCCTGTGGCTGTACTTATATTGTCATTAGCTCCTCCCCAGGAGTTCATAAGTTCTAGGGTTCACAAGTTATAGGGTTCACACATTCTGGTTCTTAACAGACTTGATATAAGGCTCAAAAGAAACTGGAACTGAAAAAAGGTGTTAATTCAATAGCTGAAACAAGGTGTGAACTACTTTTGTGCTTGCCTTTACAGAAGCTTGTTTTCAAAAGATAAAGAAGTGAGTAGGAGTTAAGAAAACGAGAGCAACAAGAATAGACAATCCATTCTAGTAATGTATTATAGATGATAATTGCATTTCTTTCCCTTCTATTAGCACAGGTCTTACAAATGATTCTTCATCATTTTTATTGGTCTCAATCTGTCCTCTACTTTAAACCATCTTAAGTATTCCATGTTTACTAGCTCATTGATATCTTGAGAAGACTGTGGTTTCTTTCCCATAGACATAGATGAAGTTTCATTAATAACAATAATAAAAGGATAACATCTTGTTTACATTGGACTATATTCGGTTATGTGGTGGATACACAGCAGTATGACAATTGGAAATATTTTAAAGTTTTTAGGCAGTCAGAAGCCTGAAAGAGAAGTCAGGTGACTCTTTACACCTTGATTTTTTGTGTGTTTGGGCCACCTGGAAAGTAAATCAATGACCGGAGTCAACTAGGTCTGAAAGACAGTTTTGATAGAGATTAAGGAAAAGCTAGCTTACCCTCTGAGGGGCAGAAAGTTAGGGTATTAGTGCCATCACAGATAATCTCTAATGTAATTTCTAACTCTTAACCCTGTGTTCCTGTATTGGCATAAGGCAAGAAATCTGTTCTCAAAGGGTTTTTACACTTTAGCAGTGTTTGTTTTTAAAAAATATATTTTTTCTAATTTATAATTTACTATAAATATTTTTCTTTCAAATTTTGAGCCCCAAATTCTCTCTCTTTCTCTTCAACACACTCAACTACTTACTGAGAAGGCAAAAAATATGAAATCAATTATACATGTGAAATTATGCAAAATATTTCCATATTAGCCATATTTCAAAAAAAGGAATAAAAGTTAAAAAGTAAGAAAATATATTTCAATTTTCACTCAGAATTCCTAAGTTCTCTCTCTGGAGGTGGATAGCATTTTTTTATTTTAAATCATGAATCCTTTGGAATGTTTTGGATCATTCTACTGAACAGAATAGCCAAGTCTTTGATAGTTGATCATCATTTTAACATTGTTGTTATTGTGCACAATGAAATCCCAGTTCTTCTTATTTCACATTGTATTACTTCACATAGGATTTGCCATTACCATCATACACTGCAACTTGTTTAGTCATTCTCCAACTGATGAACATCTCCTTGATTTCTTTACCACCACAAAAATAGCTGCTATAAATAATTTTTACATACACATCCTTTTCCTTTGATCTCTTTGGAGTACAGATTTAATAGTGGTATTACTGGATCAAATGGTACATACAATTTTATATCTCTTTGGGCCTAATTCCAGGTTGTATTCCAGAATGGTTAGACCAGTTCATTACTTCATCAACAAGTGAATTATTTTCCACTCATGCCTTCCAGCAATTATTATTTCTGCTAGGTGTAAAGTCACACATCAGAGTTGTTTTAGTTTGTCTTTCTCTAATCAATGCTGATTTAAAACATCTTTTCATATGACAATAGATAGCTTAGCCTGAAAGTCCTCTATGTCATTAAATAGCTAGTCCTCTGATCCCTGAAAGATTATTCTCAATTTTGTTGGGTAGGTGACTCTTGGTTGCAATCCTAGTTCTTTTGAACCCCAGAATATCATATTTGAAGCCCCCTACTCCTTTAATGTACAAACCACTAAATCTTATGTCATACTATGGTTCTCTACTATTTGAATGGTTTCTTTTTGCCTTGTTGAAGTGCTTACTCTTTGATGAGACTTCGGGAATTTGGATGTACTATTCCTGGAAGTTTTCATTTTGGGATCTAAGGAGGTGAATGGAAACTTTTTTCAGTTTTTATTTTACCCTTTAGGTCTAAGATATTAGGGAAGTTTTCCTCAATAATTTCTTGAAATATGGTGTCTAGGCTCTTTCTTTAATCATGGCTTTCAGTTTGTCCAATGATTCTTATATTATCTTCCCTAGATTTATTTTCCAGGTTACTTGTTTTTCTTGAGATATTTTATATCTTTTCTATTTTTCCCATTCTAATTTATTGTTTCTTGCTGTCTCACAGAATCATTAACCTCTTCTTGTCCAGTTCTAATTTTTAATGAATTACTTTCTTCAGTGAGATTTTGTACCTCTTTTTTCCATTTGGCCAATTCTTTTTTTTAAGCAGTTATTTTCTTCAATGAATTTTTGTGCCTCTATCAAACAGTTAATTCTTCTTTTCTCATTTTTTTCCTTGTATCATTCTCATTTCTTTCCCCAGTTATTTCTCTATTAGTCTTTTTTTCCTCTATTAGTCTTATCACTTTTTTTTTTAAACACTTCCAAGAATTCTTTTTGGGCTTGGATCCAATTAGCATCTTTCTTTAAAGCTTTGTTTAAAGTTGTTTTCACATTGTTGCTTCTTCCAAGCTCATGTATTGGTCTTCCCTGCCATTATTGTAGCTGTTCATGGTTAAATTACTTTTTGTTATTGTTTATTTATTTTTCCAGTCTATTTCATGATTTTGAACTTCTTAGTAAAGATGGGCTCTGGTCATCATGAAGTGAGAAGACATTGACATAAGCTTTAGCCTTTTTCATGCTTCTATTTTAAAAGCTAGTTCTGGGGTTTTGCAAGTTTCCAGTGCTTCCAAGATGGTGAGATCTTGGGAGAGACATGATCATCACTCTCTTGGTCTTTGATCTGGTATTTATCTGGGAAAGGTCCTTGGTCACCTGCAGCCATAAACACTAGTGCCCTTGAACTGTGATCATAGCCCCTGCTCCCTTGAGACTGATGCCCCACTGCTCCTTGTTACCCTGAATCTACCACCCAGAATAACCAATACAATAGAATTGCCAATCAGTGCCAGCTATAGCCAGTGTCAGTGCCCCTCACAATCTTTGAACTGAGAGCTCCCAAAGTTGTTGGTACTACAGCTGATCTTGCCACTGTTACTGGCACTGTATGCATAGACTCTACACAGGTTTCCACCTCACTGTCACAAACTTCTCTTACTTACTCCTTCAGTTTTCTTAGGCAAGAAAAATCTCACCCTGACTTTTTCTTTTTCACTCTGGCACTCCCAAATTTTATTTGAGACATTTTATTATTTAAAAGGTTTAGAGGAAAATGTTGGAAGAGTTTAGCTGGGTTGACTCTAATCTGCCATCTTGGCTCTGCCCCTACTGACCCTTATTATATTTTTTCTTTTTTTTTAATTAAATTTTTTATTTTATTTTTGTTTACATCATTCATTTCCACAAAATTTTGAGTTACAAATTTTCTCCCCATCTTTCCCCGACCCACTGCCCCAAAACAGCCATTCCAGTGTATCCCCTCTCCCCCTTCTATCCTCTCCTATGTCTTCACCCCTCACCCCTCTGACTTTTTGGTAGGGCAAGATGGATCTCCCAACCACAGTGCCTGT
>CM053585.1:146276730-146302103 GCA_028646515.1 Pseudochirops corinnae
CTATGCTCAATTTTGCTGGTGATTCTTGGTTTTAATCCAAGCTCCCTTGATCTCCAGAATATCATATTCCAGGCCCTTTGATCCCTTAATGTAGAAGCTGCTAGATCCTGGGTTATCCTAATTGTGTTTCCACAATATTCAAATTGTTTCTTCCTGGCAGCTTGCAATACCTTCTCCTTGGTCTGGGGATTCTGGAACCTAGCTGTAATATTTCTAGGAGTTTTCTTTTGGGGATCTTTTTCAATAGGTGATCGGTGAATTCTTTCAAGTTCTATTTTGGCCTGTGGTTCTAGAATATCCAGGCAATTTTCCTTGAGAATTTCTTGAAAGATGCTTTCCAAATTATTTTTTTGATCATGGTTTTCTGGTAGTCCAATAATTTTTAAGTTGTCTCTCTTGGATATGTTTTCCAGGTCAGTGTTTTTTTTCAGGGAGATATTTCACATTGCCCTCTATTTTTTCATTTATTTAGATCTGTTTGATAGTATCATGATTTCTCATGAAGCCATTTGCTTCCATTTGCTCCACTCTAATTTTGACAGAATTATTCTCTTCAGAGTGCTGTTGAGATTCTTTCTCCATCTGGCAAAGTTGACTTTTTAAGGCATTCTTCTCCTTATTGGCTTTTTGAGCCTCTTTTGTCATTTGAGTTAATCTATTTTTTAGGGTGTTAATTTCTTCAGTGAGATTGCTGACTCTCTAGTTTCATGATTTTCTTGCAACATTCTTATTTCTCTTCCCAATTTTTCTTCCACTTCTCTACTTTGGTTTTCAAAATCCTTCTTCAGCTGATCTCTAGCTCTGAAGCAATCTTCATGTTTATTGAATGCTTTTGGTGGGGGAGCTCTGGCTTCACTGTCCTCCTGCAGCTCTCTGCCTTGGTCTTTCTTTTCCCCAAAGAAGGAATCTAGGGTTTGGTTGCTGTTCTTACTTTACTTCTTATGCTTATTCTTATTCATGGTTAGTCAGTCTGTGATTTTTTTTTTAAATCTCTGTGGAGCTCTGCTTCCAGAGGGGAAAGCTCTGTCCCAAATTGCTGGGGTCCTCCCAGCTGCTGGAGCTCTTAGGAAGTTTCTGGTTCCTTCCCCCACTTCCAGCTCACTGAATAAAAAAGAACCACAGGACCAAAGCCCAAGAGCCCGATCCGGATCCAGGCTGCTCAACATGAGAGCACTTGGCCTCTGAATGATTGATTGGTCCCCCTGCAGTCTGCAGGCTGGGAGCTCTGAAGCCACAATGCGGAGGTGGATACAGGACCTTCGCTTTCTCCTTCTTAGCCCTTGAGGCAGTTTGGCCAGACTGCTTTTCTCCCATGACCTCATAAGCTCCACTGACCTAGTTCTGGATACTGCCACAGCTGCTGCCAATCTGCTTACCCAAAGCTCCAGCTGGGGCTAGGCTTCTCTCGTCCAGCCACCTCTCGGCTTCTCTCATTCAGCTGCCCCCGCAACACAGCTGCAGCTTCAGGCCAGGCTGTTTTTGGTTCACAGGGCTGATATGGTTCCTCGTAGCCGAGCTGACTTTAGTGGAAAGTATATTTGTGCGCATTTTGGAGTTCTAGAATTAGTTTAAAGTCATATTTTATGGGTATTTTGGGGTGGCTATGTGAAAGCTGTGATATGTTGCTGCTCCTACGCTGCCATCTTGGCTCCCTAGCGACCCTTATTATATTTATATCTTAAAAATGATGTTGTTTGTAGATATTTTCTAGGGCAAAGACACATAGTCAGAAGTAAAGAAATTTTAGCTTTGCCAGAAGAACCTTGAATCATCTATGTAATGATTAGCGGACAATCAGTCCTCCATATTTTTTTTTCCCCAGGGAAGGGCAATGCTTTCAATATGTTTTGAGTGGACTAGTATGAAAAGAGGGCCATTTAAAAAATCTCTTCATTTCTTCAGCATAATTTCTGGCAGATGGCCCATTTAATTTCTATACTTGCCTTCCTCAATCATTCAAAAGTGATATCATATATTTAGGCACATTTAATTGAGCTCCAATATTGGCACTATTTTACAGATTGATTACAAAGTGGGTGAAAAGTAAAACAACATAACTGTCAAGTACTGAGTCTTCTCAGGCATTATGTTGTTTCTCCTGTACCATAACTGATTTGTTTCTTTCCCCACTGACTATTTATTTTAATACCATATGGATTTATTCTTTAATGTTCTTTGTGGCATTTTCCAGAATAGCTTTGCTGCATCATAAACTGAAAGTTCAACTTTCCAGAGTTGACCTCATCTACATGTATAGCATAAGTGCTCTGGATCTTTTAGAGTCAACATTATTCAATTGTCTCAGTGACTCCTGAAGAACAGGTTCACATTAGGGATTTGGTAGATGTTCTTTGGAGGGATGCCATATTTCTGTGTCATTGATTTTGAACACAGGATCTTTTCTTTTTAAAGCATACATAGCACACACAATGTCCAGCTCACTGTAGACCCACTCCTAGGCAAATGAAGTGAAGTAATCTAACTTTTTGTAAAGGTTGAAATACATTTGACTGAACCAGTCATCATCTAATATATTGGTGGATAGCTCCCTTTTTGCTTTAGGTGAACCAGTTGACCTTCCTGAAGGGATCTGTGGGGAAAAAAACATAAATGTACTTCTAACAAATTCATCATCTATGACCCAATGTTTCAAATTATTCATTTCATACTGAAGGAAGTAGCAAAGTGTAGTAAGAGATGTAACTAAAAAAATAGCAATAAAAGATATGAATTAATCAATAGGATCATTTTGGGAGTGGACAGAAAAATAGCATGTTAGAGAAGAATGATCTTTGAATTTAACAATGACAGGACTTCTATTTAAGTCTTGACTCTCACATTTATCAGCTATATGACTATATGACTTGATGTCACTTCATTTCTCAGAGCCTCAGACTCCTTACTTGCAAAACAGGGAAAACCTGACTTGTACTGCTCAATTCTCCAAGTTGTTGTGAGGATAACACTTCATAAACCAATTGTTGTTGTTGAATCATTTAAGTTGTGGCCAACTCTCTGTGATCCTAATGGCAGATACTGGAATAGTTTACTATTTCCTTCTCCAGATTATTTGACAGGTGAGGAAATAAAGCAAACAGGGTTAAGTGATTTACCTAGGGTCACATAGCTAGTAAGTGGCTGAGATCAAATTTAAACTCAGGTCCTCCTGAATCCAGGGTCAGCACTCTATCTACAATGCCATCTAACTGCCTTTTATAAAGCAATAGTCAATGATTAAAAAAATACCTTTTATATGCAAAGTACTATGCTAAGTGCTAGGGATATAATTGCCATTATATATATCCAAGCTATTGCTAATATAGAATATTTGAATCTCATAAATGAATGGATTTTCCAGGCTTATTTTGTCATTGCACATTTTTTTTAAAACTTTGATATCCTTTTACAGAAAAAATTAAAAAATCTTTAAATTAGCAACACTTTTTTCATATTTAACTTTCTTAATTTTCCTTTGATTAGAAAAATCCAAAGATCAGAAACATATTAAGCCTGAATATTCTTGAAGAAAGGTAAAGCTAATTTTAACTACTCCCAAAGAAATAGTAAATAAGAGCATAGGATTTTATTGAATAATGAAGAAAATGTCTAGAATCTTCTTGTTATATGACTTATGGCCTCTTGAAATTTGTTCAAGTACACTCTCAATAAGGAGGTTGAACTTGATCATAATGGCTTGTTTCAAAGAGTCTGTAGAAAGATGATAAACCTTAGGGTGCAGATTTTTAAAAAGAAACATATTACAGTGGAAAGAACACTGACATTGAAATCAATTGACCTGAGTTCAAATCTCTCCTTTGTCATTTACTAGCTATGTAATCTGATATAGGTCACTTAATCTTTCAAGACCTCGGTTTTCTCAATAGCAGCATGGAGGAGTTAGATTGAATGGATTCTGAGATTCCTTCTATTTCTGAATTTAGGATCCCATGAACTATTGTCCCCAAGTCAACATAATCAGGACAGAACAAACACTGAAAATTTTTCAAGTCTATATCCATCTTTACAAAGGACATGTAAAACCATTACTCAACAAGAATTTCTAATGGCCTTACCATGTGCTAGGCACTATGCTATGCTTTGGGCATACAAAAGAAAGGTAAAATTTAAAAAGTCCTTGAATTCAAGAAGTTAACATTTCTCATAGGGGAAAGTAAGTATATATACTTACTGTGGAAAAGAATCTTTAAAAAACGAAAGGAAAGTACTCGCAGTTGGGGGACTGGGTAAAGCGCCACATAGAAGGTTCCATTTTAACTGAGTCTTGAATAGATGCTAAGAAGTGGAGGTGAGAAAAGAGAATATTATGGGAATGGGTGACAGTTAATGCAAAGACATGAAAATGAGAGATAGATGCACAAGGAACAGAAAGGCCAGTAAAACTAAACTTAAGAGAGTATGGAGCAAAATGTTAGAAGACTGGAAAGGTAGGAAAGAGCTAGTTTGTGAAGGACTTTAAATGCTAGATAGAGGACTTTTTATTTGATCCTGAAGTTAATAGGGAGCTGTGGGTGAGATCACAAAGCTAGAGCTGTGTGTATTTGTTAACTGCTGGGGTTATGAATCTTAAAAATAAACAAACTCAAGGAGGCCTGATTAATAAAATGGAATGAAAAAAAACAATATGAAAGAAACATAAATGAAATCTCACATACACACATACATGTATGCACATATATAGGAATTTGAATGTTATTTTTCCCTTTGATTTAAGCACATTTTGAAAAATTGAGACAATGGAAAGCTGAGGTTTTAGATCATTTAGGTATAACTTTTAAATAATAATATCTCATGGCTTAAACATGGAAAAGTGTAAACATTCTTGAAAACTAAATAATTTTGTGTGAGACTGTGTTTAAATCATGAATACTGTTAAGATTTCATTTTTTCTGTTATTATGATATAATATTGTTATATATTATATCATTATTATATAA
Source organism: Pseudochirops corinnae (assembly GCA_028646515.1). NCBI lineage: Eukaryota > Metazoa > Chordata > Mammalia > Diprotodontia > Pseudocheiridae > Pseudochirops > Pseudochirops corinnae. Next base: position 146,281,686 of record CM053585.1, read on the forward strand.
TACATATTACATTAAAGGATATCCACCGTGGGATAACTCAGCTCTGATGTCTCCACTCCTGTCTTGTGAGTCAGTTCCTGGCTTTCATCATCAATTGATGAAGGGCTCAGACATATTCATTCATTCTTAACTCAACTCACTTCCAACATTGCTACATATCCACAATCTTGCCCCTGCATGGGTACTCTCCTCCCCTTTGAAAAACTCTACTTGCATTTCTAGGTCCCTTTTATATTTTGTCATCCTTTATTAGAATATAAGCTCTTTGAGAACAAGAATTGTATTTTTTTTCTTGTATTTGTATCCCCAGCTCTTAGCATAGTACCTTAATAAGTGCTTAATACATGTTTTATTGAGAGGCTGCCATGGTGTGCAGAGGCAGCCAGAGTGCAGAGGTGGATGTGGCAGCAAGCTGATCCACCAACTTCAGGGGCCATTCCAAGGGCTAACACCACAGGATTGGAGAGCTGCTAGAGCTGGGTAGAAGACAAATTCAGGGCCCAAGGCTGTGGCAGCAGCTACTCCTGCGACTATCAATGCACAGCCTGGAAATTTTAAAAGCACCTACCTGAACTTCCAGGGACCAGGATGGCAGAGTGAACCCCAGCTGCTCTAATGCCCTTCCCCCCCCTCCAACCCTGAAAACACAGAGATTATTGCCCCAGAACAAAATTCTAAAATAGTGAAGGCTTGGGAGTCCTAGAGGAATGGCATGGCTAAGGCTCTGCCTCAAATAGATTGCAAAGACCAAGACTCCAGAATCCTATTATTGTGATTAAGAAGAACCAAATTCAGAAGGAGACAGCATTGACTCTACACCCACAGCTGAAGCCTCAACAGGGAATATGAATTGGTCTCAAGCCCTAGAAAGCATTCTTGGAAGAGTCAAGAAGGACTTTAAAAATCAAATTAGAGAGATAGAAGATAAATTGACTAATTCTTTTAAAATTGAAATTGTGAAAACAGAAAAAAAAACATTTCACTGAATAAAGCAGCTTCTTAAAAAGAAAAATTGTGTGAAATGGAAAAAGAGGCTCAAAATCTAACCAGAGAAAATAAATCCCTAAAAATGAAATGTGAACATATGGAAAAGGTGTATCAAAAACTGAGGAAAATAATTCACTAAAAATTAGAATCACCCAAATAGAAGCTAATGACTCTATGAGGCACCAAAATCAATCAAACAAAACCTCAAGAATGAAAAATTAGAAAAAGAGGTAAAACATCTCAATGGAAAAATAACTGACCTGGAGAACAGATCCAGGAGAGAGAATCTAAGAATTATTGGTCTACCAGAAAATCATGATGAAAAAAAGAGCTTGGACAGTATCTTTCAAGAACTCATCAAGGAAAACTGACCTGAAATCGTAGAAATAGAGGATAAAATAGATATCAAAAGACTCTATCTTATACCTCCTGAAAGAGATCCCAAATTGAAAACTCCGCAAAATGTTGTAGCCAAATTCCAGAAGTATTATGTAAAAGAGAAAATTCTGCAAGCAGCCAGAAAGAAACAATTTAAATATCACAGAACTACATTGAGGATCACACAGGATCTAGCAGCTTCTACACTGAAAGATCAGAGGGACTGGAATATGATATTTCACAAGGCAAAAAAGCTCAGGTTACAACCAAAGGTTCAGCTATCCACGAAACTGAGCATAATCTTTCAGGCAAGGAGATGGGTCATTGAATGAAATAAGGAACTTCCAGACCTTCCTGATGAAAAAGCCAGAGCTCAGTGGAAAATTACATCTCCAAATACAAGACTCAAGAGAGACATAAAAGGTGAACAGGGAAAACACACACACACACATACACACACACACACATATACACAAATCCCTTATTATTTAATAAGAGCAAATGGTTTATATCCCTATATGGGAAGCTGGTACCTGTTAATATTGAGAATTGTATACTTATAGTGACATTTAAAAGGGATATAGATAAAGAGAGAGTGTGTTTAATTTAATTAAACAAACTGATGATAAAAAAAACATTATTAAGGGGTGTAAAGGGATTTCAGTGGGAGAAGAGGAAAAAATGAAACAGAGAAGAGTAAATCACTCCACACAAAGAGGCATAATTATTATACTATTATACTAATATAGATATATTATATAAATAAATACTGTAAAACATATTATAGTAGAGGGAAAAAAGGGAAGGAGATGAACAATGCATGAGCTTTGTGCACATTGGTTCTGGTGTAAGGAGAGAATAACATAATCAGTTAAGTATAGGACTCTATAGTGAAGAGACATAAAACTTGTAATAGAGAGAAAGAGGGGAGGGAGAAGAGCATTGCCTGATATTTATTCTCATTGATCTTGGTTCAAAAAAGAAATGACATATTACATTAAATATAAAGATCTATCATACCCTACAGGCAGTAGGAGGGGGAAATGGCTAAGAAAAGGGTGGGATGGTTAGAAGGAAGGGAAGAAGTAGTGAGGGGGAAGTGTAGGAAAAGGGAGGTGGGCTGATAAGGAGGGAATACAAAAGGAGCCTGTGGTCAAAAGGAAAAGTCTTAAGGAGGGGAAGGGGGAAAGGAAAAATAAAAGCATAAACAGGGGAGGGAATAGGATGGAGGGAAAAACACAGATAACAATCATAACTGTGAATGTGAGTGGCATGAACTCTTCCATAGAATGAAGGCATATATCAGAATGGATTAAAAACCATAATCCTACAATATGCTGTTTACAAGAAACACATTTGAAACAGGAGCATACACACAGGGTAAAGGTAAAAGGCTGGAGTAAAATATATTATGCCTTAGCTAAAGTAGAAAAAAAAAAACAAAAAATGAGTAGAAATCCTTATCTCAGACAAAGCAAAAGCAAAATTCGATCTAATTAAAAGAGATAAGGAAGGAAACTATATCCTGCTAAAAGGCACCATTGAGAATGAAGCAATATCATCACTTAACATATATGCACCAAATGGTATAGCATCCAAATTCTTAGAGGAGAAGTTAAGGGAAGTAGAGGAAGAAATAGATAGCAAAAGTATACTATTGGAGGACCTCAATCTCCCCCTCTCTGAACTTGACAAATCGAACCTCAAAATAAACAAAAAAGAAGTTTAGGTGAATAGAATCTTAGAGAAGAAATATATGGCAGACCTCTGGAGAAAATTGAATGGGGATAAAAAGGATTATACCTTTTTCTCAGTGGTACATGGCACATACACAAAAATTTACCAGTACAAGGGCATAAAACCCTCACAATTTAGTACAGAAATGCATAAATATTAAATGAATCCTTCTCAGATAATGATGCAATAAAAATCACATGTGATAAAGGGCCATAGAAGGATAGACTAAAACAAATTGGAAACTAAATAATTTAATCCTAAAGAATGAGTGGATCAAACAAGAAATTATAGAAACAATCACTAACTTCATTCAAGAGAGTGGCAATAATGAGACAATATACCAAAACTTATGGGATACAGCAAAAGCTGTTCTTAGGGGAAGTTTTATGTCCCTGAATGCATACATGAATAAAATAGAGAAAATGGAGGTCAATAAATTGGGTATGCAACTGAAAAAGCTACAAAAATAACAAATTGGAAATCCCACATTGAATACTAAAATAGAAATAATGAAAACCAAAGGAGAGATTAATAAAATTGAATTTAAGAAAACTATTGAATTAATAACTAAAATCAAGAGCTGGGTTTATGAAAAAAAAAACCAATAAAATTGATAGAGCTTTAGTCAATATGATAAAAAAAGAAAGAAGAAAAACAAATTACAAGTATCAAAAATGAAAAAGATGAATCTACCTCCAATAAAGAGGAATTAAAATTAAATCAAAATAAATTAAAACAATAATTAGGAATTCTTTTGCCTAATTGTCTGTCCATAAATTTGACAATGTAAGTGAAATGGATTAATTTTAACAAAAATATAAATTGCCCAGATTAACTGAAGAAGAAGTAAACTATTTATCTCAGAAAAAGAAATTGAGGAAGTCATCAATGAAATCCCTAGGAAAAAAATCTCCAGGGCATGGATTTACTAGTGAATTATATCAAACATTTAAAGAACAATTGATTCCAACACTTTACAAACTATTTGGCAAAACTGAAGAAGAAGGAGACCTACCAAATTTTTGTTTTTTATGACATAAATATGGTACTGATACCTAAATCAGGAAGATACAAAATGGAGAAAGAAAATTATAGACCAATTTTCCTCATGAATATAGATGTGAAAATTCTAAATAAAATATTAGCAAAAAGATTATAGCAACTTTTCATGACAATAATACACTTTGATCAGGTAGGATTTGTTCCAGGAACACAAGGGTGGTTCAATATTAGGAGTGTAATTGATCACATCAACAACAAAATAAGCAGAAACCATATGATTATCTCAATAGATGCAGAAAAGGCTTTTGAAACAATATAACACCTGTTACTATGAAAAATACTAGAAAGTATAGGAATAAATGGAATCTTCCTTAAAATAATAAGTATCATCTATCTAAAACTATCAGCAAGCATAATATGTAATGGGAATAAGCTAAAAGCATTTCCAAGAAGATCAGGGGCGAAATAAGTATGTCCACTATCACTCTCTTCTTCAATCTGGTACTAGAAATGTTAGCAATAGCAATAAGAGAAGAAAAAGAATTTGAAGGAATCAAATTAGGCAAAGAAGAAACTAAGCTATCATATTATATAATATGATATGATGATATACTTAGAGAATCCCAGAGAATCAAGTAAAAAACTACTTGAGACAATAAAAAAAATTTGGCAAAGTTGCAGGATATAAAATAACCCACATAGGTCCTTGGCATTCCTATATATCTCTAATGAAATCCAGAAGCAAGAGATAGAAGGAGAAATCCCATTTAAAGTTACGGTGGACATTATAAAATATTTGGGAATCTACCTGCCAAAATAAACCCAGGATCTATATGAACACAATTACAAAACACTTTTCACACAAATAAAGTCAAATTTAACTAACTGGAAAAAAACATCAGTTGCTTGTGGCTAGGTCAAGCAAATATAATAAAAATGACAATTTTACCTAAATTAAATTATATATTTCATGCCATACTACCATACCAAATTAGTGGCAATATACCAAAACGTTACTTTACAGAGACAGAAGAAATAGTTAACAAAATTCATTGGAAGAACAAAAGGTCCAGAATATCAAGGGAATTAATGAAAAGAAATGGTAGGGAAGGTGGCCTAACCATACCAGATTTTAAACTGTATTATAAAGCAGCAGTCATCAAAGCTACTTGATACTGGCTGAGGAATAGAGTAGTGGATCAATGGAACAGATTGGGTACATGAGAATCAGCAGCCAATGACTATAGTAATCTATTACTTGACATACTCAAAGACCCCAGTTTTTGGGTTAAGAACTCACTATTTGACAAAAACTGCTAGGAAAACTGGAAAATAGTATGACAGGAATTGGGCACAGACCAATATCTAACACCGTATACCAAAATCAAGTCAAAATGGGTGCATGAACAAAGTATAAAGGCTGATACTGTAAGCAATCTGAGAGAGCAAAGAATAGTTTACTTGTCAGATCTATGGGGAAGGGAAAATTTTATGACAAAACAAGAATTAGAGAGCAATATAAAATGCAAAATGGCCAATTTTGATTACATTAAATTGAAAAGTTACTGTATAAATAAAGCCAACATGACCAAGATTAAGAAGGAAGGAAGTGGAAAATTGGGAAAAATTTTTTACAACCATTGTCTCTGATAAAGGCCTCATTTTTAAAATATACAAAGAATTCAGTCAAATCTATAAGAATACAAGTCATTCCCTAATTGATAAATGGTCAAAGGATATGAACAGGCAAAATACTCTAAATCACTATTGATTAGAGAAATGTAAATCAAAACAATTCTGAGGTACTACATCTCACCAGCCAGATTGTCTACGACGACAAAACAGGAAAATGATAAATACTGAAGAGGATCTGGAAAAATTGGACCACTGATGCATTGTTGGTGGATTTGTGAACTGATTCAACCATTCTGGAGAGCAATCAGGAACTATGCCCAAAGGGCTATAAATAATTGCATACCCTTTGCCCCAGTAATACAACTTCTGGGGTTGTATCCCAAAGAGATCATACAGGTGGGAGGAGGACCCATATGTGCAAAAATATTTATAGCAGCTCTTTTTGTGGTGGCAAGGAATTGGAAACCAAGAGGATGCCCATCAATTGGGGAATGGCTGAACAAGTTGTGGTATATGAATGTAATGGAATATTATCAAACTATAAGAAATGAGGAGCAAACAGACTTCATGATAACCTGGAAAGACTCATATAAACTGATCCTAAGTGACAAGAGTAGAACCAGGAAAAATTTGTACACAATAACAGACACAACATATGTGTGACAACTCACTTTGATAGACTGAACTCCTCTCAGCAATGTAAGGTTATAAGACAACTCCAAAAGAGTCATGATCAAAAGAGATAGCCACATCCAGAGAAAGAGCTGTGGAGTGTGAATGCAGATTGGAGCAAACTACTTGCTCTCTTTCGTTTTCTTGTTTTGTTTTGTTTCCTCTTTCCCACTGATCATTCAATCAGTTATAATTCTTCTTTACAAACTGACAAATGTTTAATGTGAAGGTATTTGTAGATCCTATATTTGATTGCATGCTGCCATTGATAAGGGGGAAGAAAAGGGGAGAAAATTTGAAACTCAAGGGACTGTGGAACTGAATGTTGTAAACTAAAAGTAAATAAGCAAATTAATTTTAAAAAATATGTGCTTTATTTATCTAGATAAATTAAATAAAATTATAGGTGCTAAAGAATCAAACTTTTAATATTTAATACAATTAGCTGTCTATGTTGAGAAATGTAATTAATTAAATTTTTTTGTCTATGTGTATGTGATATTGTGTGGTAATCAACATTTTTAGTGCCTATTGATTCTTTTTTTCACAAAATATATTTGCTATATATGGGCCTGAACTTCTATACAGACTATAGATCTTTAGTATCTTCCATTTCTTCTTCTTGAGCCATATTTTCTAATGTATTTCTTTACAGTCTCATGTATTCCCAATTTTGCAATGAAGTCACCAACTATCAATATATATTGACAATGTGAAAAGTCATATTAAGTTTTTCTTAGAATTTTTTGTATATTAATTATCCAAAATACAATTTAATTCATAAGCTATAATTATTTTCATGTGGGTGTTGTTGTGTTTGTTGTGAATATTTACCATGATTCTGCAACACAAAATGGCTAATTAATCCAGAATATTGCTTCTTGATGTTTCTGATGTCATGATAAAGTCAAACACCATCAACTTTTTGTATTTGCTTTTCCAAGGAGAACTCACGAGTTATTCATCCATATAACTAGATTTTTTAAAAAAATTTGTTTCACTTCTAATAAGAATGTCTAAATTGATATGATTCAGGTTCTCCAGTAGTACAGGCTATGATATTAGTTAAATTTGATATTAGTTAAAATCTCACTTTCAATGCACTGACAGGTAAAATAAAATTTGCGTAGTTTAAAAAAACTGATTCTTAGCACTTTTGCCCATTTTTTTCTGCCACTCTGCCACTAATAGTAGTGGGGTAAACCTGGCTAGAAGTCAAATTACATTTTTCATTTGTTATCATGACAAAAGAACTCATTATTTAGTGGGCAGACTACTAGTTGTAACCTTCTGCACTTAAATAATTTTTTCCTCAGAAAACAATTACAGTAATTCCAATAATAATACTCAAAGTCTTTCCCCAGCATTGAAGAAAATTCTACAGCTTCAATATAACACCAATGCCTTTGAGAAAACAAAGTCACCTTCACGTCATTATTCTTGTGCTTAGCTATTGTCATCATTGTAGCAATACTAGTAGTTGTAATGTTTGGAAATTTTGGTTACATAAGGTAAAGCCAATAATAGGGTAGCCATAACATTACAATTAAGCCAAAACCATCTTCTTTGTCAGTAATTCTACATATAATATTTTACTTCAACTTTAAAAACATTTTTAGATATCTACTGTATGCCAGGCATGGTTGAAAGAAGACATGAATTGGGTTAATTATTTGACTCCAAAATTGTTGAAACTTTTCTTGAGACTCAATTGACTAAAGGGACTAACTACTTGGGATGTGATAGGGCTTCATACCCATCTGCTCAAAAATGCCATGAAAAGCTTTAGACTCTCTCTAATGCTTCGTTGGCTGACCACCATAGGCAACCCAAAGTTAGGGGAGCTGCCTTAAGCTGAATAAATTAATATTGTCTTTGGTGCACATTCTTGTTGAATATCCTTCACTTGTTACAGGTTCAGAAGCCTTCTTTGTTGATGACTGCATGCCCTACAAGTGTCTCATTTCACTCTAATATTGGATTTAGACTACCAAGGAATTAGCTTAAGTCAGATAAGTCCATAGCTCTGTACATGGTCTTAGATGTAAGGGATATAAAGGCACGTTTTTCCCCCCAAGCTCAAGGAGCTTATGCTTTGCATGTCAAGGGGCAAATAGGATTTTTGTACCGTTCCCTAATATTAACATTGTGAAAGACAAAGCAACACACATAATTAGAATAAAACTTGAATATTTCAAGGATCCAACACTATAGTTCCATGCAAGGATCAAATGTGATGACTGAAAATATAAAAAAAAAAAAGAAAAAAGACTGCTATGTAAATGTTAGTGTTATTGGCAATTTCTCAGCATCTATAGAGGGACTTTCCCATGATTATATTTTTTTTCAGTCACAGGAATTACGAATCCACTGCTAAGTCTTAATAGGATTGTAATCTAAAACATTAGCATCCATGCATTATTTAGGCTCAAAAATGTATCACTGTTTGACCAAAATTTTGGTGATGAGATGTTCATAATGGTGCTTTGTCTTTAAAGAACAACATACAAAATACGATATTTTTGTAAGAAATTTCATTTGCTCCTCAAAAATATGAAGTACCCAGGGCAAAAATAATGCCACCATCTTATTGGTGAGGTGAATAAGTCACAGAGGAGGATCTCAATTCTAAGCCTGGTGTTTCTGGCACAATAACAAAGTAGTTGTTAATAATGGAAATGTTAACAAATCAGTATCTTTCTGCTTTAGGAAGAAAATATTATTATTACCATTTTACAGATTAAATAACTGGGGCCTGGACAGGTTATATGATTTGTCCAAATCTATAGTCAGTGTGGTGAAGAGGATACTCAAACCTTGATGCTTTTTTCCTATTGAATTGATTTCCCTCCTATTATGCCAGTCAAGTTATGATGTGTACAACTTTGCCCTCTTATTGCTTGCCTTTTCCCGCAAACAATAAATGAACCTTGTACACTATTAACATAAAGCCTTAGTCTCAACTAGCTCTGTCCACTTACATAATGGCTGGCAAAGTTTGACACCTCCTGAAGGCATTAATATTTTAACTGGAAAAATTTGATGATGCCAAATCTCAGAGTCAAAAACAAAGGAATTATGAATTTGGAATAATAGCAATGTTAGTATTTAGTGGTAGGGTTCAGATCACACAGAGTGCTTCTCTACCTGTAATCTTCCTATATAAGGCTCTGCTACAGTTAGAAAACAGTTGAATTTTATCCTAAAGGTACAATTAAGAGAATCAACAAAACAGCAATTAGTAGATGCAGAATTTTTACTGTAAGCCTTTGGGGGAAGTTCCAAAAATATAAAACTAAAAAAAGCTTGACTGGTTTGTAAAATAATTGAAAGCTCCATAAAAGTACTGAATATTGCTTTGGAATATAGGAACAGGTGTTTCATTTCTGACTTGCTTCAGGACAACAAACAAGTTTCAATACTCCAAAGAGTAGTTTAGAAGTACCTGAAGACAGTGGGGAGTTGCCTTAAGCATCTCTTTTCCACCTGCAACTAATTGCCATCATACTGCTTCCTCAAAAAGAAAAATCCTATTTGGGTACATTGCTAGGGAGATAGAGTAGCATTAAAACTCTTCAAGATGGTCAAACCCAGGCCAAAAACTGGTATAAATGAGAGCTAAAATTGTTACAATTTGTCCTTTATTCATGAGAATAAAACTCTCAGTGATTTGATGAAGTGATTGTCAGAAGAAAAATGCTCATTTTCCAGAAGGAAAGTCACTTGTTTTGGCCTTTTTCAAATCAAGTTGTCCTATTTAATTATGTTTCCAAGTTCCTAAAAGCTATTGAGAGACAATATGGTGTCACGGAAAGAAGATTGGTCCTGGGGTGCAAAGACCTGGATGTGTGTTCTGTGTCTGATATTAACAATGGGTCATACCTCATCTTTAGCCCCCAATTTCCTAATCTATGAAATGAAGGCAATAATATCTTAGCTCATGGATTATCTTAAGGAAAGTGCTTTATCTATCAGAAAATATCATGTTAATGAGAAGTATTGTAAGAAAATGAGTTGGGGCAATAATTTCATATTTCTTTCTTTTCACGTTAAAAGAATTTCTAGTCTTAGTTTGATCTTCCTGATAGGCTGCTCATCATGTTGCCTTATCAAACTGTCACAGTAAATATTAAAGAATCTTGTGAATGTAATTATCACTCCTGTTATCATATAATAATAATTATAATTAAAAGAGCATCTATGTCTACCTACCTCAATGTTTCTTTCTCCATAAAATGGAAAGTATAATCTATACTTACATTAAAGAATTTTGAAAGTCTTTTTATAAGTACTTAAAACAGTAGTTAGAACCTGAAATCAAATTTTGACTTATAATTTGATGCAAGAATTCAGATGTATAAAATCATTAAAAATATAGTCATTCTGCTTGATTTGATGGAAAGAGAGTGTAAGAGTCTATCACTTTTGACAGGAATATTTGTATTGCTTATACTCATAAATAAAGGAACACTCTATGGGTCTGGTGGTAATTTGTGTCTCTATTGTTTAAGGGCTAGTTCAGTTAAGATCAGAAATGCTCATCATATAGTAGGTCACAGGTTGAAGAATTTCCTGTTTACAACGTTTTCACATGATATATCAAGTTATAGAGGTGAGGGAAGTAGGTTGTAGGTGCAAAGGGATTACAATTCTGATAAAATCAGGGATCTCTAAAGTCTTAGGGTATAATAAACATTCAGACTGGCTACAACTACTGTTGGGAGCAATAGGCTCTCTGAATGGATTTGAAGTGGTTGGGCGAAATGTTAAATCGCAAATATCAGTGATAGTGATGACTGTGAGCTTTTAGAGAATGATAAAAACAGGTGTAAGACTGGGCTTAGGAAAAATGTGAGAGCTCAGAAACAAAGCGCTGGCAGTCATTTAATAAACAACAAGGTAGATGGAATATTGATAGGGATGGGGGGATGCAGATGCTAGGAATCACAGTTTTACACCAAATGCCAAGGAGAGTCATTCCCCTTAGTCATATGGGTAGCATTAAAGAAATTCTTATTTTAGACAAGATGCAACATGAAATGTCTGATCGACTCTTTTCTCCTGTGGATAGGGTTTTAGAGTCTGGCAAATGTCACATAGAGCCGAGGGAAGTAAATCAAAGAGGAGTTACTCCCAGGACACCTTTGTACTGAGACCACTTGCTGTAGGAGCTCCTGCCTTTCCTTGTAGGAGGTTGGCCTTTTTCCATATGCCAAAATGGGTCTGAGAAATAGAAGGGTAACTGAAGTGTTGAGCAACTGAAGAAGGAGTAAGGGAGAAAAACTTTCAGCTCTTTATTATTTCAGTAAAGGGAAAAAAATGTGAAAGACATAAAATGTGTTTAAGTATATATCCTATATCTTTTTTTTTTAATCATCCTCTTTCTCAAGTAGTGGTATACCCCCAGTAGATTAAGGTCCTTCCAGGGAGGATACACATAGATTTATTCTTTTCCAGGTAGGAGGTAGAAGCATTAGCACTGGTAAAGGGAGATTTGAGCTGAATCTTAAAGGAAGTGATGGAAGCCAGGAGGTAGAGGTGAAGATGTAGAGTGTTTAGGTTATAGAGGACAGTCAATAAAAAGGCACAGAAAATGGAAGTGTCTTATGAAAGGGATAGAAACAAGTCCAATATCTGGATGGGAGAAAAATATGACTAGAAAGCTAAGAAGGACTTTAAATCAACAGAAGATGTTATATTGGATCCTGGAGGCAATAAGGGTCCATTTAAATGTATCGGGTATAACGGTGACATGATCAGACCTGAACTTTAAGAAGACCATTTTGGCAGCTAAGTAGAGAATGGAATGAAGTGTGGGGATACCTGAGTTAGGGACACCTAAGATCTTTTTTTTGAAAGGGAAGGGATATTTTTGATTAAAAATGATTTTATTTAAATATTGATTTTTGTGGTAATCATCATCTTGAGAGAATTTTTTTTAATGGACAGAGACAGTGAGGTTTGACATTGCAAACTTGAAGCAGTAAGAATATGGGCAGGTTTGCCTTATACTTCATTTGACTCCGATTCATATCTTATGTGCTACACTTTAACTGGACTGCTCAGCTTCCCAATAACTATATCTTACACTTTTCCCTCTCTGTTTCTTTGCTTACAATATCCTGCTGTCCCCATTACCACCTACACTGAGGTCAAATACCATTTTCTCTAAATGGTTTTCCCTGATCCTACCAGGTAGAAATTATCTCTCAGCTCAGAACTGTCATAAAACTTTATACCACTTTTATAGATTAACCATTTTCTCCTCTGTATAGTAATAATTGAGGAATGAGCACTGTCTTGAGTTTTAGGACCTAGATACAAATCTCTCTTCTGACACATCACTTGTGTGTCTTTGAACATGTCTCCTAACTTCTATGGGTCTTAGTTTCCTCATCAATAAAATGAGAGTTTAAATTATATGGTCCATGATGTTCCTGCCAAATTGTAAGCTTGAGGACAGGAATTTTCCTTTTGTATATTTCACAGAATCACAAAATATCAGAGATGGACAGGGCCTTAGAGGTCATATTATCTAGATTGTATCAGACCAAAAGTCCCCTGCATTATATCTGAAGAAGTGATGATCTGGTTCCTACTTGAAGATGTTAAAAGAAGAGGTGGATTCTCCCTCGCCTTAAACAAATGCTTTTCCCTTTAATGTTTAGGAAGTTTTCTTAGAACAAGCTAAAATGTAATTCCTTCACCTCCCACTTTTTGTGACAGGATCCATTCATACACACACACACACTCAATACTTAACAGCCTGTCACTACTTACACTTAAATCCAGTTCTGGACCCTTTGGCCTTTCTTTCCCTAAGAGTGTTCATTTTCCAGTGCAAAGGCTTTGTAGGTAGGGATTACTATATATTTGTCAGGACTCCATTACAGCTGTCCTGTGGTGAAGATAGCACTACAAAAATATTTGACACTTAAATTCAGGAATGAGCAACTTCTTTGGTCAGGTATTGAAGCATGAGATATTTTCTACCTAGCCCTAGAATCTACTCTCCTCAGTGGACCCACAACTCAAGATAACTAACAGAATTATATGGCAGGGGAGAAAGGGAGCTGCTCACAGATGCCTCTCCTCAGTCTCACTTTCTACCCTCCAGACATATTACAAAATTGATTCATCCCTTGCCCTCTTTCCTCATTCTCCCATTCTACTTCTTTCTTTCAGTAACCAATCAGAATGCAATACTGATATATTGGGGGACAGAGCTCATATGAATGCATGCAAAAACAACATCAAAAGTCATGTCACTCTTACTGTTTGAGGAGTAGTTAGAGATCAAAATCATTTGATGCTCCAGTTTCCTCAAACTACCTCAGGGTTCTTGACCCCGACTATAGTAAATTCTATTCTAAAAGTTAGGTGACATTGTTCCAAGACACTCAAGTAAATCCTATTCTCTAGTATAAAAAACCTAATTGCCTTTATTTTGCTTCATCCGCAGACAGAAGACCATGTTAACAATACTTTGTACCTAGCTGGTACTTAGTAGGTAGAGTGAACAACGTAATGACGTGCTCATTTCAGAAAGATAAAGCAAACATGACTCTCCATCTAAAAGCATTTAAATGTAGACTGGGAAGAGGAATAATTGCAGTGAAACCAGGAAATTATCAATGTTATGTGTATGAAAACTAGTATCCATTGACATAGTATTAATATCTATTACTATTAAGTACTAAGTGCAAAAAAGACACCAATCACCATCTATTTTACCTATAGCCCAATGAATCTTCTCTCTCCCATGCATCCTCTTCTCTCTGTTCATACAGCAAATACCCTGGTGCTAGACCTCATGACCATACATTTGTACTGTTGTAGTAGCCTTTTAGTTTCTCCTCTTACCTCATCTCTCTGTACTCCAATCCATCCTTCACTCAGCTACCTAAATGACTTTCCTAAAGATATTTAACTATGTCACATCCCCCCCAACTCCCACTATTGAACAAACTCCATTAGTTCACCATTACTTCATTTTAAAGCTTTCATTAACATGCTTCCATCTTACTGTAACTTGAGTCCCAGAGCCCACTGGAATTGTACTCTCTTTTCATTAGTGGAGATCAATGCTCTGTGCCTGCTTGAGGAACCATTTGGAATTGATGAGAGCAGGATAGTGGAGAGCTCCAGTCTTTTCAAGTCAATTGACCTGGTTTGAATCTTTTAGGGTCTCTTTGAGTTTCTTTAGGACCTGTAGTTGCTTTGAGCATTTCTGACTTCTAGCTTCAAGACAGAAGATGGAAGATGCCAACCTTACTTCAAGTTACACTCTGGGAAGAAGCAGATATGAGGGGAGGTGACGATCTCTATTGTGTCTGTATCTCCACCTTGCCACACCAGCTACTCTGGGGAACTTCCCTATAATGGAAATCTGTCACCTCCTCTATTGGTTGAGCTTAGTAACCTCAGTCCCAATGTGAGAGCTTCTTTATTATATGTTGTGTGGTATATACTCACCTACATATACTTTCTAATTTCTGTTTGGCTTTCAAATGGGATAGATGGGTTTCTTGGCTACCTACTTGTAATGTTAATGGGATATAAGATCATCCAGTCTATTAATAGGCCTCACATGGAATCCATTAAGGGAAGTTTGATTAGGGGAGGCCTGATTTTCAGGAAGGCCCATGTCTTTTGTTAATTTGTAATTAGGCAGTGTGTCATTAAGGTTGTGATGCCCTCTGACCCTGAGAAGTGTGTATATATTCTGAGATTAGCGTATAGTGTATTAGTGTATTTATATTCTGAGATTTGATTTGCGGCTCACTCTTTAGAAGACTGTTCTTGTCATTTGACCAGATGAGACTCTAGGTAGCTGTTAATGAACCCCCTGGCTTTGGAAAACCCAGATGTTGGTGCTTTTCTCTCTGGTAACTATGTATGTATTGCCTTGGTCAGACAGTTTCATCTGTCTGTTGTTCTGTGCTAATTTCTCAGATAGTTAGAAACCCTGTCTGTTAGTCTGTTTCTCTGCTTATGTTCTCTATTTTCTTTGTTTGAATTTTCTCTGAAGTTCGAGGACTTTTCCCCTGAATTAATGAATGTAATTAAAAGGATTCTTGACCCCTTGAACAGCTCTTTCTTAGTAAAGCAGATCTAAGAACCTGTGCTAGTAGCCATCCTGGGTATGCCAGTGTGATTGCTGCTACACTACTATGTGTGATCATTGTGGAATAGATATTTGTTGGGAAAAAAATCAAGCTTTGGATATAAAACTTGGTTTCCTGCTCCTCTCCCATTAATGAATAGTGATCAAAATTTCACTGAAAATTTCCCCCTGAAAACCATATACTCTCAGACTAATAATACTTAAGGGAACAGATATAATTGCACCTCCGTACCACCTCTCTCTGATAACAGAGTGGCCAAGCTTCTGACCCTAATTTCTGCTTCCCTTTCTGGTAGGAACTAAAGTCTCTTTTGGAGAAGAGTGAGGGAAAAGGTAGCTGGAGATGCTTAATCTTCCTCCCTTCAAACCACGTAATGACACCCTAATGTTACATGTGGAAGGGTAGTCCTCATTACACCACTTTTGCAGACTGCTTATTTATTGCTCCTCTTCACATATGCTAAGATCAAACCATATTGGCTGACTTTCAGTCCATGCGATGGATCCCAGACACTGCCTCTAGTTAGCCACTGCTCCCAGACTCATTTCTCATATTTCCCACAGAAACAGCAGGTGTGTCCATGCACTCAACCACAGCTACATCCATCTAATCTCAGACAGGACCACAATACTCAACCAATCAGAAAGCAGTATCACCAGGAGGTCCAAACAGGATGTGGACCCCAAAACAATAGAAAAGAGTTTCCCTAAGTAGGCACCTACATAGTAATAGTAAAGAACTGAACTAGAGTAAACTTATGATATAGAGAAGCTTATTATAATAACATTATCATACATATATACGCCCCCCCAATGGATTTTCTGTATGCATTGTGAGTAATTGCATGTGCAATTGCACTGTGGCTGGGACCCCTCCCTTATTACATAATCCCTTAACAAACACCTCCTGTCTTTAAAATAGTGATAATTTCTGTTACGCAATTGCATCTTTACCTTATAAAGATCCATCTTATTCTCTCTGAAGTTGCTGGTTCCTCTTGGAACTTAGCCTGCTTCAAGAGAGGCATCAATCTCAATAAATGCTTGCACTTGAATTAGAGGTGATCTGTTTGAATTCTTTGAGACAGTTCTACCACAAAACATCTTGAAACCCCAGCAGTTTTTGGCATCCCTGAGTGGGCAGAGCCCTAAACTGCAAGATCCAGCACACGATACTTCATCTTCTGACTCCATGTCTTTTTGCTCCCTATCTTCTATGACAGGAATACTTTACTTCCTGGTTTCCCTTGTTTTCTTTCAAGATATCTCAAATATTTCCTTCTTAAAGAGACTATTTTGTTCCTTCCCTAATCCCTCTTCCTTCTGAGTTTATATTTTGTGTATTATATATATATACATAGTTATTTGTATATTGTCTCTCATTAGAATTCAAACCCTTAACTTTCAGCACAGATATTAGCACAAAATAATCCCATCATAAATTTTCATTGAATGACTAATGTGGTCCTTTGATGTCTTCTTTTGTTATGTAGGTGATTCTGAGCTCCCAAAGCTTCCATCACTGAAGTTCAAACTGGCAAATTTTACCAAGCTAGAACGATTTTGAGAAATTGAATTTGTGTTGTTATTCAAGGACCAGTCTAGTTCAATATGGAAAGACTCATAAATATGGAGTCCACCACAAAGGTGATGATTTAGCTACAACTCATGAAAATAATTCACTATGGCAAGAACAATTGCAATTTGTATTTGTGTTTTTAGCACAACAGCCAAGGAAAGCACCAGAGCTGAGAGAAGGTAAACTGTGTTATAAGCCATTACATCATCATTACAAATGTAAAGAGGTAGAATTTAGCCAGGAAATTTAAGAAGACAGAAAATTGGCAAAGGCTGACAATGGATTATTAGGATGATGGAAGGATTGCCTTTGAGCTTTGATTATTTGAAGAATAAGTATTAGACTTTGAAGACTTTGGGGGCTCAAGAAGTGAGTGTTTGTATCATATGAGTCTCTCTGGAGATGGCCGTAAGTATGTGTTTATATAGTATAAGAGCCCATGGGAAGGCAGTTGTACATGGTTTGGTATCTTCTTTCCCCAACTATCTTGTGTCCTGTGTCAGTGCTTGCTTGCTTCATCACTCATAAGGAACCAGTTTGTTATGTGAAGTCCAAGAAATCCTAAAGATGTAGCATCTGGAAATATGACAAGGTTCAGGAGTTCTTAGGTTGCATCATTAGATCAGATGACAATGGTTATAGTCTATATTTGAGCACAAACGACATGGGTCCAAATCCCAGCTCTCCTATATATTATTTGTGCAATCTTGAGGAAATCATTAACCTTCCTAAACCTCAATTTTCTCATTCATAAAATGAGATTAAACCAGAGAGCCTGTGAGGTCTCTTTCAGTTTTAGATGCATGATCATACCAATGGTAATGGCAGCTATAATAATAACTAGTGTTTCTATGTTTTGAGGTTTGTAAAGCATTTCACAAGTGTTATCTCATTTTATCTTCACGATAACCTTGGGACGTTTGTGCCATTATTATCTTCACCATTTTACAGATGAGGAAACTAAGGCAAATGATGGTTAAGTGATTTAGTCAAGGTTATGTAGTAGTTAAGTGTCTGAGACAAGATGTGAAATCATCTTTCTAACTTCAAGTCCAATGCTCTATCTATGCCATCTAGTTGCCTACTGATAAGCATCGTACTTTGCTAATATCCATCTTATAGTGATTTTCATTAGTTAGTTTTAGAGAACGACATTTTCTGACCCAGTCTCCAAATTCTGGGTGGACAGAGTTTGGCATCTAAAGCCTAATAAGGACTGATTATAGATATATGGAAAGAACTATTTATTAAATCCTGTTTAAGGACCACAGTGTTTACCAAAAGTATTTTAGTCTTTAGAGAAATTCTTGCATAAAGAATTTAATTTCAAAAAGTAGCTTTTTGATCTTGAACAAGTTATTTAACCTTACTCTGCTTCAGTTTTCTCATCTGCAAAATAAAGAAATTATACTTGATTACCTTTAAAGTTGTTTTAAATTTGATCGTTCCAGAAATCCATCATTTTAACTATGAGGGAAACAATCTATTATTAAAGTTTTTTTCCCAACAAAAAAGATATCAAAGCTACAAAAATGATTTTATTTATCATCATACCACCTGAAATTCACATTTTCAGTTCATTTTTTTAACAAAGATTTTACTTTCACTTTAAAATAAGACTTTAACATAATTCCTTTTAATTTTGAATCTATCACTATAGTCCTAATATTCTTCCAAATGTATTTGTGCAATCTGTTTCAATAGAACAATCATGAATTAGCACTTTATTAAAATGTATTAACAAGATTAAATTGCTTGTCTCCTTTGCTATTGATTAATATACAGTAGAGAAAATATTTGCATTTAAATTAACTTTCTAGTATTTTATTAATAGTTTGTTCTTGCATTAGTATCTGTTCACAAATAATAGCTAACTTCCCAATTTGTTAATAAATAGTTCTCTTCTATATTTGTTTTTATCATGAAATTGCTCATTAAAGTGAACACATTTTTATAACATTTCTTACTTGATAATAAATGGTTTCAAACTTTAGAAATGCTCAATCTTAGCCATGGCATCTATTTTTTAGTTATGAAAAACTTATTTTAGGTTACTTCCAACTCAGAGGTCGTATGATGACACATTAAATATTTCAAGGACTTTTAAAGTGACACATTTTCCATAAACATGAATAAGTGGATCAATAAAGTATAATTGCTAGATTAAAATGAGTACTTTTATCGAAGTGTCATTTTTTTTTGACTCGATAGAAACTCCAAAGATGACTATAATCAACTTCCTAATCAGGAAGCAATCATTTCTAAAAACTTCATTACATACAGGACAGATTCAGCCTCTTCCAAAAATTTCCAGGTAAGATTTATTTAACCTAGAATAGTCTTTTCCAACAATGGACAATTCCATGTCTTCAAAAATTCTTTCTTGTATTAGGATATGTTTGGTTTCTTTATCACACACTGTTAAAACATATTCTGCAACAAATATTATTTACCCAGCTTTTAACATAATTCCTGGCATATAGATACTAAGTACTTAATCAGGATTTTTGTTGGTTTATTTTTATTCATTTGTTCATTCCTTTAAGAATGGTTGAAGTGAATTGTTGTTACTACTTCTACTCTGGCCTTGTGAAGCACCCTAAGTATTCTCTCTTCTAAATGATCGTCCATCAATTATTTGAAGTCAGTTTTGGGGATATAATATTTCCACCTTAGTTCTCTTCTCCAGGATAAAAATATACATCTGATAAAGAAGAACATTCATCATTCAGTGAGGTAGCGGACTTTCAAACATTCTTGCAGAAAAAATACCAGAACTGAAAAGAAAGTTTGACACTCAAATAGAAGAAGCATGAGAAGGTAAACATGGAAAAGAAATCATAAGGAACTTATCAAAGTTGAACTATTTACATGCCAACATGGAAAAGTGATAATTTTAACTTATGAAAATTTTCTCAGAATGAGGATAGGTGAAGGGAATACAAATGTATATATATACATAAAAATACACATATGTCTATATAGGAAGGTTTATATATGCATACAAACATATATCTGAGTATGTGTATATATGAATACATAAAGGGGACAAGATCAATTGAATAGGAAGGGACAATAGTCTAAAAGGTGAAATTCTGAGGTAGGAGAAGATTAGAATGAGAGGAGACAGGGAGAGAGAGAATGGGGTTAATCATATCATAGAAGAGGCAGAGGAAAATTGGTACAATGGAGGGGAAGAACAGGAAGGCAAAAGGGAAAAGGTCAGCCTTACTCTCATTGAACTTGGCTTAGGGAAGGAATGACATAAACTATAAACTGGGTATCTTGCCACACAGGAGAG
>CM053585.1:146302603-146328003 GCA_028646515.1 Pseudochirops corinnae
GCAGAGGTTCTGGCCCGCTCAAAGCAAAAGGAGTTCGCAGCTGCAGCCACTGCCTCTGACGCCGCTTCCAGTCCGCACCGCACAGAGACTAGCTTGGCTCCGGCGTTCTCTTGCTCCACCCCTTCCTGCTACATCAGCAAGCTCAAGGGGCGTGGAAGATCTTCAAATCCTAGTATCGTTACACCCATATAGATCAACCTGGAAAGAAAGAGACAACAAATGAGGAAATCAAGAAACAGATTTGTAAGAATATTATTATAGGGGTGGCTAGGTGGTGTAGTGAATAGAACACTGGCCTAGGAGTCAGAAGGACCTGAATTCAAATCTGGGCTCAGACACTTAACTTTTACTAGCATGTGACCTTGGGCAAGTCACTTAACCCTAATTGCCCAGCCTTTCCCCCTCCAAAAAAAAAAGCAAAAAAAAAAGAGAATATCATTATAGTAACAGCGACGTCACTTATCCGTCTATCTACTAAAAGCCTCTTTATGCACAAGAAGAGTAGCTAATAATTCTTGATTATTTATTTATTATATTTTAATATTTAATTATATTATACTATTAATTATATTTTATTATATTTTAATTCAGACTTGGAAACTTACTAGTTGTATGATCCTGGGCAAGTTACTTAACATCTGTTTACCTCTGTTTCTTCAACCGTAAATTGAAGATAATAATAGCACCTACCTTACAGGGTTGTTGTGAAGATCAAATGGAATATTTGTAAAATAATTAGAATGGTGTCTGACACATAATAGGTACCATGCAAATGCTTTTTCCCTTCCCCTACTTCCTACCTTATTCTTACCATCAGGATAAACTGGTTCTTTTGGTTTAAATCTTAGGCATTATGGAAATAAGTGTTTAGTTCATATTAAAATTGGTGAGAAATACTGAGTGAAAAGCTGGCTGTAGTCTGCTATGTGCTAGTTTGAAGGAGAACAGATTTCAAAATGTTCAGAGAAAGTGTGATCTCGTGGACTAAATTTCTGTAGGGCAGAAAAGATAGAAAACTTCCAAGGATAATTTGAAGATACAGAAAGAAGCAATTCTGATGAGGGGAGAAAAGAGGGAGTTTTCTAAAGACACCAATGTAAAGAAACCAACTTCTTTTTTTTTCAAATACACAAAGAGTATCAGTCTGGTAAAATAGATGGAGAGATGACCTAAGAATCAGGAAGAACTTGGCTCACACCCTTCCACTGATATGTGGACTGTGGACTCCACAAGCAAATTATTCTGAGTTACTCAAACAACAGCTTCCTATATAAATCATAGATAAGTTGCTTATGTGCATTTGTGGATGGAGTTTCCAGACTGGGAGTTCACTGCTCTTATGAAATTATAGGTCCTGATAAAAAATGTATAGGAGATAGAAGCGATAGAGACAATAAGTAAGCAACAGAAGATGAATAGAAGTGTGAGGAAAGTTAATGGTAACAACATCATTTAAAGTTATGTTGAAGAAAAGAGGAATAAGACCACTAATCAGGGTATATGGGATATTAGCCAATACTTAAAATTTTCTATTTCCTTTGCTGAGTACAGCTATTAAAAATATAAAACTAAATAGAAATTAAAGAGTTGATATATAAGATAAACAAGAAGATAGCAGGAGAGAATGGAACTAGGTTTAATGAGTTCAAATTAACAGGATCATATGACTTGGTGTATTACATACTAATACTTTTAAAGAAATAGATGCAATTGTTGAGTTGTTTTCTTGCCAAGGATTTTACTATTAGGACTAGAGACCATGCCCTAAAGGACTTAAATTTTTAGGTTCAGTCTTCCCACTCTGGGGCCTTGAGCATTCAGTCACTAAATATTTTTAAGTACCTACTACTACGTGCCAGTTGCTATATTAAGCACTGTGGGTAGAAAGGAAAGTGAAAGACAATTCCTGCTCTAAAGAAACTCATAGCTTAATGAGGGAGACAACATGCAAACAACCAAGTACATGCAAATATATACAGGATGAACTAGAAATAATCCACAGAGACAATGTTCTAGAATTATTAATTGAACTTCAATAGGACAAAATAAGATAACTGTAGGTTATTTTATAGTTAACAAAAGGAGGTGTATTTATCCATGGTATAAAAAGGATATTCAACAAGGATTCTCTAGCTCTAGTAGATATTATTACTTTCATATCCAAAAGGATACATATCTGGTCATCAGAACAGTATTTGTTGTCTTGTAACACTTTGGAATTCCCACCAAGTCTAAAGGGTTTTTACCCATTGTGACTAGGTCTTTCTATGCCCTCAGTTGACCAAGAAGCCGTATCATGTAGTTGCATTGAGGGAGGTACATCCTGGGTCTTGTTTCTCCCTTTCCCCTAACAATCAAGTTGTGGTGGAGGATTTGATGCATTTTTTGGGGTAAAACTAGAATAATTCATGTTGGGGTGAGTTAGAGGAACCCTGACAAATATTGGTCCTATCATAGTCCTCAAATGTCCTGACTATTAAATCTTTCACTGATCTCATTATTTCTAAGTAGAATCCAGCCATGCTTGATTTTATTCTTTCGCTCTACTTCTTTCAACTTCCACTTTCTAGTTTTGTAATCAAAGGTCAAGTGATCAGGTTGTCTCAATCTACATCATTTTGGCTCCATTCACCACACCTGTAACTCTGGTAATCAAAATATCTTTCTCTTGCCACTCCCTCCTCCCACCCCCATAGTTCTTGTCTTCCCCTTTAAGAGCATAAGCTTCTTGACTACAAGAACTGTTTTCTTTTTTTGTATTTTTAATCCTCTGCACTTAGTATAGTATTTGGCATGTAAAAAGTGGTTACTAAATATTTTTGCTTCTTTTTTCTTTCATAATCAGTGATCTTTGAAAATTGTGAAAAATGTGACAAATATCTCAGTTTTTAAGAAAGACAAGTAAATTGTCTAGACTTGAAAAAAAAATGATCCTGGAATCTAAAAACTCTGGTTGTGGCCCTTTGTTCTTGAAAAGAACCACAATGACACCACTATGTTAAAGTTAAGTTACAGTGTGTCTGGCTGTCTGATAATAACGATATGAGCTTAGAGTGCTATACCACAGGCCAGACACAAATAGTCCATGTGAACATTTGGGGTGGACTTTCTAAACTTGTGCATCTTGTGTTTCTTTCAAGCTACTTCAGTTTTGCTTTGCTCCTAGAGCACAGCAACTTCTTTGATGAGGGCACCCCACGCTGGGCGATTCTGTGCCAGTATCTCCCATGTTGTGCAATCAATTCCAATTGGAATTGGAATTGGAAAAAAAAAGCTATAATTAAAAGGAAGGTTAGTGAATGAATGGAATAGGAGACAGTAATCACAAAGAATCACCATGGTTTAATCACATACAAGTCGTGACCGACTTACTGCATTTGCTCTTTTTGACAGAGTTGCTACAATAGTAATTATACGTAAGAAGGTTTCAATGGCAGTATTCCAAGGTCTGTGCTTGGGCCCTGTGCTGTTTACCGTGTTCATCAGTTATTTGTAAGAAGGTGTAGATGGCATGCTTAACATGTTCACTGATGACACAAAACTGGAAAGAATAGTTAATATATTTAATAACAGAAACCAAAAATATCTTGACAGGCTAAAAAAAAAATGCTGAATTAAAAAAAAACACAAGGAATACTAAAAAACCTAAAAGTAAGACTGTATACTAAGGTTAAAAAATTCAACTTTATAAATATAAGATGGGAGAGGTATAGTTAGACTGTTTGCCCAAGGGTATTTAGCATGTTTAAGCCCATTATGAGGTAACAGTACGTTATAGAAGACAAAAAAGATGACTGTAGTTTGGGGCTGTATTAAGAGGCATGGATTCCAAGAATAAGATGACTGTCCTCATGGGGACTCTACCCTTGGGGAGCTAATCCACTTGCTTTTGAAACTCTGCCTTGAAGTTGACCTATATTGATTGGTAAGTGAATAGCCAGCTCCAGACAATCCTTGCTGTCAGAAATAAATGGGTGATAGATTTGCTCTACTTTCTAGTCTATTCTTATTATAGTTTGAAAAAGGTACAAAAGTTCAACTACTGATTGCAAAATATAGAGTACAAATAATGAGTCAGTTGTAACATTGGTATGGTGTCTCTTTGCTATCACATACTGAAGCATATGTAATATTTTACTGAATGATTTATGAAATTAAGTTATAATGCATTTATTCATAATATGAGATCAATTATCTTGTGCAGAAATTTCTTAACAATGTATTTTTCTGTCCATTAGAAATGTAATTAGCTTTTGAGTGCAGTAGATTTCATTAACCAATGTTCTGATTTTATAAATAAAAAAACTTAATTTCATATTTTCTCCTTTAAATTTATTTTAGATATTTTCTAACTCATTTTTCATTAGTTTCCTTCCTTGGATCAAATTTATATTGAATTTGCCAAAATTTATATGACACATGTAAATCAAATAAATAGGATTTGAAATAAATGTTTCTATATACATACATGCATACATATGTGTATATATTGCCATAGGCATGTGTATATACATATATACAAACACACAAACATACAACTTTTGGATCCTACCTCATTGTTCCCTAGGAGCAGCTGAAATAGTGCTTTGAGTTCTGAATTATCCGAAGCCAGATATTTTTTCTTGCAGGTCTTGTTTTCAAGTCTTTGTTGCTAATATCATCTATTGTTTTTAATTAATACTCATTATTGTTTGTACCACATGTTTATTCTTCCTTCAGTCTGTGAACTGCACAGAGAAGGGGTTGTGCCTTTTGTAAACTTTGTATCTTCTTCAACACCTTCTTCAGTAAGTGTTTAATAAGTGTTTGTTGATTAAATATATGAACAAATGCATTCTTTTGCCCAATAGAAGGCTAACGAAACAAAAGAAGTAAGTTGATTTGACAATGACCACACATCTAATAAATTTCATAATTAAGATTTGAATCAAAATCTGATTCCAAGCTAGTACTCTTTCTATGACTCTATACTACCTCTGAGAAAGACATAAAATTTGAAAGGAAAATACTTGGCTTGGATTATTACTCTCCAGGTTCAAAGTGATTTTATTCCCAACTAGCAGAGTTTTGAGAAAGAGAAAAAAGAAGTAGGATGACTTTCTAGGTTCTCTTTGTCAGATTCTTCCCAGCACTACATATGAGTATCTATGATTGTAATCTTAAAATTACAACTGCTTCTGGGCCCAAGGGGCTAGGCTTTTGTGCCCCCTTCCTTTACCACTAAGGAGTCCACTAAGGAGTCTATCTGTTCTAGTCTCATTTAAGAGGTCTGAATAGATCTCAGTTCTGAGGAAGCCTGACCATATAAAAGAAGGGTTAAACTATTTTTTAATCACAATTTTCAACTCATTGTGGCTTTACTGGGATGCCCTGGGAGCAAATTCCTTAAAGGTGTCAGCTTATGTCTAGGTCCCCTAAAGGGAAATAAAATGATACTCAGTAAATACTCTAGATCAGCGGTTCTCAACCTGTGGATTATGTTCAATTTGTAACAATGAAAATACATCCTGCATATCAGATATTTACATTATGATTCGTAACAATAGCAAAATTACAGTTATGAAGTAGCAACAAAAATAATTTTATGGTTGGGGGTCACCACAACATGAGGAACTGTATTAAAGGGTTGTGGCATTAGGAAGGTTGAGAACCACTGCTCTAGATGGAACAAGTATTTATTTCATGTACAATAAAAGGAATATGGTAACAGTTTGTTGAAAGATCAAATTGTCAGAAAGGCTGAAAAGGGAATGGGAATTTAACGATCTTCCCTACCCCTTAATAAGCCTAAGGGAATTTGAAGACCTTCCCTACTTTGAAGATATACCCTGTCTCCTGATAGGCTGAATGTAATCATGTGGAGCCTGTGGTGGGAAGATTTTGCTGAAGGGTGGAGCAGAACCCATAGGAAGTTGGGAATCAGAGCAACTAGACATGGTTAGGAGGAGAGGACACATCTGAGGGATACAGGCTTGTGAGTAAATATTGGTTTGTGGGAAGGTTAAAGGATTCTGTGGCTTTTTGTGCTATTGTGGCCTATTAACTTCTTTACTGCTGTGATGGAATTGGCTTACTGGTTTTTGGTATCTGAATACATGTTTTTGCTTCTGTCTTCTATAAGGTGCATCTGTTACATTTTATGATTGAGCACTACACAGGTATATTTATAGTGACTGTTGATGCAATAAATATTGCATTGGCACTACAAAGATTAAAAACAGGATTCACCAACATAACATAACAAGTTATATTTGCTCACATCGACAGAAACTGTCTTACCATGAAGCAGATTTCAGAACTACTACTTAATCATTTTACATTCACTTTGGTTCTGTCCTGAATCCCACAAATTCCATGTCTTTGGACAATCCAGGTCAGGGAGAGGATTTATCTTCTGCTTAGTAGGCCTCTTTTCAAGAGTCTAGTAGTAGTTGTCAGGGTCCCTTTCCATAGGGTAGCCCAGAATTTATTTAGGAGCCAGGATTGTTGAACTTCTCATATTCACAAAATGTCCTTTAAGCTTGGACATGTTTATCTCAGGATTAATGTTCATTCACCCAAGATCAGAAATGTATAAACACAGAAAATATACCCCAAATCCAGTATCAGACTTGCTTAGGTAGGACATAGGATTTAGTTGCCATAACTTTATGATCACATGGTGGCCTGGTTGGGGATTAAGTGAGCTTCTCTATCCTAAACCCTTTATGGGAAGCAGCCTGAAAAAATTCAGGATATACAGATAAGGGGGTCATTTCCTTTAATGGATCTACTAATTTGTCAGCTCCTTTTACTCTGTAACCAATGAAGAGATCACCTCATTATCTCAAATTGAAAGCATTGGAGTGCTGAATCCTTCATGCCAGAAATTTCATTATTCTCATGTCTGTTACTGAGCTAACACACAGGATTGGCTGAAAGAGGGAAGAGCAGTTTTGCAAATGACCTTTGTAACACACAGTTATTATAATTTCTCATAATTTAGCTTCAATATTTTATTTTGAGGGGTTTTCTATTCACAGAAGACTGGTCTCATTAATAAATATAAATACACAGATATATGTATATCTTTGTGATTGTTGTTCAGTCTTTCATTCATGACTGAGCCTTTGTGACCTTGTGGACCATACTGCCCATTGAGTTGTCTTGACAAAGATTCTGGAGTGGTTTTTCATTTCCTTCTCCAGTGTATTAAGGTTAACAGAGGTTAAGTGACTTGAGCAAGGTCACACAGCTGGTGAGTATCTGAGTCTGGGTTTGCTCAGGTCTTCATGACTCTAGATCCAGTGCTTTATCCACTGAATCACCTCTAACTTGACATAAATTTCCTTAGCAGAGTCCCAAATGAATAAATAAATGAATTTAAAAAAATTCATTTTACAGAGAAGAATTTTCTCACCTAGAATTTACAGAGAGATGTCATTACACGGAAGCTCCAGTTGCAATAAGAAAAGTCTATTTTAATTCCTAACAGACTCTAATGAAGAGAATTAGCATGGTATAATGATACTAGAACAAGATGACCTGCAGTTAAATCATGTCTCTTGAGTGATTTGATGTAAATAATCTCAACTGCCTGGTTCTTAGATTCCTCATCTTGAAAATAAAGGTGTTGCTTTCTTTAATTTTAAATTGTCTTTCTTTGTTTGTTTTAAACATATATATTTTTTTAAATTCCAAATTCTCTTCTGCCTTCTTACCCCTCCCCTACCAATTTAGAAAACAAGAAACATGATATCAGTTATACATGTGAGGCCATGCAAAACATATCTCCATATTAACCATATTGCAAAACAAAACAATAAAAAGCAAGAAACACAAAGAAAGTGAAAAAAGTATACTTCAATTTGCACTCAGTTGATTGGTTCTCTCTCTGGAGGTGGATAGCATTTTTCATCAGAGTTCCCCTAGAATTATCTTAGATCACTGTCTTGATCAGAGTAGCTAAGTCTTTCATAGTTGATCATTGTTACAATATTGCTGTTACTGTGTACAATGTTTTCTTGGTTCTATTACTTCACTTTGCAACAGTTCATATAAGTCTTCCCAGGGATTTCTTTATTTTTCTTGCCTTTTTTTTTTCAACATGGCAATAAGGAAATTTATCTATCTATTTGTTTGTTTGTATATTTATAATTTCACATGTATAATATGATAATATTGCTTTCCTTCTCAATGGGTGGGGGAGAGGCTGGAGGGAGGGAGAGAATTTGAAGGTCAAAATTTCTTGAAAATTAATATTAAAAATAAGTAAATATCAAAAACCAAAAAAAAAAAAAAAAGGAAATAAACATTTTGGACTATATTACTTCTAAGGTACTTTCTAAAATTATAAACCTGAAATCATATTCATGATTTAAATGAATAGACTATCACCTTTAAGATAGAATCAAACAAGTTTAACATTGTTATCACTTCTTATGATTTGGAACAAATTTGGAGAAGGCTTTTTAGTTGCCTACTGGTCAGTGAACAGGGCATCAAAAGACCTGTGTTCTCATCTTAGCTATGTCACTTAATAGTTTTGTGATATTATGCAAGCAATTCTACTTCTCTCAGTGATATTTTACTCACCTGTGTTGATATAGTCCTCACATAAACTTGAAGTGTTTACAGTATGGTAAGCCTTTGCTTGGGCTTGGGACATTAATTATATCTCATCCATTAAAGAAGAATTTGTTGGCTCAGACTATATAGGCAAAGGAATCCATTCCTTCATATTGAATCCATTAAAGTGAAGGGAGTAGTGGTAGATTTAAACTTTTTGTCCTTTTCTGGAGAGATCCTGAAAGAACAGTTCACTCTCATAAGCATTTGCTGCTGGGGCAGGGATCTGAGGGAGAAAGCTCACATATGCTATCACATTGTCCCTCTTCCTGAAAGTGATAATGGATTGTGGGCACTTTGTTGTTGCCCATACATATGGAAATCATGAGACCTAAGAGATCTTAAACTCTAACCTTTCTAAAGAGGAAAATTTATGTTGAATTGTTAAGGAGTTCTGGAATTCTTTCTTCTACAGAAAACTGGGCATGGATGGGCTTTAAATGACATTTCTAGAGGGAGTGTGCTCACATCAATAGAATTTCAAATCCATTTGATTATTGAATTTAGGAGCTACTAAGCTTTTTCATGTGTTTTTTCCAATTTTTTTTTGAGGGGAGTGAAATAAAGATTATCACATACTTGATGTGCTTTGTTACCTTGAGTGCTTTGGAGATCTGTGGAGATCTTGACATAAACTATAGGCTGATATCTTAGAAATAATTCTGATTAGAGCAAAAAAAAAATGGCTAGTTTGGGAAGAAGTTCCCATATTTGATCCAGTCTGTATAAACACAAAACATAGGGCACTAGATCAAAGGCTAGTTTTGTAAAATTGTAAAAATTTCACAATCTATCCCATAAAGTTGCCATGAAGAATGTGATTTGTAGTCCCAAAGTACCATGGAAATGGGAGTTAATATTAAGGTTGGTGTTGTTGTTACAGGTTCTATATAGGTCTCAATTCCTATTCCCTAGTTCAATGACATCAGCAATAAGTCACTACTACTTACTCAGGTGTGTGAAATGTCCAAATAGCATTATTTAGATTTTAGGCTTGGGTCATAGAACTAGAAACTAAGAAATCTCTGATTAACCATCACCAGTTTTTGTACATTCATTGTTTCCTTGATAACAGAAAAATAAACTATTTTCTAAAAAGTTGAGCAAATAAATAAATAATAATAAATAATAAACATAGCCTTGTACTTTCTTTGCATTTACCCTATGACCTCTTTCTCAAAGAGATAGTACTTTTGGTTGTTTGTTTTAGTTAAAACCCATTTATAATCCCTATTTTTAAAATACTTGTTTTATGGTTCCTCTATTGAGATGCAAGGTCTGAATATTACCTTTGCAGCCTTTCGCCTTGGTTTTCAAAATCTCCCATCTAAGTCATCCCTCCTTCTGAAATAAACTTTACATTTTGGAGCAAAATCTCCTTTTCATGGTCTTCTTCTTTGTAACAGCTCTATTTGTTTGAGCTTCTCTCTGCTTGACTCTGGAGTGTTTCTCCTCTTCCCAGATTCTCTGCTTTTCCAAATATCTGTTTTGTTCCAGAGTCTACTATGAATATCCCAGATTTAACTCTTTTTAATCGGTTTTCCAAGTAGAAGTTTATAAATGACTTTGGAAGTTTTTGCATGGTTTTATTTTAGGGTCAGATTCACCCTGATACAAAAGAATACACACACACATATACAGGCTTAATCTTGATTCAACTATAATGGATTTTTTCACATGAAGAAAATCAACTATAGCTGTAATTAGGAATTCTATTCCTGGGATGTCAAAAGAAGATCATACTTAGGGCAAGGGCATGTCACACAAAAGGTGCCTTTAGCTGAGGAAGGAGAGAGGAATGCTAGGATACTGACATGAGGCCACGGTTTGAGAGCAGAATGGGGGCAAGAAGAGGAGCTCATTTCAGCTTATCATCTGGCAGTTTCCTAATTCAACAATTTAAGTAGGTGATAGACACTGTCACATGTATGATGCTGAGGGACTGCAAGGGTTATCAATGGTCTCTAAATTTGGCACCCCAGAATAAAGCCACAATCACTCTAACCTAGTTTTCACTCTAAAATCTACTAATTTATAAATTGGTCAGGAACAATAGCAGGCTGACGAATAATGGATATGGCATACACATATTTGATTCCTATTCCTTCTTTAATTTCTCTCTTGCTCATAACATAGCTAAAATAATCCTGCATTTTTCCCTTACCATTCATCACTAGTTTAACTCCTTATTTGCTGGTGCTTTTGGTACATTTTTACAGGACCATGTACCTTTTTTTTTTCTTGGGTATCCATTTTCAGTCCCCCCACTCTTGCTTCCATCTCCTACTGTTAAAATCCATGTTCTTCAAAATATTTGAACTGGTCAATCAGTTCCCTGTGGAGCCACATCAGTTTAGGTATTTCTACATTTTCCTTCTTTTCAGAATAATTTCTTCCAATGTCTTAAGAATTTCATTCTTGTGAATTTTTCATTATTCTTGGGCAGACTTCCTCTGAAGAACATTAGGAGTTGGATCCTATCTATCATTTCTCAAAATCCCTTAAAATGTCCTCTCCCAAGAATTAGAATACATATAAAATTATGACCAGCTTTTTTTTCCCCTTGCTTTTGCTTGTTTTGAACTTTATGAGAGAAAAGCCATTTGCCCATATGATCTCTGTTAATTATATACTCCAGCAACCAGGTCTACTTTGCGGGTCAATATCAGGTACAGAAAGGCATTTCTCACTCCTCTATCTTTTGAAGAGTAAAATAACATTAGTTCAAGTCACAAATTATTCAGCTATTCTGCTTTCGTCAGAGAAAGATCTTGTGCAGATTTACAGAGAGTTGACAGAGAGTTGTTATTGTTATGTCCTACTTCCATGCCAGGTTTGTGTTTGTTTCCCTAGTTCTTCATCAAAATCTTCCTTCTGTCCAGGTCGTTTGTAATGTATTTCCACAACAATGATACTACTGATTCTTTCTGTGTGGATCCTTATCTATATGCTGCCTCTTATTATTCCTGTATGAAAGTATTTTCTTAAAATATAATTATAAATTGCAGCTCCCTTTTAATTATTCCCTTGTTCTTTGAGTAAGGTATCATCTTTCATTGCAGCATTGTCATCATGAATCCCATGTAAACAAATATCTTTTGATTCCTGTGAGGTAAAATTTACCTTTGTTAGTTAGGATGCCTTGCTACCCCCTCTTTATTACTCTTACTTTGGGTATTTGTTTATAAACATCTGAGGCTTTTCACTGACAAATTCTTAAAGTCAGCCATCCAGTCACTTCTCAATCTTTTGAAATTTAGCTTCTGGACCTACTGAAACTGGGCAAAGATTACTGAAGTGTCATTTCCAATATACATATTCCAGAAAGACAGGAGTCTTTGCTATTGTTTATTTCTAGTCAACAGCCTCCTTGGTAACCCTAATTAGATTCATGACTACTTAGCTCTTCTTTGTCATGTTTGCTAAGATGATAAGTCAAAAGAAATTTCTACTACAGAGAAATTTTATTATCTCTCATTTTTAAGGATTTGGACTATATTTTCATATAGTTGCTCATATACTTTATTTTTCTTCTTTTGCAAACTGACTGTTCATAACCTTTGAACATTTCTCTATTGTGAAATGGTTCTCATTCTTCTATATCAATCATCTATATATTTTAGCTACCAATTTTGCCAGAAAAATTTAATGCATATATTTCTCCCAGTTAACTATTTACCTTTTAATTTTAATAATGTTGATTTTGTTTGTGCAAAACCTTTTTTCAATTTTGAAAAATCAGTATTGCCTCTTTTATTTCCTGTGATGCTTTTTAAAAAAAAAATTTTTTTTAGGTCAATAATTCTTTCCCTATCAAGTTGTCAAAGATATGTCTTACCTTTCTCCTTTAATTTGTTCTTGATATGACATTTTATATGTGGGTCATGTATACATTTACAGCTGATTATATTATTTGGTGAGATCTATCAGTCTAAATTAAACCTAAGTTCTGTTAAACTGATTTCCAGTTTTCCCAGAAAAAAGTTGTGAATAGTTGGTTCTTACCCAAACAGTTGGAATTCTTGGTTGTTTTTTTTTTTTTTTGATTAGGTAAAGGAGGCCATTCTTTGCCTCATTTCTTACCTATCGTAATCACTGACTAGGCATTGCCTCAGAAAAACTGAGACCTGAGAAGGGCTTACCTTAAAAAGGCCAAGGTCTCCCACTACATATGGGGTCATCTCCAGTTGTCCTGATCTATATCTTGCCACAGGACCCAGATGACTCTGGAGGAGAGAGTGAGTTTAGTGACTTTGCACTTAATCCAATATAACTTAAATGACAAAATGACTTAAATCCAATGCACTTGAAAGTTATGACATTACATTCCTGGTGTCATGGTCCTCATTGAGAATGAAATACAAACAACAACCACACTATTATCATTACTGGATAAACCTTTTTATTTTTTTCCAAGGGCATCTGTGTATCCCCAACATCATTTATTGAAGCTTGAGATGCCCCTTCCTCCTGAAATGGTTCCAATTTGCCCTCCATAGGAAAAGTTTCCTCCTTCTTAGTTACTGCCAAGTCCTTAGCTACTTTATTTGTCCTTTACACCACATTGTTTTTAATTTCTAAACTCTTGAAAGAGCTTGGAATTCCCCTCTATCCCTTTTCATTGTTTTATTTTTACTTCTTCCTTGAAACACAGCTTCTATTCCTTCAGAAAATAACTATTTCATCCTGGTAGACCAATTACTATATCCACATTACTCTACTATTTCACTCTCACTTAGTAAAGATAGCAATATTTACTTTGTATATACATAAGTTGTATGTAGCATTGGAAGAAACATGAAGGGGATACTCTGTAGATTAGTACAAAATCTCCTTTGGCCTCATATTTCCTAGAAGCAAGATTCACAGTCTTTGTCTCTCCTTAAACAAATGGGGAGGTGGAAGTTCTAGTAGGAGGATAGTTTGCTTGGCTAATACTTCTGACTAACTGCCCATTTTGCCACATCTATTTAATATAGAAAAGGCTTGGTTATTGGAAGTTCCTTATAAAGTCTTTATCTTATGTGAACTTCTACTTTTTGCGGGGAGGGGGCAGTAAATGATTGAGAATGAATAAACAAGCAATCACAATCTGCTTAGCTTCCTTAAATTAGCATTTAGCACCTTCCTATCTTGCCCAAATGTGTACTAAACAAGAAGAAATTTAATTCTCTACTAAACATATTAAATATTAATCCTTGCCAATGATCTCCATGTCCGTTCCTTTACTTTTCTGGCAACTTGGCTCCCTCCTTATCTCATATTTTTCTGCTTTACTTGCTCTATATTCATGATATCCTAGAGATTTTTGTCTGTCCCAAGCTTTCTTAGCTGTATTTTCATATTTATCATTTCCTATGCCTTCATATATGTTCCAGTTCTCTCTAGCACTCCTACCCAGTCTGACTCCATCTTCTTAACTTCTTATTCCTGTTGTAAAGTCATAATTAAAAGCTACATCCTCTAGGAAATATATGATGTTCCTTCTGGTTTTTAATAACCTTTTTATCCTTATGTCTATTCTTTTAAACACTTATAAAATGCATTGTGCATTAGAGATATTTGTCTAAGTGTCACATTCCCCTGCTTGATGGCACCATGAAAGAAGGGATGTTGTCTTTGTATTTTTTCAACATCTAGCACAGATATCTACACATATTAAGTGCTTAATAAATATTTCTTGAATTGAAACAATTCCTATCTATGTTTTTCTCCCTTTCCCCACTTATTTTGAGTTCTCTGTGTCAACAGAATTGAAAGGAAAAATCACTACCTAAAGAAGTAAAAATTGCATTGTATCAGTCACTTAAATATTCTTTGTTACATTTAAATATCCTGGCCAAATTAAGTTTTGTTGTATATGGCTCTTTTAGTTGAAAATACTGGAGCACTTACATAGGACAAACACATACAAGGTTCCCTTTCCTCTGTAGCCTATATAAACTTTGAGAATTGTTATCCCAGCTTCCACTCTCATAAGTGAGTTTAGAGCAAGATACATCTTCCTCTCATGATTTTAGGATTATTCCTGAGGAGAGGAGGGTGGTTTTCTAATGATATCTCATCAAGCTCTCACTGGTCTTCTCCTAAAGATTATCAGCAGAGAATCATATTAGGCAGCTATCCTTGAAAAGCTTTTAGAAAGGGACATTCACTAAGGTACAGAGTGAGAACAATGGGTAAAAAATATCCATCCAAAAGTCAGTGGCACACCTCCCCACAAATTATATAAAGTTCAGCAAAAGTGGGTTCAAACATATTGAATACATATGGAAAAAGAATAGCTCACAGCTTAAGGTTGTTTAAAGTAATTTTCTCCCAAATGTGGATAATCAAGAAACTCCCTTAATTTTGGCGAATCTGATTCTTGTCAGTCTTCATCTCACAATATAGACATTGTTGTCAGTTCATTAGAAAGTGTCACTACAACACTGTTAGAAAGATGGGGGCATTTCTGAACCTTTTTCAATTTGCAGGTCATCCTTTGGCCAAAAGGGAGGAAAGGAAAATAAGGACAAGACAAAGTGTTTTCCTTCCCCCCATAATAAACTATTTCTCACAGATTTTAACCTGTAATCCCTGTTCATTTACTCATAGTCTTTTCTATTTCTAGCTCACTGGATGCTTTTCCACAGGAACCGTATGATGTGACAAAATCTTTCAGACAATTTTAACTGATCTCTTGTCTGATGTCTTTTAAATTAATTAAATGGTTTTTAAAGACTTTTCACAATTAGTCTGACTTTGATTGATTAAGATATGTTTTCACAGTTAAGGTATCAGTACTAAATGGATAGGATGTATTCTTACCTGATAAGTATATCAAGGCTAAAATGACTTGGGATGATTTTGTCTCCCAATTTCCACTACCCTAACTTCTCTACTCTGGTCACTAAATAAGAACCTAGATATTTTGATATAGCAGTTTCTTATTTTGTTTGAATTGTAGCTGTTAAAAATCCCTATTATAAACACTTGGAGTGAACATACAAGAAATGTCGATATATATACACACACACACACACACACACACGCATATATATGTATCTATACATATATATACACACATACCTATATACATATATATGCATCCACATATATACATACATGCATACGCACATATGTATATGTATATATCTATATGTGTATATATATACATATATACCTATATATATACACACACACACACATTTCCCCAGAAAGAATCACAAGACATTTCATATACTTTCAAGCAATAATAAATCCATAACTCATTGAGCATTCCCTCTTCCCAGCCCAGTAGAAAATATCACAACCTTTCCACTCCCATTTATCCCACGAGATTCTTGTCCAAGTCTTTCACTAAATCCAACAATGACAATCCATCCATGGCTCTAGAGACTTTTCTTTGGTTTTTTGATATTTCATACACAATATAGTGCTCAGATTGTCTCTTATCCCTCACTTTGCTGTGTGATTAGCCAATCCCCCTTTGCCATTATATATGCCTTTGATGATGTCCTTTTGCTGCTTTTCATGTGAAACTCATCATTGTTAATATATGCAGCCTATTTATATCCATTATGTATTTTGTCTCTTCTGTATTTGGGTCACCTAAAATGTCGGTTCATCTGAGTTCACAATGCTCCATGACTTGTAAAAATGTGGGCTTTTGCAGGGATGAATATCTTGAGATCATTGAATGCATTGCACTAGTTCCCAACCCCTCCACCTATTTGATTCTAGACCAATTTCACTGCCCATCTGAAGTGCCATTCTGAGCTACTGATGGATTAATTCAATGGACTATGCAGCTGCATGTCATAATCTGGGTAATGTGCTTTTTTCATCAATTTCAATTTGGATGGTTAAACCAGTTTCCCAGTTATTTCACTAAGGAGACTATCTGACTTTGTAAGATTCAGTGTAATTTATAGGAGTGAGACCATGTGAATGACATTCAATTTTGAATATAGTAAATATTTAATAATTTTGGTTGAAATGCTTCTTGATTTTAATATCAGTTCTTTTGCTTTTCCATGCATTTTTCATTCCTCTCCTGACTGCCCTCCTGACTCTTCTCATAGAATTTGTTACCTTTCCACCTCAACCCTGACTCCTTGAGTACCTTCATCTCTACTATCCACTTCTCCCCACCCCTTCCTCCAGCTTCCTTTTATTTACTGTTTTTTAAATAGTATGCCCCATTTAGAATGCAAGATACTTTTAAAAATTATTTATTCATTTTTAGTTTTCAATATTCACTTTTATAAGATTTTGAGTTCTGAATTTTTCCCTCCCATCTTCTCCCTCTTCCCCAAGATGACATGCAATTTGACATGACAAATTACTTAGGATGTGGGATTGTGTGTGTGTGTGTGTGTGTTTACAACAATTAGTGACCATGAAGGTGCATTTTCTAAACCCTATGAAAAACATATTAAATCTAACCTGGAATATCTTCTGTGAATTAGGGGAAGTTTTTTGAATATATGAAATTATGTTCATTTTTAGACATTTAAGACATAAACATGCCAAGATTATATTTTAAGTTATATAAAACAACAAGTTATATAGCAACAAGAAACAACAATAACTCAAAAGGTATATTGTATTTCCACTCTATTGGTTTTTTCAATTAAAATTGAATTGCTTCTTTCACAGTAAAATTAACAAGTTGTTTTGGATTCTATTAGAGATACAGGCAGGAAGGTTCCACATTTGTGGTCTCATTGTGGGACTCATCTTCCTGAGTTGAAATCTGACCTCATACACTTGCTAGCTGTGTGACCCTGGGGAAGTCACTTAACCCTTTTTTGCCTCATTTCCTCATCTTAAAATGAGCCAAGAAGAAAATACTCCAGTATCTTTGCCAATAAAACCTAAATGGGGTCATGAAGACTTAAAAGACAATAAGTACAACAAAATCACAAAGCACTCTGTATGGAAAAATAGGAGACTAACACTCATGGATTTACCATTACATTATCATAAAAGTGGTAATACTATTTAAATAAATTTATAGATTCAATGTCATATAAATAAAGCTACCAAAATCATTTAAAGAACTAGAAAAAAATAATAAGAAGATACATCTGCAGAAACAAAAATCAAGAATCTCAAGGAAAATAGTGAGAAGGAAGGAAGCCCAGCATAGTGGATCTCAAACTATACTATGAAGCAATAATTACTACATCAATTTTGTCCTGATTAAGAAAGAGAGAAAAAGTGATTAATGAAACATATTAGGATCACAAGATGTAGATGCAGTTGAACACAGGAGCATAGTGTTCAATAAACATAAGTACTCCATCTTTTGGGGGATAAAGACCAACTATTTCACAAAAACTCCTAGGAAAAGTGAGAAATCCTGTAAAAATTAGGTTTCTATCCTTTCTCTCACTGTATCCTACCACATAAACTCCAAGTTGATATATAACCTAAATACAAAAAGGTTATATTCCAAACAAATCATAAGAGTATTGAGGGGATATCTTTCATAATTGGATAAAAGAAGAGTTCTTAAATAAATGAGAAACAGAGAATCATAGAAGGTAAATTGGCCAATATTTACTATAATTATATATAAATAATAATAATAATAATTATTATTATTATCACTAGCAATGATAAAAATACAAACAAAAAATTATGTTTTTATCTCAGACTCATCAGATTTGCAAAGATGATAAAGAAAATGATAATTGCTTTGAGGCTATGGGAAAGACATGTGAATGTAGTGCTTGTTGAACTGTGAATTGATCCAACCATTCTGTAGAGATGGAGATGGAGTGAAGATAGTCCAGAATTCTGTGCTCCAAAGTCAGAGATCCCAAGGCCACCAACTCCGCTTATAACCCAACAACCATACCTGTAATTCAGGAAGAGACTCTTCAAACCTTTCAACATCAGCACTATCTACCAATAACCACTAAAGGGAAAATGACCCCAAAATCCTCACTAACAATAGTAACTCCTATAGAGATTTGACCCTGCAGCTATCTCTCTCTAGGGGCTGTGCATCCTATCTCCTTAATAACAATATCTTCTTAAGAGGGGAGGAAAGAGGGAATTCTCATTAATAAAATGCCTGGCATCGTCAAATAGTTCAGCTTGAGAAATGACTATGGTTTCACTAACAGAAATGACTGAAGAAAATGCATTTCTTTGTACTATAAGATCTGATTTTTTGTTTTCTGATTTGCAGGTGAATTTAAATATAGAATGTGAATCCTTGAGAGTAGGGACTGTCTT
This sequence comes from Pseudochirops corinnae, assembly GCA_028646515.1. Lineage (NCBI taxonomy): Eukaryota > Metazoa > Chordata > Mammalia > Diprotodontia > Pseudocheiridae > Pseudochirops > Pseudochirops corinnae. Next base: position 146,321,444 of record CM053585.1, read on the forward strand.
GCTTTTCTATCTACGATCCCAGCATTTTGCGCAATTCTTTGCACATAATAATCAATTAATCCCTTTTCATCAATTTCTTCATTCACTCTTAGCATATGTGCTTCAAGGAAAGTGAAGAAAAGAAAAGGATGTAAGTACAAAAATATCTGTAGAAGGAATTTTTGTTAAAGCAGATTAGTACTACACTCCGGGTGCTTATCAATTTAGAAATGCTTGAAGCAATTATAGCAAATGAATGCAATTTATTATTGTGCCTTAAAAATGTTGATGAGTATGGATGGATTTAGAGAAACCTGGGAGGACTTGTATCATTTGATGAAGAATGAAGTGAGCAGAAAAAGGAGAACAATTATATGACTAAAACACTATAAAGGGAAACAATGGTTAAAGACTTTAAAGAGAAAAAGAAAACTGTTCAATGCAATTGCCACTCAGAACTCCAGGAAAAAAGTTGGCTAATAATTTCTCTCAATTAGCAGAGAGGTGAAGGTCTGGATATGTAAAATGAGGCACACATTTTTCAGATCTAAGAAATGTATTGTTTTGTTTTGCTTAGCTATACTTATTTGTTACAAGGAAGGGATTTTATTTGGGTGGGGAAGGATCATGAGCATAGGGTAGTATAATGAGAGTGATAATTTAGAAAAGGAAAAGAAAGAAAAGATCATTAAAGAATCAACTAAAAATACATAGAGAAAGCTGAAGGGAATTCAGACAGGGTTATAGATAGCCAGAGTAGTGTTGGAACTATCATGCAAAATTTGAAACGTACTTCAAAAGAACAAACTATGTGTAGCATAAATTCATAGTTTTATACACAATCCTATTTTATTGTTCTTCTATGGGGAATTGTTTATCTTTATTGATCTCTGTCAAGGTTATAACAATAAAAATATTTTTTAAAAAGAAAAACAAAATAAAAGTCTCTTTTTGGTATCTAAAACCTTTCACAAACTTTACCTAATAGGACCTCATTTATCTACTATTGGAATGGCTAGGACCTAGGGAATAAGAACCTAGATTGTTCACAAGGGTTGAAAATGGAGGAAGTATGGAGAAATTTGGACAGAAAGAGACTTTCTGTAATGGCCAGAAGACTACAAGAGAGATCCTTTTCTTCAAGGGCATGGTAAGAATTGCTATTCTTCCCTCCCTTATGAACTGGGTCCACTACAAATTTATATTACATAAGTTCAACTGGACCTACACTGCTGCTAGGCAAACCTACTTTATCGATTCATTTCCACAGCTGTTCTTTTCAACATTTTCATTCCTCCTTAAGGTTTTCATGACTCTTCTTTTCCTCATTCTCCCAGCTGAGAACCTTGCCTCATATTTTGTAGGAAAAAATCTGAAGCCGTTCACCATCAGCTCCCTCTCTTTCTCTCTTCTTCTTCATAGCCTAATCACTCAGATGTCTTCTGCCACTTATTTCTCTTTCAGTCCTGTCTTACATGATGAAGTGACCTTTCTTCTTACTGAGGCCTGTATATGTTCAAATGATCCCAACCCAGGCATGTTTCCTCCAACAGATTGACCTCTCTGTCATTTCACTCTTTCAATTATTTTAAATCTCTCCCTGTCTATTGATTCATTCCTACTGCTGATAAACATGCCCATATCTCCCGTATTCTGAAAAAAAGCAAACATCACCTTAGTTGATCCTTCTATCCACGCTATATCTCCTCTGCCCTTTATAGCTAAACTCTTAGAAAAATTAGTCTGCAATTACCTCCAGTTTTTATTCTTTTACTCTCTTCTTAACCCTTTATAATCCAGCTTCTGACATCATTCCATTAAACCTCCTCTATCCAAAATTACTAATATTTTCTCAGTTGCCAAAACCAATGTTTTTTTTAAAATCCTTCTTTTCCTTGACGTCTTTATAGCCTTTGACATCATAGATCACACTCTTTTCCTTGCTACTCTCTTCTCTTTAAGATTTGAAATACCATTCTCTCCTGGTTCTCATTCTACCTATCTTACTATTTCTTCTCTGTCTCCTTTGTTGGGCCCTCTTCCAGATCATGCACTTTAACCAAGTTTTTACTTAGAGATTTGTCCTGGGCCCTCTTTTCTTCTCTCTCTATATTACTTCATGGTGATCTTATCAGCTTCCATGGAAATAATTACCATCTCTATGATGATTCTCATACCTACCTATCCTGCCCCAAACTCTCTGTTTACCTCAAATCATACTTCTCCAATTGCCTTTCAGACATCTCAGATTGGATGTCCAGTAGCAATCCTCCTACATCCTTGACTGTTTACTATCTCTCACCTTCCCCATCCAATTTGTTGCCAAGACCTGGTTGTAACATCTCTAATACGTGACCTCTTCTCTCCTCCGACACTGTCACCACTCTAGTGAAGGCCCATATCACCTCCGACCTGGATTAGTGCATTAGCCTACTGGTGGTTCTGCTGCCTCAAGTCCTCCCACTCCTCTCTATTTTCCATTAACCTACTGAAATGATTTTTCTAAAATATAGGTCCAATCATGTCACTCCCTATTCAGTAAACTCAAATGGTTTTTTATTGCCTCCAGAATTATATGCAAAAATGCTCTGTTTGGCATTCAAATCCCTTTACAACCTAGTCCCATCCTTACCTTTCCCATCTTCTTATAGGCTCTACCTTACTCCCCAACATATATTCTTTAATACAGTGATATCGGTCTTCTGACTATTCTATGAACAAAACACTCCACTTCTGGACTCCAGATATTTTCTCTGAATGTTCCCCAGGCCTGAGGTTTTCTCCCCCCTTATTTCCAAATACTGACCATCCTAGCTTCTGTTAAGTTACAACTAAAAACCCACCTTTTACAGAAAACCTTCCCCAATCATTCTTGATTCTAGCACTGTTCCTATTAATTATTTCTATTTGCCCTGTACTTAACTTGCTTGTATTTGTTTGCATTTTTTCTTCTTCATTAACCTCTAAGTTCCTTGAGGGCAAGAATTGTCTCTTTACTCTTTTTGTATTCCTAGCATTAGTGCCTGCATATAGTAGGTTTAACATAAATGTTTATTGATTGATATTCCCTGGAATATTTGTTCCATTGTCCTAGGAGAGTCCCTGCAAGGAGCATAGAGACAGTGACAGAGGTTTTAAGGACTGGTAAGTGAAAGGAAGGAAAACTTCCAAGGTTGAGAACTCTCTCACCACTACTTGACAAAATTAATCTTGATGAACAGACAATGGAAATCACAATCTTGTCAAAAAATGAGTTTGTCTCCATGTCTGATTAGGGGTGGATGTGAGACTGTCTCCATCTGAAGCAGCAGAAGCAAGTGATTCTTCACTTCTCAGTCATCTATGACAGCAGTAGAAATGGTGACTTGAGATTAAGATTTAGCACGTAAGGGGCCAGTCACTTCTCACTGTCTATATCTTTTCCCTAACTGACACTTCATTTCATTTTGTTCCCACTTCCTTTATCCATTTTAAATGCAATAAAAGGTGTGTGTGTGTGTGTGTGTGTGGGTGTGGGTATGGGTGCACATGAGCCTATGCAGTGTAAGTAGCTTATTTCCATCATCTTAAACTTTGATCCCTAGTCCCCAGTAGGGGGTTCTCTTTAGTAACCAACTTCTGCCATCTCCCTAAAACTTTTGCTTCTTTAAAGAAGCTGGATGTAACACTATTTCAGATAATTTATGTAGCACAAGCAGTGCTTTGTCTCCCTCCTTGTATATCTAAGACAGTATCTGACATCTCCCCAAATTGTTCATAGCATTGTAAAGCTGCTTTTGATATTTTGCTTTTCACATTTAATGGCACCCCCAAAGAGGCAGCCCTAAATGAGAATTCATTGTCACTATTGCACAAACATTTTCCAGGGACAGGAATAGTCACGATGCTATTTTGTCATCTGAATCCAATGACAGTATACAATAACAATAGAATAATCTAAATACTTAATAGTAAGCAGCACTGCAATTCAAAAATATTAATAAACATCTCTATAATAGCATAATATACACTAGCATAAGAGGTAGTTTTTAAAAAAGGAGAGGGAAAAATCTCCAACTGTTTTGGTTAGGAAAGGTTTATGTGAAGAATAAAACAAACAAAACAAATAAATTACCCCATATAGACTAGAGAAGACATGTAGCAAAGAGAAAGTGGGCTCCACATGTGCAGAGAGGCCTATGTGCTGTGGGCTGTCATAGCATGGCTTGAAGGGAAGCAGAATAAACACTCTAGCAGCTTCTCTCCCCACCTCCACCCTCTTCTCTAAGGAAGACTTTTATTCCTGCCAGGAGGGGAAATAGGAGGTTGAGGAAAGAAGTCATTGATCCAGTCTCCTCAGAGAGGGAGGACACTGGGTTAGACCCATAACTATCTGGTCCTTTAAATAGTGTTTGTCTAGTGCAACGGTTCTCAACCTTCCAAATACCACCGCCCTTTAATACAGTTCCTCATGTGGTGGTGACCTCCAACCATAAAATTATTTTCGTTGCTACTTCATAACTTTAATTTTGCTACTGTTATGAATCGTAATGTAAATATCTGATATGCAAGATGTATTTTCATTGTTACAAATTGAACATAACACACATGTTGAAAATCACTGGTCTAGTGGGTTTTAGAGGATTTTATTTAACTTCTGATCACTTTGGCATTTGTTGGAAAGAAAAAGACCACATTCTATATCCAAGGTTTGACCCCTTTCCCACCTAATACCGGTTCCTCAATGAACCAACACATAGTGAATAACAAAGAAGTCTATTTAATCAAGTTGTCCCAAAACAGAAATCAGAGAAGGTATTCATAGAATAATATATACCAGGCAATATAGAGTAAAGGATCACTCCCATTGAGAGTAAGATAACTCAACTAAGAGGAAAGTCCTATATTTCACCCAAGAGAAAACTTCTCAAAGTCTCTAGAGTAGCAAAGTGAGAATACACAAGTTATAGAGACTGCTTGCTCCTCTCAAGACTTCCCACAGTCTTTTTTTCAGCAACCTGAAGAGATGTTGACTTCTTCCATCTGCTTTCTTCAGAAATGCCTGAAGAGACTTAACTTGATGCTTGAAGACTTGAAACTTGAACAGTTTGAAAGAGGATAATCTGGAGGAGTCCTGAAGGTGAAGAGAATCAAATGGAGAACAGCTTCTATAGAGTCCTGGAGAGGAGATTGCTGAAGGATGCAACTATCTTGCTAGTCACCAACTCTACCCCACCCCTCATGCATTCATCTTTATCAATAAGGAGAGAGTCAAATGGATATATAAGGGATACTTGGAAGAAACGAAAAAGTGGCCACTACTGGAATTTTAGCCTGACTCAACTTTAAACAGACTAGCTGAGATGACTCTGAAAAATTCCCAGTAATGTAACAGATTTTTTTTACTAAAAAATGGGGATTTATAGACAATCTTGCCTTTCCTGTTACTAATTGACCATCCACACAAAGCCTAGATTTAATAGACTTTATGTGGCCTCAGTCTTCATTCTATTGGAAACTCCTTTCTCTTAGGACTAGCCAATAAATACATTTAGTTCCTTTATTATAATTAAAAGCAAAAGTTTAATTAGATTAGAAAACCTGTGAATCTCAAGTAGCATTTGACATAAGTAGGATAAAATGCAGCAAATCTAATCACCATCTGGGATGTGGATGACAAAATTGTTATCCTTCTATGTGACTAACTCTTGCCCCTTTCCTTTAGATAGGTGGAATCATTAGTTTTTTATCTCTGTTCCCCAGACACTTCTTCCTTGCACAACAATGTGAGCTAATAAAAAGACAGAGACAGTTCTTAACTTACCACAACTAATGTATCAGGTTCTGTATTTTAGTGATGGATTGCTGATGGCTTGATGAGAATTCTGAAGTTTTGTAACAGCTGTTGAGGGCAATTGGACAGTGAATCAACTAAGGAGTAATAAAATGTTTGCTTTAATACAGTAAGTATCCAGTTGAGATTAGATAACATATATATGTAGTGGACCTATCTGACATGATTATGTGATTTCCTCTAGCTCTGTTCGATAACATATGAACAGAAGTGAAGGAGGTGGATTGTTGAAATAAGTTAGGATTGGGGATTGACAAAACATGGTTGGCAATAGGATAGGTAGGGAAGGGAATTAGTGCTGGGAGATAGAAGAGACTTGAAATTCACCAAAGGGTAAAAAGCATAAAAATAGGGAAGGGAGGAGAGAGTATAATAAGTGCAAAGATGATTGGTGTGGGAAAGAAATATGTGAAAGGAATGGAGGATAAAAGAGCATCAGAATTCCTTTTATGCCCTTTTCTCACTGACAATACATTATAAATTATTAAAAGTAACCTTTATGGGGGTGGCTAGGTGGTGCAGTGAATAGAGCACTGGCCCTGGTGTCAGGAAGACCTGAATCCAAATCCAGCCTCAGACACTTAACACTTACTTGCTGTGTGACCTTGAGCAAGTCACTTAACCCCAATTGTCCTGCTTTCCCCTCTCAAAAAAAAAAAGGAAAAAGTAACCTTTATATTTGGCCTGACTGGGGAGAGAGAGAGAGAGAGAGAGAGAGAGAGAGAGAGAGAGAGAGAGAGAGAGAAAG
>CM053585.1:146328503-146384442 GCA_028646515.1 Pseudochirops corinnae
TTTTCATTTGTTTGTATCTGTTTAATAGTATCTTGATTTTTCATAAAGTCATTTGCTTCCATTTGTTCCACTCTAATTCTGAAGGAATTATTGTCTTCAGAAAGCTTTTGAGATTCTTTTTCCATCTGTCAAATTTGACTTTTCAGGGCATTCTTTTCATCATTGGCTTTTTGGGCCTCTTTTGCCATTTGAGTGAATCTATTTTTTAAGTTGTTATTTTCTTCAGTCAGGTTGTTGACTCTCTTTTCATGATTTTCTTGTATCATTCTCATTTTTCTTCCCATTTTTTCCTCCACTTCTCTTATTTGGTTTTCAAAATCCTTCTTAAGCTGCTCTATGGCTTGTAACAAATCTACATTTTTCTTGGAAGCTTTTGGTGCAGGAGTTCTGACTGTGTTATGTTCCTCCCATTCCATGCTTTGATCCTTTTTGTCCCCCAAAAAGGAATCTAAAGTTGCATTGCTGAGTTTGCTTTGCTTCCTTTGCCTATTCATGTTGACGGTCAATTACTTGACTTTTAGGTTCAGTTGAACTCTGGTTTCAGAGGGGAGAGATCTGTCCCAAATGTCTGGGGTTTTTGCAGCTGCCAGAGCTATTACAAGGCCACCGTTTTTGTAGCCCAGCTTTAGCTCACTGAAAATGTACCTCAGGACCACCACTCAAGGCCACGATCCTATCCAGGCAGCTCAAGGCAAGAGCACTTCACCTCTGAATAATCACTTGTCCCCCCTTTAATCTGTAGGCTGGGAACTTCTGAAGCAGCCACTTGGAGGCACCTGCAGGCCCACTGCTTCAGCCACTCATAGCTCTCAGGCAGTTGGCCGGACCCTCTCTCCTGATTTATCCAACTTCTACTGACCTTTCACTTAGTCCTTGTTTCTTACGGGTTGGTAATTCTGGGAACCACCACAGCTGCTGATGATTTGTGCTCCAGACATGGCTTGTTCTGGCAACCTTATGGTTCCAGCCATGGGTTTATTAAAAAAAAAATTTTTTTTTGATAAGTGAGAACAAAATAGGTCAAAGGATAGATGAGTAGGAGATGAATATTAAATAGTGGGTTGATCTCCTCATGTACATTTTGGCTGGGTGTTTTTTCATGATATTTCCCAAAAACTTTTTTTTTCTCCCTGTTTTCATTGCTTAATGTAATATCCTGTTATGGTACCACAATGTGGCATTTGCAAGCTGAGTCTAATTTGATTTTTCAAGTTGTTGGTGCTCACCTTTCTACAAATTACTCTGTATTTATTTTGTACACATAATGTATTTATATAACTGTACATATTATCTTAGGGCAGATAGATGGTGCAGTGGATGAAGTACTAGGCCTGGAGTAAGGAAGAATCATTTCCCTGAGTTCAAAACTGGCCCCATACACTAGCTGTGCAACCCCAGGCAAGTCACTTGACGCTGTTTGTCTCAGTTTCCTTATCTGTAAAGTGACTTGGAGAAGGAAATGGCAACACACTCCAATATCTTTGCCAATAAAATGCCAAATAGGGTCATGAAGAATTGGATAGAACTGAAATGACTGAACAACAATAACAGCAACAAAAATCATATTTTCCCCAAAGTCCTTGAGGACAAGAACTATTTCATTTTTGTCTCTATGTCTTCATTACTTAACACATTTCATGGAAGATAGGAGGCACTGAAAGTAAATTCTTCTTGTTATTGATGAATTCTATTCAATCAGATTAGTTAATATTATAAAGGTCTTTAGTTTAATATTATTTTTTCTTAGGAAAATCAGTTCTTAATGCTTGTTCCTTTCCTTTCTATCTATACTCACACTACTCATTTAGTGCTCAAATATGACAAGCATTTCCTACATTGGATATTAGGTAGGATGGTCACTGTCAGTCAAGGTCCTAAGCTGTTTTTATTTAACAATGAATTCTTCTTTTGATAGAATTAGATTCAGAATAGTAATTCTATTCCTATTTTCTTCTAACTTTTAGCAGGTAGAGTATTCCATCAAGTGTCAAGATTGTTAGAGTTTTCCATCTTCCTTTATGATCCATATTAAGAACTCATCATCCCTTTCCTCCATGTACAGTGTTGTATCATAACCATATCACTTATTTCTCTCCATTTTCTCTCTTATCAGAGAATTTTCCACAATACTTTCCCCTTCAGGTTCAAGGATTTCTAAGCAAGTTTGTATCAATTATATATATGAAGCTACATTGCTAACCCTTCTTTTGATCAATTTCCTTATTAAAGTATATGTTTCTTTTGCCAAATATTGTATTTGTATGATAAAGTAGACAGAAAAAGTCTTATTATTTACACAATACCCTCCTACACTAAAATGCTATTTCCATGTCTCATTGTGGCATCAAGGTGACTGTAGGTTCTGAAAGGCAATAAGGAAATATTGGGTCTGCTAAACTCTATCAGGCTATGAACAAAAACATAGTCCTGTCTATGTTGTCAGAAGAACGACCTTGTTAATTCAAAGTTGCTCATTACCAGATAAGCAACAAGGTAATTGGATTTTTAAGCACAGAAACCCTCAAAGACAATCTACTAAGTTAGATGGGTCTGAAAATTTTCATCACTGTCAATGTCCACATTTATGAAACCATAGATCTGAAAAGTATGAAGAAAATAAAATTATCGTATCCATATTAATAAAGCCTATTTCAACCTTTCCCTTCAATAGTCATCTACTAATAAATAAAATATTATGAATGCTGAAGTATATACATATATATATCTGTGTGTGTATGTATGTATGTGTGTGTGCATGTGTATATATATATATATATGTATATATGTACATACATACATACATACATATATCTTATAGATACATGCACAGCTGTTTTTACTATGGATTCCAGTCACTGAAAACCTGAAGTTTCTATTTACTACTAATGTATTCAATGTTTTTTTTTCTTAAAGTAGAAAGAAAGGAAATCCATTTTTATTTATTTTATTTATCACCTACTCTATGCCAGGTGGTATGCCAAGTGTTTACAAGTATTTTTTTTCTTTTGTTCCTTACAACGAGAAGTATGTGTTGTTATTATCCCCATTTTACAGTTGAGGAAACTGAAGCAAACAGAGGTTAAATGATATTTTCAGGATTATACCACTAACAAATGCCTGAAGTCCAATTTGAACTCAGGTCTTTCTTACTACAGGACCCATGATCTGTCTACTCTGCCACCTAGCTGCCTTTAAGAGATATTGTGATTTATCAAAGGCCTAGGAATATAAAACAATATATTTTAAATTCTAGTTTAAAGAAAAAAAAAACAATAGCATATGTAAACATAATCTTATAGAAAATGAAAACAAGTTTTTTTAAATAAACATAATAACTAATTTTTTAAGAGAAATACATTTTTGTTTTTGGTTTAAGATAATACACTCTTAAAATGATAATTATCATGTGAATATAATGTAGTTCTTTTTTTTGTATTTTGCCTTTATATCCCCAGTATACTGCACAGTGTCTACATATAATAGCAACTTTAAAATATTGGATGAATTGATTTGAATGTGTAATTAAATCAGTGTATAAAGTTAAAAAAAAATACCTACTTATTAAATTTCCCAGTGAAAAAGCTTGTAGGAGACTAAAGAATTAGATGACAGTAAGGATTCAAAAGTATCTTGACAATTTAGATTATATAAGAGAAAATTTTAAAGGAATAACTGTAAAAGACTCCTGTTGGTTGAAAAATCAACATCACAAATACAATTTATGGGAGGCATAATTAGTTAGCAAGTTGTTTAAAATAAAATCTGGAGCTCTGATGGGTTCCAAGCTCAGTATGAAACAACAATGTGTTATGGTAGTCCAAAAAAACCCAAACCCAACAAAACAACCCAACCAAAAACTAAAAACAACCTAATGCAATCTTAGGTTATAGAAAGAGTAGCTTTTCTCTTAACGTGATTTTGATCATTCTCCTTTTTTCTGCTTTTCTCAGACCACCTGTGGAATATCTGGTCCTATAATTTAGGAAAGACATTGAAAAATTGGAAAATGTTCAGTTGATAGTAACTAGGATCACAGAATCATAGAATTTGAATTTTATAATTAAAGGTCTTCAGTATAGGTTGAAAGCAGGTTTCTAGCCTAAGGAAGGAATAAAAGACATAGGGTTATTCATTCTGAAAAAGGAAAACTCAAAGTGTTCATGGAATCCAAGATGTTGATCTGGGATACACTTTAAATAAAATCTCAACAAACCCCCTAAATTTAGAGATGAGGAAATTGAGGCTCACAGAACTTAAATGATTTGTCCAAGGTCATGCAAGTAGTGAGAGCTAGGATTTGGGTGCCAGTTCTCTGATTCCAAATTCATAGTGTTTTCCATTGTATTGCTACACTGCACTTATTTTTCAATTATTTGCAACCTGTCCATCATATAAAAGAGGAGCTAGTCTTGTTCTATTTTGACAAAAGTGAGTAAGTAGGAATAATGGGTAGCAATTGCAAAGCAGCAAATTTAGACTTCATGTTAAAAAAATACTTTTTAACATTTAGGTATATGCAAAAGTAGAATTACTGTCTTGGGAAACTTTGGCTTCCCATTCATCAGAAATCTTCAAGTAGAAACTGGGAGATCATTTATCAAGTATTTTATAATGGGAATATGTTTTTTCCCATTTATGGCTTCTAGTAGCTGAACAATGAAATCCTTTCAAAGTATCTTCAAAAAGATGCTTTCACAGTTGTTAATACTTTTAGTTTGCCATAATAATTCTATGAAGTAAGTGGATTTTTTTTTTTACATTTCACAGATGAGGAAATAGAGAGTGATAAAGGTTACATACCCAATGATTGTCAAGTCAGGATTCTTGTAAATATAATCTGCAACTTTGCTTTTTTTTTTTTTTTTTGTAATGCCAGAAAGATTTATTGCATCCTGCACTTAAAGATGATTCTTTCTAGGGAATTGATTTTAGATGGTTTCTTGATAGATTGAGGACATGCCTTTTATCTTTCTTTTACCATCATATTTTGAGATATATAATTTATCTCTAGTCAATAATTTCATATTAAATAAAATCAAATTATGATGCTATTCTCCATCAGATTATTTACCACATAAAATGGCAGTCAGTCATGAAAAATAGAGTTGCGAACACATAAATGAGGATGGAAAAGTACATTAACAATTACTTAGAGCTAACGGCTAGACCTCAGAGTGGTGCCCTTTAGATAATACAGAAAGTCTCTCCATTATATCCTTGCCAGAAAAATTTTATTTCAATGAACACTCTCCCTTCATAATGTTCATGGATAACATCTAGTCTCCATTTGGAGACATTCATCTTCCTGCATTTTTGACCCCTTATTTAAGAAGATTTCAGAAGATGTACATCCATCGCACTGTTGAAATAAATGAAGGTCATGATACTGAGCACCCTAGCACTGATATTTAGTCTATGTCAAAGTTAAGAATTGCAATCTCTCTCATATCTAGAATTCATCAGTGAGCAACAAACACTCCATATTTTAACTACTGTAGACTCATTTTTTTAAAAAAGGACAGTCAGAAAAGACTGAATTTAGTGTCTTGATTTAGAGATTAAAGTAACTGCCTTCCCTTAGGTTGAACCTTTTTTTTTTATTAGATTATTCATTTTATAAGTCTGAATGTCAGAAATAGAGAATAACTTCAAATACAAAACATCCAAGTATTTACATTGTTACCAGTTCTCTCTTTGATGAGTTTTGCAAAAGAGATTTTATTGACTTAAAGTCTAGTGTCCCTTCACTAAAAAGAGGACATTAAAATTTTGCAAAAGAGATTTTATTGACTTAAAGTCTAGTTTCCCTTCACTAAAAAGAGGACATTAAAATAACACAGTTAACACTTCTAAGGGAAGATGGAAGTTATGGACAAGGTTAATTTGGATCATGTTTATTTTGAAGGATTTATTGCTGCTCAGAATTAGGATATTAGAAAATCTTCCTTTCAATAAATAACAGAAATCTAGTTTGAGCTACCTTCTCTTTTACACAGAATGAACAGAATGAATGAGTGCCCCTAAAATCTTTATGTTAGTGCACATTCTTTTACCTAACATTTGTCAGATTTTCAAATATAAACCCAATGCCAACTTTCTGTCTGTAAGGATAAAAAAATCCATTTCATTAAGAAAAAGCTAATATGTCAATGACCTGTGATTTTATTGCTGTGAGAACTGTCTCCATTGATGCAGATTGCAACTTAAAACCTGAGAGAATTGCTGGAGACTTACAGCTTAATGATTTGTCCAAGATCACACAAATGCTAAGTGTCAGTGGTGGTATTTGTAACACAGGTCTTATTGATTCTAAGGTCAGCATTTTATCCACTATGCCAAACTATCTCTCTAAATTACACACAACCTTTGTTTGCAAACTTTTGAATGAAGAATGAATGATGAAAAATTATTAAGCAGTATGTTCCCATTCCTATCCTAGTCCTGGAAATGCAAATGCAAAAGCTAGAAAATTCTCTGCTCTCAAGAAGTTTATATCATACTAGGGAAAGAGAAAATATATAGGGGAGTGCTGGTCAGAGAGGAATATTTTAGATTGGAAAATTAAGAGAGGAGGCATAGGAGAGTAGATTGATATATACTTTCTGGGAGACATTTACATAATTTTCCAGACACCTAAGAAGAATGATTAGATTATTTTGAGGAATAATAAATGATACTTATAAAGTATTTTAATATTTTACAAAGCACTTTATATATGTTATGTTATTTTATCTTCACAATGACTTTGAAAGGTAAATATTATCCCCATTATATAAATAAGGAGACTGAGGTTCACTGAGACTTTAACTTGCCTGTAGTCAATCAACTAGAGGCTACTTCAAGCACAGGTCCCTTGATGATGCCTTATGAGGCCAAATTCAGCACTGTATCAATACTAGAGTGACTACATCATACTATTCATGGAAGTTTGACTTAATACAGAACATGTTACATCTCTTATTGCCCTCTTTATTACTAGGTATTCTTTTCTTCATGCTAATTGCATAATGAATCATGCAGAGGAATAGGTGACTCTTTATTTTATATTCAAACCCACTGTCTTCAACCATCATTCAGCAACTCCCCTTTTTTTGAGGTTCATTCTCTCTCTATATATAACCTGGTCTACATTCTTACTACAGGAAATTATTGATCTACCTCTTATATTTCCTAAAGGAATTAATAATTGTTTCTCAGTCTCCCTTGCCCCTGGACTTATAGTTACTAATACCCAAGCTAATCCCAAAGTCTTGATCATACCTACCACGTTGCTGGAGAAAGTCATACAATGAAGCAATTACTGCTCTATAAATTCCTTAGAAAGACAATCTATTTTACAGACTGAATGAATTTTTTCGGTCCCACATGCCTGGCACGCTCTTCTTTCTCTTTTTTGCATTTTGGATTCTTTAGGTTCCTTCAGTTCTCAACTAAAATTCTATCTTTTGCATAAAGCCTTTCCATCTCCACCTCATCCTAGTGCTGTTCATCTGAGATTACTTCAAATTCATACTGTATTTATCTTGTTTATATATGGTTATTACGTTGTCTCCCTATTAGACTGTGAGCTCCTTGAGATCAGGGGTTGCTTTTGTCTTTATTTTTATCCCCAACACTTATCACAATGTCTGGCACATAGTAGAAATAAATCTTGCTGACTTTACTCTGTTTATATCTCATTTGAGCACTCACAACTCAGTGACAAACCTTTTATTATTCAGTGATTGACTTTCAAAGTCCCCACAGTGGATTTTTCAAAACTGATCTTTCCAAAGTCCTCCTATACTATACTACCAACTTCCCTCTTAGTAAATTACCTTTTCTTCTAGAAAGGTATCATGTCATTATAGAAAGAGAATTGTGCATCGAATCAGGAGAGGCTGGGGTTCAAATCCCAGCAATGGGATGCTGAGACATTTGCTATGTACATCATACATTTCTCAATATAAAATGAGAAAATAATGGGATGTAATAATCCCTTGAGAAATATAATAATAATGCACTTTCTCACATATCCCCTTTTTACCTTCATGTTCCCAAAGAACAGATTATTGAAAACACTATAAATGAACTCCCAAGCGTTGGGGTGAAGTCTGGTACTAAATAGATTTACAAGATAATAATATGAAACATTCAAAGAAAAGATTAATTCTAAAATTTTGAGAACCATTTCCAAAACTAGGAAGGCATCTGGTAAAATTCTTACTATGACACACATAGAATCTGCTTAAAGCAGAGAGAATTAAAAGAGAGAAATAGAACTGTAAACCAATATTCCTAATAAGAATTGAAAGAAAATTTTAAAACAAAGTATTTGTAAAGAGATGTGTGTGTATACACATTCTGGAAAGAAATTTGGAACTGTGCCTTCAAATTAGCAAACTGCGTATATCCTTTGATCCAGTGACAAATCTAATAAACCTGTACACCAAAAAGATCAAAGAATGAGAAAAAGGACCTACATGTACAAAAATATTTGTAACAGCTCTTTTTATGATGGCAAAGAACTAAAAATTAAGGGAGTATCCATCAACTGTAGAATGGCTGAACAAGTTATGGTAAATGCATTGAAATACTATTGCACATTAAAAACAAAAGAAACATTACTGAAACAACAGGGTTCAGAAAAACCTGAGAGGAATTGTACAAACTAATTCAGAGTTAAATGAGGTGGATCAGTAAAGGAATTTAAACAGTAACAATGGCAAAAAGAACAAGAGTAAAAAAAAGAAGCCTCTGAATGATACAATGACTCATCTTGATTCCAGAAGAATAATGATGAAGAAAGCTAGCCTCTTCCTCATGAATGGGTGTGGGACTCAAGTGGTATAATAAGACATACATTTGTTAAAGTGATCAATACGGGAATTTGCTTTGTGTAACTATGCATACTTGCTGTGAGTGTTATAGTTTTCTTCCTCAAGAAGGTAGGGAATATAAAAGGGACAGAAAATAAATGCTTGGTAACTTAAAAAGTAATTGAAATAAAATGGATTTTACTTTGGATTTATTAGAAATCGCAAGTATCAGCTTATTTAGGATTAGTGCTGTTAATAACTGCTAACTTTAAACAACTTATAACACCTTTGATTACGGAAAAATTCAGCTGACCACAAGATTCTATTCAAGTTATTTTCAGTCTCAACCAACTTCCTAATTTCTCATTCCACAGTAGATGAGTTTGATTTTTGAACATTCTTGTATTGTCTTGTTATTTGTTTGTGATAAATGTCTTTAATCCATCAAGAACTGATCGAGACCTTAATACTAAAAACATACAACACAATGCAGGTGTAAATATTGTTTATTTTTAAAGTTTATCACAAATAATACCTCATAGTACTCTCCAAAAAAATCTCTTCTATTTTCTATGTTGAAAGTTGAGACTTAGAGGGTGGAGCCAAGATGGTGGAGTAGAAACAGAATTTCTGCATGGCTCCAGCTTCCACCTGTTCCAATACATGTAAAAAAATTATTCTAAACAAACTTTAGAGCTACAGAACTGACAAAGTAACAGAGAGAAACAAATCGCCTGCTGAAGGAAGCCTGGCAGGTCGGCAGGAAGAGTCCATCCCAGCAGGCTGGGAGCTGAGCCCAGACCTGTCTGAGCCCCTGATTTTAGCCCCAGGGTGTCCCTGACCAGCTCCAGCTGGAGCAGACCTCATGGGAGTAAATGACCAGCTACTGTAGTGATTTCCAGACTTCTCAATCCACAAACATAAAAGACAAATTAAAAGGTTAGTGTGATAAGATTTTTGGAACAGGGGGAATGTGGTCCAGCTGCTACCCCCAGAGTAAGAAACAGAAGTGGTTGTGCCACATGGCTGCCTCAGAGCTCCTGGCCAGGAGATTGTAGGGGTACCAAGTGACCATTCAGAGGTTAATTGCTCTTGGTTTGACCTGCTTGGATATGGATCACAGTCTTGGGTGGTGGTCCTGGGGTTTGTGACCAGCAAGCCAGAGTGTGTGGGAGGTGTAGAGAGGGCACCCATATAATAGCTCTGGCAGCTGCAAAAACCCCAGTGATTAGGGACATATCTCTATCCATTCTGGAAGCAGAGTTTTACTGTGGCAAAGAGCTCAAAAGACTAGTAATTGGCTGCTGATATGAGCAGGCACAGGAAAAACAAATAGAAAATAGAATCCTTCTTTTGGGACTAAAAGGATCAAGGCATGGAGCAGGAGGAGGACAGTGAAGTCAGAACTCCTGCATCAAAAGCCTCCAAGAAAAATATGAATTGGCTAAAGGCCATGAAGGCGCTCAAGAAGGATTTTGAAAATCAAGTAAGAGAAGTGAAGGAAAAATTGGGAAGAGAAATGAGAAAGATTCAAGAAAATCATGAAAAGTGAGTAAACAGCCTGCTAAAGGAGACCCAAAGTACACTGAAGAAAATAACACCTTAAAAAATAGACTAACTCAGATGGTAAAAGAGGCCCAAAAAGCCAATGAGGAAAAGAATGCTTTAAAAAGCCAAATTTTCCAGATGGAAAAGGAATTTCAAAAACTCACTGAGGAGAATAACTCCTTCAAAATAAGATTGGAACAATTGGAGGCTAATGATTTTATGACAAATCAAGATACTATAAAACAGATCCAAACAAATGAAAAAATAGAAGGCAATGTCAAATATCTCATTGGAAAAGCCACTGACCCGGAAAATAGATCCAGGAGAGATAATTTAAAAATCATTGGTCTACCTGAAAGCCATGATCAAAAAAAGAGTCTAGGTACCACCTTTAAAGAAAATATCAAGCAAAATTGCCCTGATATTCTAGAACCAGAGGGCAAAATTGAAACTGAAAGAATTCAACAATCACTTCTTGAAAAATATTCCAAAAAGAAAACTCTTAGGAATATTATGGCAAGGTTCCAGAGTTCCCACGTCAAGGAGAAAATACTGAAAGTGATCAGGAAGAAACAATTTGAGTATTGTGGAAACACAATCAGGATAATGCAAGACCTAGCAGCATCTACATTAAGGGATTAGAGGGCTTGGAATATGATATTCTGGAGGTCAAAGGAGCTAAGATTAACACCAAGAATCACCTACACAGCAAAACTGAGTATAATGCTACAGGTAAAAATATGATTATTCAATAAAATAGAGGACTTTCAAACATTCTTGATGAAAAAACCTGAGCTGAACAGAAAATCTGACTTTCAAATACAAGAAGCAAGAGAAGCATGAGAAGGTAAACAGGAAAAAGGCATCATAAGAAACTTACTAAAGTTGAACTTTTTACATTCCTAAATGGAAAAACTGTAATTGTAACTCATAAGACTTTTCTCAGTATGAGGATATTTGAGTGGAATATATATGTGTACATACATATATACATATGTATAGGAGGATGTATGGGTATATAAATATATATGTGTGTGGGCATTTGTATGTTCCTATATACGTAGTCAGAGGGCACAGGATTAATTGAATATGAAGGGATGATATCTAAGAAATAAAATTAAGAGGTGAGAGAGGAATTTATTGGGAGAAGAAGAAAGGGATTGATGGATTAGGGTAAATTATCTCATATAAAAGAGGCAAGATAAAACTGTTACAATGGAGGGGAAGAGCAGGAAGGTGAAAGGGAATGGGACAACCTGATCCTCATTGAATTTGGCCTAAGGATGGAATAACATACACACTTAATTGGGTATATTTTCCTAAAGGATAATAAAGAGTAGGGGATAAGAGGGGGGAGGAAAGAAGGGAGGGAAGATTGGGGGAGAGGGTAGTTAGAAGCAAACATTTTTGAAAAGGGATAGGGTCAAAGGAGAAAATAGAATAAGTGGAGGGTGGGATAGGATAGAATGAAATATAGCATATATTTCACAATATGACTACTTTGGAAATGATTTGGGTAACTACACATGTACACTCTATATTGAATTGCTTATCTTCCCAGTAGGGGTGGGTGAGGGGGGGGGGGAGAAAGATCTGGTACTCAAAGTTTTAAAAGCAAATGTTTAAAAATTGTTTTTTTACATGCAACTGGGAAATAAGATATACAGGTACTGGGATATAGAAACCCATCTTGCCCTACTAGAAAGTTAGAGGGGTGAAGGGGGTGGATATAGAAGAGAACAGATTGGGGGAAGGGGTATTCAGTAGGCTTGCTATTTTGGGGTGAGAGTAGGGAAATACGGGGAGAGAAAAAAATTGTTAGTCAAAATCTTATGGAAACGAATGTTGAAAACTAAAAATAAATAAAATTTAAAAAAAGAATGTTGGGACTCAGGGGCAGCTAGGTGGCACAGTGAATAGAACACTGGCCCTGGAGTCAGGAGGACCTGAGTTCAAATACGGCTTCAGACATTTAACAATTACTAGCCCTGTCACCTTGAACAAGTCACTTAACCCCAATTGCTCTTCCTTCCCCCCTCCAAAAAAGCAAAGCAAAACAAAACAAAACAAAAAAAGATGGGACTGATGAAAGAATGAAATGAACAAAGATAATTGGTTAGATTAAAATACATTAAGAAAACACAGTCAGATTGTACCAAAGGAATAATTTCTCGTATACAATGCTTTGAAATTTTACTAGTATGTTTCTTGCAATTGCTTATTTTGGATAACTTCCCAAATATGCAAATCAGCTTTTTTTGTCTTGTTAAAAATCATAGCAGCATACAGTACATTATTGTTGTTGTT
Source organism: Pseudochirops corinnae (assembly GCA_028646515.1). NCBI lineage: Eukaryota > Metazoa > Chordata > Mammalia > Diprotodontia > Pseudocheiridae > Pseudochirops > Pseudochirops corinnae. The sequence goes on from CM053585.1 coordinate 146,341,157, forward strand.
GTTCAATCATTTCAGTCATGTGTTATTCTTCATAATTCCATTTGGTGTTTTCTTGTCAAAGATACTGTAGTGGTTTGCTATTTCCTTATCCAGATCATTTCATAGATGAAGAAACTGAGGCAAGCAGAGTTAAGTGACTTACCCAGGGTCATATAGCTAGAAAATGTCAGATGCTGGATTTGAACTCAGTTCTTCCTCACTCTAGGTCCAATATTCTACCCAATGCACCACCTAGCTACCCCACGCTAAACATTAGGAAATGCTATATTAAATCTGAAAGACTTTTTCTCCCTCCCATTTTTATTAGAAATTTCCTCCTTATTGCTTACCTTTTCAAAGGGTTAAAAAAAAAAAAAAGCTCTGAACTCTGGTACTCATGGAGTTAAATTAATACCAGCTTTGTAAGAAGCAAATACTAACATGCAAAAAAAAAATTAAGAACTGGCTTCAGATTTGTCAACTTGAAATCAAGAGAAAGTTTTTTTCTTTAATGTTCTTTCCCATCTCAATCACTTTCTCTGTTGGATTTCTTTTTGTAAAGGTCACAAATCTTTAAAAGGCTTTCTTAGTTTGGGAAGTTTCACAACTCCTTATTATTTGCAAAAAAATACCACCTTGGATTCATATGTTGTTTCTCTTCCAAGTCACTCCATTTTAATTTTCTTATCTCCCTTCAGAAAGATACCTACAAACTAAAGGATAAGGGATTGTTAATGGCATTTCACAAATGGAGAAACTGGGGAGAAAAAAATGACAGGTTCAATACCATATCTAAGAGTACTCAAATCAGAGTGGAAAGCTCTGTCTCATTGCTGCCTTTCTACTAAATAACACTACTCCATGTAAAGGTAGGAAACCACCCCATTGAAGATAATCACAAAGTCCCATACATCTTGATTGAATCAGTCAATCACAGGTAAACTATTTGCAAATAAGTTTTTTATCAATTGAATTTGAAAAAAGATAATCATGAGGGCTTTGTGTTATTGAATACAGAAAATTTTACACAGGAAATGTCTTGTAATTGGTTGAAATTGATCAAGTCATGCTTTAGAGGCTACCTATGAAAACAGAGCTTGTCTGAGGATAATTAATTTAGTTAGAAAGGACTCTAAATTCAGGAGCTGACAATTTCAGGCCTCTAAAAAAGACCCTTCTTGTGTGGGGAAGAGAGAGTTTCTGCTTTCCTCCTTTTCTGTCATCATTCTTCCCCAATGACCATGTTACTGAAGGGGAGAAAGGAAGGAGAACAAGTATTTATTAATGTGTCAGCTACTGTACTAAACACTTCCCAAGTAAGGGGGTGATATTATTATCCATACTTTACTGTTGAGGAAATGGATAGAAGTGACTTTCCCAGAGTCATATAAATGTAGGGGCCAAATTTGAACTCAGTTCTTCCTTACTGCAGGCTAAGAGTTCCATCTACTGTACCACTTATCAGTCTACAGACCAACAGGAAACAATGTATTCAGCTGAGAAAAGAGAAAGAGAGACTGAGCACACATAGAAGTTCTCATAAAATTTGTCAAGTGGGTACCCAGAGATTGAATTTGAAATGTAATAACCTTGAGAACTCCAAAAATATTTCAGTATCAGTATCAACTGGAGTTGGTGGCAGTTTCCCTTTATCAATGAACATTGGTGCTTGCATGGGAAGTTGGGAGATATGCTGACAGAAGGCAAATTAGATCCAGTAAGGAAAGGCAGTTTTAGACCTCTAAAAGGTATTCAACAGAGAGTAAAACAAAACATGAACTTTGAGAGGATTCCATGAAGAGATAAAATTAATTCTAGTAGCATGGAGATGCCAGTTACCCTTTAGTCACTTAGGTTTTCTACATCTGTGCCTCAATTATCATTTTCTACAAGTTTAAGCTCACTGTACCCCCGAGATTGTGTGTGCTCTAGCAAGATGGAATCAAGAAGGGGCTGTTGCTGTGGCAATTGTATTTGCTAAGTTAGCACACTAAATAGACTTTCTAAGAGCTAATTAAGTTGGGCTGAAAACAATGACTTAGTGGTTGCTAGTAAATGATGATATTAGAAACTCTATCATCAGGTTACTCCTGGAATACTTAGTAGAAGCAGTAGTCCTGGTAATTGTCCTTGTTGTCTTTATCATAGTCATTGTCAGAGTAAGATAGTATTAGTAGCAGTCACAAGTATGGGATAGTATTGGCTTCAATAAAAGTAAAATCGACTCTTTTTCCCTGAAGCTAAGAATTCACAGAAGCTAATGCTGGTTAACAATAACAGTTCCCATTTCTATAACTCTCAGATATTTATAAAACATTTTTCTCTCAATAACACTTCAAGATTGATAATTTAAACATTTTTTATTCCTATCTAACAGATGAAGAAATGAAAGTTTTAGAAGGCCGATATGACTTGTCCACAGAAAAACTTAGAAATTAGGAGTCAGATCTGGATCTTAGCTTGAATGAGTCTGGTGCTCTATCCACTGAGTCTAGTTACCAGCCATTTACCACTATTGATGCCTTGAGAGGATTGATGGGATTTTTTTGGAAGTTTAAATGTTTTTTTTTTTTCCTGAAAAACCTATGTCCCCTGGATATTAGGGATACTCTTATTCAAATATAATGAAGCAGTAAAAAAAAAAAAATCACATTCAATTCATAAATCAAGAAAGTGAATTAAAGCAAACTGAGAAAAAAAAATGTTGAGAAGCATCATAGCCCAATGGATAGAGAATTGACTTCGGAATCAGAATTAAACATATACTGGCTGTGTGACCCTAGGCAAATAATTTAATTTCTAATTGCCTAAGGCAACTCTTTAAAACTTCATGATGTAGAGAATTTGCTGTCCTCTATTAGCTGAGTAAGTTTCCTGGAGTTTCCTTTACCGATGAAATCATATGTCAAATTCCTATCACTGTCCCTCTCCCTAAATTATGCACAACTGAGTATTATGAGACACTATAAAGGTTAAACAGTTCATTGGCTTAAGACAAAGTTCACAATACAAGAAAGTAAATTCTTCTCCTGGATCCATTGGTGGCCAATTAATAATAATGGCATACAACTTCATCTTTTCAATCAACCAACAAGTGTTTGAGTGCCTGCTCTAGGCCAACTTCTGTGCTAGGCTGGTGCTGGTGCTAAGATGGGGGAAACAACACGTGCATATACATCTACATACAAAATAGATTTAAGATAAAATGGGGGAGGTCATTAGTAGATGCTGGGTTCAGAAAAGGACTAATGTAAAGGTAACACATGACCTCAGTCTTGAAGGAAATTAGGAATTCTAAGAGATGGAGGTAATAAGGAAGTACAGTTTTGGCAATAAGGGACAGCCAGTACCAGTCATATAGATGGGAAATCAAGGTTGCTCTATAGGATATATTTGAAAGTTCAGTTTAGTAGACATATGTATGTGTTTGTGTGATGTTTTTGTACACAAATGCATGGGGGAGTAATATATAATAAGGATAAAGGTACCTTGGGGCAAGATTATAAAGGGCTTTAAATGCTTTTTATTTGAAGTGAAATTGGAGGCCACTGGGAAATTTGGAGTGCTGTAGTGATATCAGATTCACTTTAGGAAAATTACTTTTTCAACTTTAGGAAAATCCTTTTTGAAGAGATTGCACTGCGGACATCAAGTTAGAAGACTATTCCAATCGTCCATTTGAGAGATGGTAAGATTCTTTTTTTTTTTTTTTTTTAATAATGCTAGAAGAACCATATTCCCGAGAATCACTAGAATAGTAGATCTGGGGAATTACAACATGGAAAGAGTTTGCCTAGATTTTCCAATACTATCGAAGAAGTCTCCAGTGCTATAGAGAAGGAGAATATCGAGAGATATAGACTAGAGTCTAATTACCAGGAGGAAGGGTATATGTGCCTGCTACAGGGTCCAACATTTGTTTTTCCTTTCTTTGCCACTGCAGTGGGAGTCCCTTGAATTGACGACTCTCCTCATCAAATGTGGTATGTACCCGATGCTCAAAGTTGAGAGGCCCTGATATTTCTGGCCTTTTTCTTTTGAACAAGGCACCCCAACCAGAGAGGGAAGCACCAACATCTGGGTTTTTCACAGTCGGGTGGCTCAATGGCTGCCCAGAGTCTCTTCTGGCCAAATCACACAACTCTTCTCAAAGTGAGCCCCCGATGGTAAGATTCTGAAGTAGGGTAAAGGCTATGTAGTAGAGAGCAGACACATTCTAGTGCTGTTGAGGATCCAATGTAAAGTATGGGAGAGAAGAGGTATTAGACTGATTACCAAACAAGGTCTACAGAGTTGTGCTGACTTCATTGTTGCAAACTTGTGAAACTTGGACAATCAATACACTAGTGCCATGCCAGGAAACTGAATCATTTCCATTTGGATGGTCTTAAGAAGATTCTGAAGATCACCTGGCAAGATAAGGTACCAGACACTGAGGTCCTTTCTTGAACTAAACTGCAAACTCTGCTTCAGGAAGCACAGCTCTGATGGGCTGGCCATGTTGCTTGAATGCAAAATGGACGCTTGCCAAAAAGACTATTTTATGGAAAACTCACACAGGGCAAGCATTTATCTGGTGGTCAGAAGAAGAGATACAAGGACATTCTCAAGGTCTCTTTTAAGAACTTTGGAATTGAGTGTGTGACATGGAGACACTGAAACAGGACTGCTCAGCATAGTATGCCCACATCAGAAAAGATACTGTGCTTTATGAGTAAAGCAGAATTGAGAAGAAAAGCAAAGTGCACAAATGTAGAGACTCCATCCCAAATATCCACATGGACTATTTGTGCCTGACCTGGTGATAGAACATTCCAAGCTCATATTGGTCTGATTAGTCACAGTTGTACACACTGAAGTTTGACTCTAGCATGGTGATATCATTTTGGTCCTCCTCAAGAATAAAGAACAACAACCAACGAAATGACCAGGGGTAGAAATAATAAGATGTGGCAATTGTTAGAAAGATGGGGTCATTAATGTGAATGGGGAGTGAAGGATGTAAATCACACTGTGATCCTAGGTGACTAAAATGATAGTGGTATCCTGAACAAAAAATAGGGATGTTTAGAAACAGTTTAGATTTATAGAGAAAGATGATGAATTCAAGCTTTTACATACAAAATTGGAAATGTCTAAGAGATTTCTAGTTGGAAATATCTAGAAGCTGGTTGTCTGGAGAGAAAACTTTATTGAAACTATGGAAAGGAAAGTCAGAAGCATAAAGCTGAAAATTTTAATTTATGTTATTTGATTAATTCACCAAGAGAGAAAATGGAGAGTGAAGAGGGCCAAAAAGAATCTCGGGATATCCATATTTAGGTAATGTGATAAGAGTGAGAGAGTAAACAAGAGCTATGTCAAGAAAACCCAGAGGTGAAAATATTTATAGGAATTGTGAATGATCAAGATATATACTGGGAAAAAAAATAAAGTTTGTCAAATCATCATTGGTGTCATTGTAGAGGTCAGTTTCAGTTGAATGATGAGGTCAGAAGCAAGACTGTGAAGGGTTGAAAACTAGTGGAGGTTGGAACTTGAGTGACTAGAAGGATGATTACTTGACAGTAACAAGGAAGTTGTCAAATTAGGAAAGGGGAAATATATGAGTTTTGTTTTTTATTTCTGAGTTTGAGATGTTTGATGTGGAGTTGGAGACATGAAATTGAAACTCAGGAGAGAGAACATGACTGGATACATATATAATACATATATACAAATATATGCACACATACATACATGAATACATGCATACATGCATACATACACACATAGATAAAATGAAATCCAAGGAAGCTGATAAAGTCAACAAGATCTGGTGTAGAGGAAGAAGAAAAAAGGACCCAGGATGAAGTTTCGATGTGTATTCAACGTTTGCAAGCTTAATCCTGCTGTTGATTAGAAGTGATTAGCACAAGTTTAGGTATTCTGAGAGTATCAGAGAAGTAGCTTCATCCTGGAAGGTAATAGGTAGGGCCAAAACAAATGAACTTTTCCACCTAAGAGATAGTGGGGGAAGCAGGCTTAAACTTGTGACCTTTGGAGCTACCTAGGTCAGCTCCCTGTCTGGGAGTTACAAATATTTACTGCTTTAATGACAGCTTTGTGGGTTTCATAATTATTTTTCATCATGCTATTCTTATTATTTTCATCTGATTTGCTCTAATGAACCTGCTCAATTCACACTACATCAACTTGTATAGTTATTTCCATGTTTCTCTGGATTATTCATATTCAAAATGCCTTCTAATGCAAAAATCTATTATATTCACGTACCAAAGTTTTCCCAGCTACTTCTCAACTAAAGGGTACTTATTTTTCCTTGTATTATTTCTTTTATATAAACAAAAATGTTTATATAAGTACCCTTGTATTTATATATCTTTGATCTTCCTGGGGGTATGTGCCTAATATTTGTATAACTGGAACAATTTGTATTCACACTTTAGTTTGAGTTATAATTCAAAATTGTTGTGCAGAATGGTTAAATGAATTAAAAGCTCCACCAACAATCCCTTAGTGTACCTATTCTTCCACAGCCATTCTCATAACTGCTATCTTCAGGTATTGTCATTTTTTCCTAATGTGAATGTGAGGCAGAAACTCATAGTTGTTTCAACTTAATGTGTCTCTAGTAATTACTTTGGAGTATTTTTTTTCATATTATTATTAAAAGCCATTTTTTTAATTTGCAAATTTGGTATTGATATCTTTTGCCTATTATTTATTGGGGAATTAATCTTGTTCTTATATATCAATTATTGTATCAATTCTTTATATTTCTTGGATAGTAAATCTCTATCAGAGAAATTTGATGTTAAAATCCTTCCCATTTCATTGCTTCCTTCCAATTCCAAATGCCTTATTTTGCTTCTGGAAAAAGACTTCAAAGAATATATGTTTGAAAAGTTCCCCTCTATTGTATATGAATACGTCTATCCCTTATTGACATAAGAATTCTCCCCATAACTATAGTTGTGAGATACTTCTTTGCCTTTTCATCTTTCATATAACAACTTGTATTTGAAGGTATAAGACATAATTTGTAGGTCAAAATCTATTTTTATAGAGCTGTCTAGCTTTTGCAGTTTTTATATAAAATATTTTACTTTTTCCTCTAGTAGTTCATATTCTGGTGTTTATTGAATGTGATGCTATTGTATTTGATTATGGGTCATGGTTAATTGATCTATTTCTTTAATAAACTCTTATTTTAACTTTACTAAAATAACTTTGATGATATTTCTTTGGAGTGTAGTTTGTAATCTGATATACATAAACTCATTTTATTTTACCACTTTTTGATTATTTCTTTTGAAATTTTGGACATTTTCTAGAAGAATTAGTTGCTGTTTTTCTTGTTCTACAAAGTAAACTTTTGTTAATTTGATATGGTTATAAATATTTAATTGATGTGATTTATCATTTGATTTATATTGTCATGGCTTGACCAAAAAGCATTTAAAAATTCTGACTATTTCCTTCCTTCTATTCTATAAAGTATGTTATTACTGTGGTATTCATTCAAGTGCTGTGTATTTTGGTATTGGACTTCCAGATATTTGGTGTATTCAATAATTATTGTGAAAAGAACTTCCCTTTCCATCTTCTCCTGATGCATTTTCATAAAAAATATTCATGAATCTTTATTTTTTTTCACTCACAAACCTCATCCTGGAAAAACAAAACAAAACAAAACACCTTAATATAAAGGTCAAATATATCTCCTGAAGTGTTGATTTAAGCTGTGAAAAAATTCCAAGTTCATGCAAAATCCACATATTCTGGGCTGTGGAAATCCCCCCATTCTCTGGTTCAAGCCAATCATAGCTCAATACCAAAAAATATTATGTTATTTTATTATACAAGGACTGCCTTGATTGTCAGGGTGGTACTTGTTTACTAAGGATCCTGGCACTCCATTTATTAGCAATTTCCAACTTACCTAATAAATTTATCATGCTTGAAACTTTGCTGCCTCAGTTTCTCTTATTCACAGATATCTAACATGACATAACTTGCCCACCAAATTTGGTTTGTCTAAGTCTGAATGTGACACATTCAATTCTTCCAAAATGATTGCATTCATACCTCTTTCAGTCTGTAATTCAATTATCTTTTCTTTTAAGCACTTGGGTACTATATCATTATATATGCATACATGAATGTGTAACATAAACATAGACATGTATATATACATAAAGGTAATATATATGCATAAATGCTTACATATGTGTATATGTGTGTTTATCTATATATACACACATATGAGTGTATATCTATACCTACACTGATATGTGTGCACATTTTATATTATTTATCTATGGCAACTTTAAACATAATCTATTTTTCCTGCTACCCTCTTGCAACCAGATCTGTTTTTGTTCTATTTTTTTTTCTTTTTTCCTTAATACTGTGATTGCTACCTGCTTTAAACAACATATATTTGAAGCATAAAAAAGAAATTCGACTTCAGATCTTGATTTCTAAATCTCCACAAATCTTCATGTTTCAAGTGTGTTTTATATAAACAACAATGATGGATTCTGCTTTCCAATTATGTCTGGGTGAGTTCATTCTCTTTACACTCACAGTTACAATTGTCTGATGTGTTTTTCCCCCTCTATCATTTCCAATTATGTTATATTACACATAGAGATGTCCATGTCCTTGATCTTACTGTTATCCATCATTTACACATTCACGAATTATGAAATTATTTTTTCTGATCATAATTTGTTATCATTCCACGTCAATTCTTTTATTACTCCTCAATAAATTCACTATCCCACTTACTTAATTTTCCACACCTTTTTATCCCTGCTCTAACTTTTCATGGCTCCTATCCTCCTACCATCTTAACTGAGTACCTTGTCTCATATTTTACTGAAAAAAATTAAGATCATTTACTGAATGTTGTATTTGTTCCCCTCTTGCTCATTTCACTTCACTCAGAAGTCTCCTACCTCTACTTTTTTCTTTCACTTCTCTGTCATGTGCGGATGTAGTACTTCTTGTCAAGCAAACCTCTCTATATGAACAGGTGATCATATTCCTTCCCATCTTTTCCAGAAACTTGTCTGCTCCACCATTCCCTCTCAATCTTTAATCTTTAAGTTCAATTACTTTAGCAATATACTTTCCAAGGGTGTACACAGAGATGATGAAGTTTTTACACACACTGTCAGAGGGAGCTTAGTGTTTAGGAGGTTCCAAAGGAATATGTGAGAGATGAGGTATTGGATTGCCTACCAAACTGAAAGTCTACAGAGTCATTGTGCCAACTTCATTGTTGTATGCCTGCAAAACCTGGATAGTATGCCAGCACCATGCCAGGAAACAGAATCACTTCCATTTGCATTGTCTTAGAAAGATTCTGAAGATCACCTGGTAAGATAAGATACAGGACACTAACACCCTTTCTCAAGCTGAACTGCCCAGCATTCACAGTCTACTTTAGAAAACACAATTCAGATGAACTGTCCACATTGTTCAAATGCCAAATGTATGTTTGCTTAAAAGACTATTACAGAGAACTCACACAAGACAGGTTCTCGCATAGAGATCAGAAGAAATGATGCAAGCACACTCTGAAGGTATCTTTGAAGAAATTTGGGAGACAAAGGAGACACTAGCACAGGATCACACTACATGACATGCCTGCATCAAAGAAGGTGTTGTGCTCTATGGGCAAAGCACAAATTTAGTAATTCAAAAGAAATATGAGATGAACAAATTTAACAATATTTCTACCCCAAATGTTCACATGGACTATTTGTTTACAAGCTGTGCTAGAGCCTTTCAAATTTGTTTTGGTTTGATCAGCCACAGTTGAACACATTGTACCTTGACTCTAGCATACGTATGACATTTTGATCTTCCAAGCATGAAGGACAACAACTAATCTCACGGTCCACTTGCTGCTTATCTACTACCTACAAAAATGCCCATGCCACCACCATTCCCAAAAAAAGTTCACATTTCCCATTTCCACTAGTTATTATCCCACATCTCTCTTCCTTTTCATTGTTAAATTTCTTGAGAAAGCCATGTACAGTTGGTATCCCCATTTCTTTTCCTTTCATTATCTTAACTCTTTATAGTCTGGTTTCCAAATTAATCATTCAGTAGAAACTGCTCTTTCCAAAGTTACCAAAGACATCTTACGAAATACAATTGCCTTTCCTCAATCCTCATCCTTTTACAACTCTCTGTAGACTTTGATACTCTTCATTATATACTTTTCTTCAGGTTTTTGAGACTTTCTGTTCTTCCGGTTTTCATCCTACATCTCTGACTGCTCCTTAGTTTCCTTTGCTGAATCTTTAACCAAGTCACACACTCTCAACTATAGGTCTTCACCCAAGGCTCTGTCCTAAGACCTTTTTACTTCTTTCTTTATTGTATTTTTCTTGGTTACCTCATTAGGCCCCATGGATTTCATTGTCATCTCTGTGCAGATGACTCAGTTTTATACATTCCTAACCTCTCTCTTGACCCCTAATCTCATAATGATACCTGCCTATAAATTTAATACCCATAAACTGGCTATTAAAGTGTGTTTTGGTCTTACAAAATGACATTTGGAGCAATAATCAGATTACTTAATTATTCTTGTCACATAAGCTACCTGGCAATCTTGCATAATATAGGAACTATAGAAGCAATATGATCTCCAGTGACTTCAGAGAATTCATTAAAAGTTAAAGGAATATTAGAAATGTGTATGTATATTACTGAATGTCAGGAGATTCTTCTTTATGAAATGTTAAATTTACATAAATAGTGATTCAGAAAAAGATCTTTTAAGGAAGATAGGGAAATATGAAATCTATCATTGCAAAAAGAAAGAAAGTAAGATAGTTTATGCAACAAGTGATAACAATGCTTTATCTCTATAAAAATTACACACAAAAGCAATTTTAGACTGTTTTAGATAGTAGCATTATATTTCTAGGCTGGAATACAACTCTGGATATCTCAGTACAAATGAGATTTTTACAAACTGGCAGCAACCCACTTATGGAATTCAAGGCCTGGAGAGACTTGACTTTGAAAAATTATTAAATGCTCTCCGGGTGACTACTTGACTTTAGCTGCTTCTTAACATCATAATAAGGTCATACCTAGAAGTCTATCCCAGACCTTCTCTTCACCAAGCACCCATAATACCCAAGGCAAATTATAAATAGATACCTCTTCATCTAAATATACCCAACAAATTGATTAACTCTTGAATACAATGAATTGTAAATGGTTTCTGAAATGTGAAAGAAGTAAGAATGAAAGGGAATGAGCATGAGGATAAGGGGAAAGTGCCTTTGTATGATAAAAGTCCTTTAATTGTTAGGGGAGGCATTATATTTTAAAAGAAACTCAACTTGCCCCTTGAGCTTATATTGCTCTTCTCTTCAGACCACAGCTTGGGAGATAGCATAAGAGCACTGTCATAGCAACCAGGGAAGGTCCTTATTGGCTTTTTAAAAACTGAAACTCATTATCTTCCTTTGTTGATAAATGCTTCAGAGGGCAGTGTTTTAACCTTTCAAATGCCTCACAAAAATGTGTGATTTGTTTGTGGGAAACATTATGAAAGAGATGGAAGAACTGGTGAAATATTTGACTACAAGAGCTCAGAAATCCCATTTTGGTGAAATTAGAAATTCATCTTTCCATGCACTTCAAATCACCAGAAACAATGGCAGGCAAAAAAAAAAAAAGTACTTAAGCTTAGTCTAGTTGGACACTTTCTTCCCTCAGATTCTTATGGTGGCTCACAAGCTTAACTCTGGACTAAATATTCAATCTGTCTTTGTCCAGACGAAGTTTTATATTTACTATGCTTGAATATATCAAAATAGAGAGCCAAAATATGTCCAAGAAGAACTAAACTCTGGAAGACTGAGAAAAACTTAATGACTATGAAACTGGCTGGGACAATGCCATGTCCATGTGATAGAGGAAATGGAACATGTTGCAGAGAAAAGCAGAGAGAAATGTGATCATATTTTTGAAGGGACGTTGCCAAACATGCATTGGAGGCAAGAATTCATCTATCTATATATCTATATGTATTCATGTTTCCTGATCATTTTTATTTTCTGTGTGTCTTCCTCCACTGATAATATGGAAATTTTGATGAAAATTTAATCTATGCTATATAGAAATCTCCTTTGTTTGTCACTTTATCTGGTATCACTTTTTTAAAATGCTTTTATACTAAAGTTCTCCATGTTTAGAATTCACTTTCTACTTGTCCTACATTATAGAATCTTTTGGTTCCTTCAAGTCACTGTTTAAGAATTGCCTTTTACATAAATGCTTTACTGATCCCTTTGACTTTTGGTGCCTTTCCTTTCAACCTTATATTTCATTACTTTGTAGTTTTTCTGCATTTATTTATGGACATCCCACTCATATCCCTAATGGCATGGAAGCTCCTGAAAAGTAGGAGATAATTCATGTGTGTGTGTGTGTGTGTGTGTGTGTGTGTGTGTGTGTATTTTTAGACTAAGAAACAGAGTCACAGCTCAGTTTTGTTAATTTTGTTTGTTGATTAGTTCATTGAATACATTTATCCTTTAGGTAGGGATAATAATTTAATATCATTTTTTGACCTCAATAAGAGCCAAAGTCTGAACTATTTAATCAGACTGCTTTACTTTGCTCTAAAAATGCCTTTTTCTGTGTCAGTAACTTGAAAGACCAGATAAGGTCAACAATGGGTATTCTCCCCTTTTATGACAGGATGCCTGAAATCAGAATAGTGGGATTTCTTTTAGCTTGGAGGACATACTCCATATGGGAGAAAAGTTCAGGTATCCTGGAATCCAGCTAACACTACTTTGTCAATTGTCTTTTAAACATATGGAGACCATAAATCTGAGGGACACTGACATTGTGGGATTGTCCTAAAACATATAAAAACTTTTTCAGTTTCGTGTCAGGCAGTTAGAACTTAGGTTTTGGCTCCTTGTAGGGACAAGCTTACTAACTTTGTCTAGTTTTAAGGGAATAAATGATATAAATGTGTATCACTTAGTTTGTTTGCCTCCTTTAACCAAACTTTCAGGTAGACAGTAGTTTAAAAAACAACATAATAAAAGAAACGTTTGTGGCTCAGGAGTGATGGTTTTGAGCAGAAGCTGACTCACTGATAACATACTTTGACCTGGGATAGTTTTTCTGGGTAGTCACATATGAACGTATACAATAAGACTATAGGGCTACATGATTTTGAAGATTTCTTCTAATTCTAACTTCTATAGTCCTTACTCAAGGGGAGTAGTGACCTTTTTTTTGGACATAATTATGCTTTGGGGTGAATAATTGTTTTATATAATAATAATTTCCACAAGTATTAAAAATTTGCCACTTCTATTTAATTTTGCCATGAAAGCAGTAAATGGAAAATTTTATACCTGTAAATAAGATGTTCCCATATTCTTAATACAGTGTGTGCATGTGTGTTTGTGTAGCTGCACTCCATGATGTTTGCTGCTATCAACATGAAAACTGAGAAGTCAGATATCATTGAATACCATTTATCTGAGTGATAATGAGATAAATTGCTAAAGATGGTAAAAACACATTATTGTTTTTTTTTTCTAGCTGACCTATTTAATGTAATCTTCTGGGGAAGATTTAGAAAAATAGAAAATGCTATATCCTGCATAAAAAGGGAAATTGGGAAGACAATGAAATTTGGAGTATTGATTCTGTTTTATTTTCATTGTCCCCTTTTAATATTCATTTCTGTGTCACCATTAAATTATCCTCAAATAAACTGGATTTTAAGCTTTCCTATTAAAAAAAATTTGAGGGACACAAATATGCTTACTCAAGGCATCCTTTATTTTAATCCTAGCAGACAGGCTTCCAAAACTCATCTGTCTTGTGTGAACTTTAATTGCAAAGGTATCCACCTTTGTCTAACAATACTCTAAGTGTAGAAGACCATACAAGACGCTATATTGTAAAGAGTATGTATGTTTGAATTTGTGTGCATATATACACACACATATCCATGTGAAGGTTTCCATATGATACTAGAGTTTGAGGGAATGATTTTTGTATGATTTTTTTATTGACCCATCTCCATACAAGGTAACTTTTTTATATCCACATATTTAAAGGTACATTTTGTCAAAGAAAGTGTCTACAAGGAGTATGAACCTTTGGGAAATAAGAAATCACAAGCAAATATTGATTTCAGACTACTACTAATCTCAGTTTGACAGAAAAATTGTCTGGGGCTATGTCATTTCCTTATATAAAATGTATATGTCATATTCACTCTTGGAGAATTTATCAGTGGAATTCCTGTTTCTTTTTATGAGCATCACCAGTGAGGGGGAGAAGCCATTAAAACAACTAAGTTGAAGAGCATGCTACTTGGTGACAAATTCCCTAGTTACCAGTGAGGATTTGAACTTTGTGTTCACTCTTTCTGATTCCTTGCCTACTGATTTTGCATATCATGGATTTTCACTTCTTGGTTGCATTCTTGGTTTCATTGGACTAGCTTATACCTTGTTTCCCACTATTAACTACTTCTTCAGCTTTGGTATAACATTGCTATATACTCATTTTTATAGGATTCATAGAGGTTATCAACTCTAATCCTTTTATTTTATAGATGAGGAAATTGAATTTCAGAGAAATTGAATGAGTCACCAAAGGACGCAGCGATAGTCAGTAAATGACTTCAGATACTTTGAATTGATAGTCAATGCTCTTTTTGCTATACTGTCTTTGAGAAGGAGGAAATTCTTTTATTGGCCATGGGTGAGATATGGAAAAATATTGTTCCATGTCTATCTTGATATCCCTGGAGGAAAATACCCCATCTGGGTGTCAGGAGTACTTCAAACTGTTATAGGGAAGGCCCTACAAATAAAAATATTTGACAATCTAGAAAACATATCAGAAAATTTATATTCTTCTTCATCCAACGGATCATTTTCCAAATCTCAGAGAAACTCAGCCACAGTCTCTGTTGGATTAAACGGCTGCTTTTGCTTATTCTACTCTGTCATGTAAAGGGTTCAGCTGTTTCTTCACTAATTAGATGCTGGCAAGCTTTCCTGTGGGCCTATAAACTTTCCTTTTCTGAGTTTGCTCATGAGCATTGTCAGCCCTCTGATATCCCGTCATATCCCTAATTGGAGTTTGTAGTTGACACACAAGGGTAGTAAGTGTATAATTCCATAGCAACTTCAAAGGTAACAAGAGTAAAAGTTATTGTAGTGTTAATAATTATAACCATTATGTCTTTTAAGTGGGCCTAGAGCCCTTAGGCATTATTTGAAGAAAATTGGTTAATTATATAATCTCAATTATTTTAATCAACTGATCCCAAACACAGCAGAGAGATTCCTTGTGGAATACTTAGAGAACCTAAGGTGCAACAAGACATTTTCACACTGCTGAGCTACATTTGTCTTTTTAAATGACTTATGGCCAGATTTCCTGACAAATACTCAACACATATGTGCAAAAATAGACATGTAAGTAAAAATATTGCTAGGATTTGAACATTGAAATGACGCAATTTCTTGTATGTTTGCCTGAATTGAATTATTTTTTCCCCTTGGAATTTTAAGCTCCACAATACAGATGAGACTGTGGTATAGCAGTTTATGGTATTGTTGAAATATAAAATAAATTACATACTTTAACCCCTAGCAGACAGTATTTCCCATAGGGCAGTTACCAGTATAAAGTATCTTGTGAGCTATAATGCCTTGTTAACCTGCTTTATTTCTTTTAAAAATTATATTGATGGCTTATGAAACATAATTGTGGCTCAGCAATAAGGCCACAATTCATTTACTTCATTCTACCTGGGTCATGACTCAGTTTCTTGGAGATTTTTTTTTTTCCCCTGTATATCTCAGCACAATTGATATTGTTGTTTAAAAGAATTAAAATCTGATTTCAGTTCTTCACTGATTTCATTTCTTCTTCGCTTACTTTATCATCTTTCATTCTACTATTGATTTCAGTTGCTGTTGCTGCTACTCCATTATAATTCCAGGAGCTATTTTTACTTACATTACTACCATAGGCATTTCCGTTATTTCAAAGGTGGCATAGCTCTCTTAAAGAACAACAAAAAAGCTCATTTGGGTGCTTTTCAATGTGGAAACACATCTGCAATGTAAAACGCATTGATTTTTTTTTTTTAAATTCTGGAGATATATTGCAATCTCATACATTTTTCCCTTCTTGTTTGTTTTACTGTCTACCTTTAAATACTAAGGGAGGAAGGCTTAGAACCAGGTGTTCATTGCTTGTAATGATACGGAAAGATAAATAGAGTTTTGTGAAGAGGAAAAAAGAGCAAGCCAATTTCAATAACAATTTGACTGGAACTATCAGCAGTACCCAGTCATGACTATTCAGTCCTCTGGGTTTAGTTAAGGTGTCTCTGACTTCATCAGAGGAGAGCTGGATGTAAAGGAAAAAAGTCTATTGGTTGCCTTGTTAGTAGTAATTTTCTATTACATTCTCATTAACAGCACATATATAAATTTCCACTCAGTTTAACTTTCGTATGGGAACATTCTTTATCACCATGTCCTTTAATCAAAAGCAAAAGAATGCAGACATATAACAACAAATGTACCTTTCCAAGAATGAGAATATGCTGTTATGAAGCAACTGTTGAGTAAGTAACCCCTTTATTCCAATAGGCATGGGGCAAAAACACTTATTACTTATGTATTGAGGTGTATGGAGTGTTCGGGGAGGACTAGCCCCTCTGTTATGAGGGCTTAGCAAGCTCTTTTCAGGGCTGTTGACCCACCCCTAGTGTCTGCCTTCACGTGATTCCACCTGTGGCTCCAAGAAGTTGTAGCATGCACAGTGGCCATACTCGAGTAAAACCCTCTTGACACATAGGCTAAACAAGGTTGAGGGTAACCAATAGACTTCAAACCCATTAGTAAGTTAGAGGATATCTACCTGAAGAATGTGAAGACCTCCCCCAAGGGAATTGTGAATGAGAACAATTTGTTTCAATGGCCATGAAGGCAGCTGAAGCAGGCACTGTGGAGTACTTAGAATTTCATCAGACATGTAAGACACCAAAGTCATCCACTACATCCTAGGTCATCATCAGTTGTCTTGACTTTCGTCCTGCTACTGGACTTCAGTGATTCTGGAAGAGAGACTGAGGCTGAAAACTTTGTGTAACTCTGCCTTACTTCAATCCATGTACAAGTCAAGACATTACACAGTGATGTCATTGGTCTTCTTTGAAAATGAAGGTCCAACAGGTTTTTATTATGTGTTTAACACTATATAGAGCCCTGGGGATACACATACAAGAAAAATGAGTCTCTGACCTCAAGGAGCTCACCTCTTATGAAGAAAGACCACACATAAAAGGGAACTGAAAATCAAGGGTGGAAGAGATAAAGTCTTTACATGGGTCCATGATGAGGGTAGGGTGAGAGGTGAAGTCAAGGAGGGTAAGAAGCAAAGTCAAGAGGGGAATGAAGCATGGCTAACTGAACCTGTCTCCAAAATAGAGACATCTAGAAGGTAACAATGGGAGAAAGAGGCCAACATAGTGAAGGGATGTTTGAGGATGAGAAAGGCAATTAAGTTATGATGGAGAAGTCCAGAGAATTTAGAATATAACTTCACAGAATGGTTTGCCATTTTCTTCTTCAGTAGATTGAAGAAAACATAGATTTAATGACTTGCCTAGGGTCACTTAATTAATGATGTCTGAGGTTGGATTAGATGTCAGGTTTTCCTGACTTGAGGCCCAGTTCTCTATCCACTGAAGCACTTAGCTGCCTCCTAGGCAGACAGAGGTTAAATGATCTGTCTGGGGTCATACAGCTTGTAAGAGTCAAGAGACAAGATTTGAACCCAAGTCTTCCTCACTCCAGAGCCAGTGTTCTATCTACCAAGTCATCTACCTGCTCATTATGTACCATACTCAGCTTTATTTATTTGGATACTATATTATTTAATTACTTGTAGTCATACAGTACCAGTAGAATATTGCTTTAAAAAAAAAAAGACAGGTCTTCATTTTTGCAGAAAAGTTTAGGTTCATTAATGGCACTTTTCCAGCCTACATCTTTCCTTCAGTTTCATTCTGAACATAGCTCATTGTCCATTTGTACTGTCTGCCTAAGGTGTTATTTATAGATGAAATTTTTGGCTTGCCCAGCATGACATAATCTGGAAAAACAGCAGTTTTCATGTAATTAGTGATTTTTTTTTCCCCTTATGTGGATGGTGAGGTGGATATTTATACAAATCATCCAAGAGGTTTTTTGTTGATCCAAAACTTCACATATCTGACAAAATTACGTGATCCAGCAGGGGAATCTGGAGGAACTCTGAGTCTTAGTCCTATCCTTTCATCTATTTTCCCATGTTTTACATATTCCCATTTTTGTATTACAGTCAATGAGCAAAATAGTATGTAAATTTAATGTGCTGTTCTTACTGAGCTCTTCATTGAATTTCCTTTCACCTTCATTTTCAGCAATAGATGTTGGTATATAAACTATAATTTTTTTCTAGTGATATTTCTGCTAAGACTTATCATGATGACTGCAGTATCCAATATCACATGAAATAATGTTTCTCTTTGTCTTTGAAAGCATGATAAAACTAAAGGCTTTTTTTTTTGTCTCTCCACCTTATTTGTCTCTCCAAAATTTGGGAATAATCATTCCAGCTAACTTCAATTTGTACCTTCCGGTTTATCATATAATAAAAAAAAAATTATTAGATTGATAGGAATTTGTTTCTCAAATAATATATTTACATTTAGACAATGAGTTTACTAATTTCTCTTCTCTTCTCTTTCCCCCACTACCATTACAGAAGTAAAAAAAGGGTACATGAAAATGTGGGATATTTTGTATTTTTCTTTGTTTCATAAACTCATATTTATTGTTGTTAGGCTGGTCCATGGGTGGGGAACCTGTGGCCTTGAGGCCACACATGGCCCTTTAGGCCCTCAAGTATGCCCCTTTGACTGAATCCAAACTTAACAAGACAAATTCTCTTAATAAAAAGATTTTTTCTGTAAAGTTTGGAATCAATCAAAAGGCTACACCCAAGGACTTAGAAGGCCACATGTGGCTTTGAGGCCTCAGATTCCCCACCCCTGGCTGGTTCATAGAACACCCTGCTAGCATAATACAATTTGCCACATTTTTCACTCCATTATCATACTTTTGAGAATTCAAAGACACCTTCATAGAAAAATGAAGTATTGGATTAAGATTCTGTGGAGGAAAAAAAAATTATTTTCTATATAAGAATGCTTATAGAAGCAGCATTCCTAATAGAAAAGATAAAATTGTTGCTCTACAGTTGAGTAATAGTTTAACTTAAATTTGTCTATGAGAAAATGTGCTATTATCATATCATAAACATGATAAATATGAAGAATTAAACGAAACAAAGGAAGATTTTTAAGACGGAAGGAAAAATGAAGAAAAGCGAACAAAAAAGAAAGAATATTTCTACAATTAAATGAAGATAATATCAAAAACAAAAAACAAAATTCATTTCTAAATCAATAGACAACTTTAGTATTAATATATAAAGCATCAGTTTCTCCTCTCTTTTAACATCTATTATAGTACTAATGTTTTCGATCATGACAATTTATATTGCTTTGCTTAATATTTTGGGAAATTACTCAGTGTGGGGGGATTTAATTGAGAGTTCAATAGGATTTTCTATGATGTAATAAAATAAAACTCATTGGTTGAAAATCTTATATTTAATTTACAAACAAATTAGCCTGCTGTATTATGTTTTTAGCAATATTAAATCCTTTGGCTACTCTAGATCTATGTATGCTACCCAATTCTCTGTGTTCTTAAAATAGTGTCTTAAAATCTTCTATTTTGCTTCCATTCTTCATCCTTCTGAGTTTTCATACAAGAATAATGTATTAAAAAGTCATAGGGCAGCTAGGTGGCACAGTGAATAGGAGCATCAGCCCTTGAGTCAGGAGGACCTGAGTTCAAATCCAGCCTCAGACACTTAACACTTACTAGCTGTGTGACCTTGGGCAAGTCATTTAACCCCAATTGCCCTAACAAAAAAAAAAAGCAAAAAAAGGTCATTATTGAATATAGCCATACAAATTTTCTAATCTACTTCTCTCCTCAGCAGATGATCACTCCGCTACAGAAATCCTTGAGCAGTTCCTCATTTGCCAATCAATAAAGTGCAGATTCTTTGACAGCTCTACATAGTTTGGTTTTGTCCCATGTTTACAACCTATCTCATTCTATTACCCTTCACTAACATATGTTCCAGATATATGGACTCTTGTCTATCCTCCATTTTTGTCTTTCTCTGTCTTATCTCCATGTCTTTCTTAAGGCTGGAATTCATTCTCCACATCCATCTCTCCAGTAACAGTACCAGTCCTTTGAAGTCTCTCCCTTTAAGGTCCAATTCAAGTTCCAACTCCTCTATGAGGACTTCCCTATTTCTGGTCCTGAGCCTTTCACTTCTCTTCCACCTATACACACACACACACACACACACACACACACACAGAGTCTCTCACTCTCAAATCTGTCATGATGTTTGGTCATCTCCTTTGTACTTATATCACTCTCCCTTGAGTTATTTATATCTGTACACACCTTTCCTTTCCAATTTCTTGCAATCTTCTCGAGAACAGGATTTGGACTGTATTTGTCTTCCTATCCCTTTCACTGGGAAATTGTTTGCACAGAAGTGTTCAGTAATTGTTGAATTGAGTTGAACTAAAATGATATAATGATCAACTAGAAAGCATAGAACTTTTCTCCTTTCCTAATTTCCTTGCATCTACACAACTTAACCTAAGTATTGTTGACCAGATATTTCTACTAGGAAGAACTCATGTGATCAATTAAACTCATTCATCATGAAAGTCTCCACCTTAACCCAAATACTTTCTCTTTATATAATTTCCTTGGTAATCATTTAGGGTTCTACTTTTGCTTCAGTATTTTAAGCTAAAACAATGAAAGTATTTTTCAAATCTTTATTAATTCCTTGACTCCAATAAACAAAGTTAACATAAAATAACCTCATAGAGATTAAAGTCTAGCAGCAGATAATATACAAACATAGATAAAACTTGTATTCACAGAATTCTGTGATAAATGTGTGTTGTTGTTGAGTCTTTTCCAGTTGTAGCTTCCTCTTTTGACACTATTGGGGGTTTTCTTGGCAAAGGTATTGGAGTGGTTAGCCATTTCCTTCTCCAGGTCATTTTACAAATGAGGAAATTGAGGTAAATAAGGTTAAGTGACTTGTCCAAAGTCACATAGCCAGAAGGAGTGTCTAAATCCAGATTTGAATTTAGGGATACGAATCTTCTGGATCTGAGACTCAGCATTCTACCTATAGTACCACCCACCTGTTTATAAATGCAATAAAGAGATGCAAAACCAACATGTTATGTGACATCCTAGAAGGAAGACTGCTATCAAAAAAAAGGACTAGGAAGAACTTCAAGACATTTTAGTTAAGGCTTTATAGGACAGGTAGGAATTCAATAGATAAACTGGGGGAAAGGGACATTCTAGGAATAGATCATGAGAAAAGACAAAAAATAGGAAAGTTTCAAGGATGTTCAAAAGTAGGGAGTATGAAATAGACCAGATCAGGTAGCTTTATAGAGTACATTGAGGTGAATAATAAGAAATAGGGCTGGAAAGACAGACTGATTCTAGATTGTAGAAGACCTTTAATTCCAGAGAGTAGACCTTAGATTTAATACAATATAAAAAAAAATTATGGAATATTTTTTAAACAAAGGCTTATCATGCCTTCAAAGAGAATAGTATGAATAATTATTTAGAATTATATTGACCTTCCTCTATGAGAAGTTGTATGATAAATATATTGAAACTATTTCATTAACACATACATAATGTATGTGTACATAATGTATACTCAACATATTCCTTGGTATCAAATATTTCAGTCAATATAAAATGTTTTCTCAAGGTGCTGTTCTCAGCATCTTTAGCCCTATCATGCTCCTCATTTTTTAGAAACTCCAATGACTATTTACTAGACTATATACCATGAATATAAGAATCTTGTGCCAGTTGTAAAAGCTTTAATTTCATTTATTTTTACTCTCTTCCATTTTCCTGCCATCTTCTATGTTCTAAACAAAAGAAAAATAATTCTTCTTTTTTTAAAATTCCATCTGTTCTGATTCTAAATTTTCTCCCACAACTTTTTCCCAGGTAGAGTAGATTCTGTCAACATGCTATGGTCTGAGAAATTGCCTTGTTAAAAAAGTAACCAAAATTCCCCAGACTTTCCCTATAAAGTACATTGTTTAAATTTCATTAAGCAAGGGAGGAACCCTTCATTCCATAATTACTGTTTAATATGCAAATAAAGACTCCCTGGTGGGTGAAATCCATTCATTCAAATCTGCATTATGTTTAATTGAATATAGTTGCAATGAGGTGTTTTAATAAAAACAACAACAAAAGGGTATTGAGAAAGGAAATAAAGAAGATCATATGGGGGTATTGAGCTACTAAAGGAAAAAACAACACAAAAGAGAGATGAAAAATACTATCAAGAGGCAAACTAGAACATGAACGATAAATTTCACTGTTGAGTATTTTCTCTAGAGCCAGACTTACTTTTTGACTAACTTAGAAAATTTCCCATTCCAGCTCCAGATAATGTTGAGGATAATTATTTGGTCTCGGTTTTATTCTTTTGTATACTGAACTGTTAATAAGAGTTCTTTCCTTTGTTTTGTACTGAAACAAATTATCTGGATTGGATTAAAAGCATGTTTGCAAAATGGCATTAAGGCAAGATAACAAAACCATTTCATTAAGGAAAAGTGTGAGTAAAATTATTTTAATTTTGGGTAAGTTGTGTAGACAAAGCAACTAGCCAACTGTTTTACTCTTCTTTTAATAACTAAGTTGTTCTGTGATGGAATCTGAATACAGATTAAAGATTTTTTGTTACTTTTTCTTTTTTTTTTTGTTTATGTTTTCTTTCACAATATGACTTACATGGAAACATGTTTTTGTGTGACTGCACACATGTAACCTATTTCAAAACTGCTTGTCTTCTCAGGGGGAGGGTAGGAAGCTGAGAATTTAAAATTCAAAAATTTTAAAAATAAATGTAAAAAATGTACATATAATTGAGGAAAAGATTAAATTAAAAAATAAGCTGTTATGTCATCAACTAAACACAATTTAACTTTCTATACATATATATGTGTAGAGAGAGAGAGACAGAGAGACAGAGAGAGAGAGACAGAAAGAGAGAGAGAGGTAGGGAGAGGGAGAGGGAGAGAGAGAGACTCTCATGAGGGACTAACGGGCACTTACTGAATGTCATTAATGTTAATTATTATGAATTTTAAGTATATTTCTTTAAAAACCATAGACTCACAGCTATCAAATTAGCTAAAATGATAGCAGGGGAAAATGACAAATATTGGAGGAGATGTGGAAAAGTTGGCACTAATACACTACTTGTGGAATTGTAAAGTGTGATCCAAAAATTTTGGGGAGCCATCTGGAATTATGCCAAAAAGTTATAAAACTGTGCATACCCTTTGATTCAGCAACACCACTATTAAATTTGTTTACCAAAGTGATCGAGGAAAAAAGGAAAATATATGTTCTAAATTATTTATAGCAATTCACTTTGTGGTGGCAAAGAACGAGAAATGGATTAAATGTCCATTGATTGGGAAATGGCTCTATAAGCTGTGGTATATGTTTGTGATGGAATACTACTGCACTGTAAGAAATGATGAGCAGGTTGATTTTAGAAAAGAAAACATGGAAAGACTTGAATGAAATAATGAAGAGTGAAATGAGCAGAACCAAGAGAATGCTGTATACAGTGACAGCAATATTCTTCAAAGAATATCTGTGAATTACTAAAGGGATCTATTAATGAAGATGTTATCCTCCTTCAGAGAAAGAACTGATAAAGAGAAGTATGTACAGTATGGTTTTACACACAGACACACACACATCAATATCACATGTTAGGCTTCTTTAGTGCAGCATGGTGAGGGAGACAGTTTGGAAGTTAAAATTTAATAAAATAAAAAAACAAAAAACAGGCTTAAAAACCAACAACATAGCTTTAACATATTAGAAGAAAATGAGACCATTTTCTTTCCCCCTGGGATTCTGCTAGAAATTATTATGCACAGTTTTATTGTGCTTGTGTTGTGTTACATTCAAGATTTCAAAAATGGAATTTAGTTTCTTTTCAAAGAGCAACTGAATTGTAAAAGTTGAAAAATTAAAAACTAACACATATTTGTCATTTATATTACATATCTTTACTTCAAGTTGGTATCTCCTTTCCTGTATGTTTTCTATAAAAGAATACTTTTTGATTAAATCTGATGTTCCTTTAAATAGTTTTGTTTAGAAGATGTAAAGTTAATTTATGAGGGATTGTCTTTGGGGGGTCTCAGAAATGAGTACCTGGGAGGCTGAATGTGTAATGGCGGCAAACCAGAACCAGTTTGATGCAAAAATATGTTTCAGAGAGTCATGAGTTTTCCTAAGAAGCTAGATAACACGGCAAATTTCAATCGTAGTGACTATAGTACAGTCATCTTATAGCCTTTTTCACATAATTTCATTAATTTTATATAATCAAATGTTGAATATTGTCTAATGCAAAGGAAACTGTGAATGCAAAGTAGCTATTGACTTCATAATTTTAAAGATGACATTTCAACAGATACTATGTAACATTTGACATCTACATGCAAATTTGAAGAAGGTTTTAAAAAATTCATTTAAGTTATATTTACTAAGAACCTACTATGTTTGTTGTAGTGTACTAGCCACCAGGGATGCGAAAACAAAAAGGAAGAGAGCTTACATTCTGCTTGAGGATATAACATATGAGTGAGTATGTAAATAGAAAATTATTTTTAAAATTATAAAATACAAACAACTATGGCATCAGCAAAGACTGGGTGTTTGTCATTTGAAAGAAATCATTAATTTTTTGTGACATGAGAAGAGATTGCTTTACAAACATGGAGAAACATTTGTAAAAAGTCACTGAGTGATGAGAGGGAATCTTAGGTTTAAGCAAGTACTAAGAAGTCAGTTTGACAGGACAGAGCATTTGTGAAGGAGAGTGATCTGAAATATAGCTGGAAAAATAGAAGTGGGAATCTGATTTTAGAGTATTTTGTTTTCCTGGCTGAAGGCTCTGTGTGTTTTTCTAGAAGCAAGAAGGAGCCATTGAAGGTCTTAATTTGCTTTTAGGAAGATGACATTCTAATGAATACATTCTGATTAATCATAATTCATAACACTCTGAGTTAAAGGCTATGGTTTTGAGATTCTGCACATATATAGTATAATTTCTAAATATCCATCTTGAAATAGGCTGGTAAAATATTTCCTACTTCAAATATTTCCTTTTAAGTAGTTTTGTTGGAATAGCTATCCTGGTGGTTCAGATAAAGCTCAGTAAGACCAAAAGATGTGAAATCTGTGCAAGAAACCCCGTAATTTGCATGAGTTGTGGGAGGTCCATTATGGATTTTTGACAGTTTTCTGATAAGGAATACTATTGAAAAGGGGGAAAAAAAATCAAAGATGCTGCATCAAATAACTTATTGTTCATGAAAAATGTACTTGAAGACTAGCTGGAATGTAATTTAACAGCATAATTAGTGCTTAACTTTGAATAAGTTTCTAATCAGTAAGCACCACATGACACCCACGAGAACAGCCAGTTTTCCTCTATGTGGAACTTCAATAAAATAAAATGTTAAGTTCCATATATTGAGGTTATAGTTCCCAAGTGCATAAAACGAATTTGCCTGAAATGGAATATCATTATATCTAATTTCACCATGACACCTTTGTGATGGTTTTTCCCCTCCGATATATTTGGATGCGGAAGGATCTGTTTGCAGATAGAAATGCCCAGATATCAGTCTTAGAGAGAAAATATAAAATTATAATAATCACTTATGTATAATTTCTTCCTCTTTCTGTTTTCACCAGTTTGTCAAAAAAAAAAAATTCCTACCACAATTAAAAAAAAACCAACTCATTAGTTGAGAGTTTTGTGGAACTTGGTTCCATGTAGTATAATCATTTTTTCTCTATTTGTAAAATACTTATCATCAGAGAAGCTGTGAAGTTAAAATAAGATATTTTGAGATGTCATGAGTTTTCACCTAGGAATTCATTAAACAAATCACATTTTCAACTGATTTTTTACATTAGCACCTCTCCACAATTCTCTCCAAGTTTCCCTACTTTGTGGAAAAAACAAACAAACAAAACAAAACAGCTTACAGATATCTGAGTGTCAATAAAGATTTTTATAGAATCAAGTAGCAAAAAGTCTTTTAAAACTTCTAAAATTTAGGTAAGTTGCCAGTCGGCAACAGTAGTGTGATCTGACTATGTGATGTCTACAGTGATGGGAAGATGTATTCCAAGATTCTGATGCTGATTCTCTGCAAAATTATTGCCAGATTTCTCCTTCCTTCCTTCCTTCTTTCCTTCCTTCCTTCTTTCTTTCCTTCTTTCTTTCCTTCCTTCCTTCTTTCTTTCTTTCCTTCCTTCCTTCTTTCTTTCCTTCCTTCCTTCTTTCTTTCCTTCCTTACTTCCCTCTTTTCTTCCTTCCTTCCTTCCTTCCTTCCTTCCTTCCTTCCTTCCTTCTTTTTCTTCCTTCTTTTCTTTGTTTGGACTTTCTTCCTAAGGAGGCAAAACTGAGAACAAAAATTAAAAGGGGTTTATTATAAGTGTGAACCTGGTCTCTGTAATGATTATATTAATTGATTAAATGTGGTAGAGTTTTGCTTTTTTACAGGCAATGTATTTACAATGTTTTACTTTTTTGCTTTTTACAGTAGTTACACTACTCCATTACATTACAGGCAATGAATGGAGTAGTGTAACAACTAGTCAGTCAGGAAGACTTCTAAAGCCGAGGACTGCTTGACATACAGCGATTCTTTGGGCGTAAACATTAACTGAACTTGGAGATGCATGCAACTACTGAAACCAGTTTTCACCAGCTCATAGAGAGTACTGAATACTTTGGTTCCTCACTTATCTAAAGAGCAGCAGACATCCTTGCTTCTGACTTACCTAAAGAGCAGCAAATATCCTGCTTTTTGATTTGTTGCAAATGTCTTTTCCCTGGACCACCTCATTCCTGAGGTTTCTCCCTTAACACTCCATTTAGCCCTGAATACCTCAAAATACCTCAAATGTGCATCAGTACTTCACCCTTTTCCCACTTCCCTTGAAGCAGTTGAGAACTCGTCTCTCTGCTCTTGCTTTCAAGCTTCTCAGACAATAAATGAAGTTATAATCTTTGAAAACTGTGATCATACTGACTCATTCCAGGTTCCAGTTTTGGACTTGAAGTTTCCTCCATTTTAGCATTAACAAAAGATTTTTATTTTAACATAAATATGTTAAAGTAGTAACATGTTAATAGGCTGATCACTGGAGATTAGTGATGGCTAAGAGAAAGAGCCAGTTTTTATGAAATATTTTTGTAATGAGATTAATACAATTCATATATGTCCTGGCAGTAAAAGGGGTTAGGCCCTTGCATCTCAGTTCCTCCGCAAAGTAGGAATATGTTACAATTTCCAAGTAGGAAATAAACAAGTAAGGAGTTATTTGACCATATGGCAAATACTTTGAATGAGAATAAATTTCACCATTTTGCTGATTTTCATCTACAAAAATTGAATTGGCTTAGCCAGGAGTGGGCAACCATGTAGCCTTCTAGGTTCCTGGGTGTGACTTTTTTACTGAGGCCAAGTTTTACAGAACAAATCCTTTTATTAAGGGGATTTGTTCTGTGAAGTTTGGATTTAGTCAAAGTGCATCAATTGAGGACCTAGGTCCTAGAAGGTCGTATGTAGCATCAAGGCTGCAGGCTCCTCACCCTGGACTAAAGTGAAGCAAAATTTAACTAAATATTTTACTTAAAACTTACACTTTTTGACAAATAAGTTCCAACATAGAAGTATGCCTCTTTCTTCCTATCACTTAATTCAATTCAGTTCAACTCAGAAATGTGGTATAGGAGATATAATGCTATATCAGAAAATGATGGAATCCTGCCTCTGATTCTTATTAGAAGGGGAAAATCACTTAACCTCCCTAAGGCATGGTTTTCTCATCTATAAATTAAAAAAGAAAAAGAGAGTATTGTACCAGATGATCTCCTTCCAGCTCTAATTCTATGATTCTAACATTTTATGAAAATTTATACATAGATGTTATATACAAGTTAGTCTTCTTATTTAACAAAACAAAGACAAAAAGGAAAAGGTTACCTATGGAATTTATAGTCAATCACAGGGGCAGGGAGGATGAGATAAAGTGCTTAGTTCAAGATACACAGATTCTATAGAGAATATTACAGAGAAATTTTAAGAGGAAGATAGTACTAACAACTGATGGGATGTGGGACATGGCAACTAAGGTATTTTTTAAAAGGAAGCTTGACTCTGAGAGCAGATTTCCTTCCAGAGACCTAAATAAATCTACCTAGTTGCTACCACTGGCCACTACTGTTATGAGAACGTTGTGCCAGTCTACTAGTGAGATCTGATAATCATTTCATATCAATTTGAACCCCAATAAGGGCCAAATTCTTAACTTATCAACCAGCAGAAGAGCCCAGACCTAACAGCTTCTTTGTTCTCTGAGTAAACTCAGAGAATACCTCTTCCTATGTCAACAAGGCAAGAAGAGGCTGACGTAAGAGCATTTTTTTTTCTGTTTATAGCTTTTAAGGATGAGACTATTAACCCAAGACACTACCTTGAATATGGGACTTTTTCTTTTCTTAATATTTTATGGACATATATTATGGTATATCATGTCAATGGTAAAGAAAACAGATATCTTGGGTCATAATTTTAATTGACATTTTGTCAACTCTCTTATTTTATTGTATTTACCTATTAAATTAAGAAAATTATTTTCTCATAATATGGTTAAACATAACAGGCGATATGATTTCACATTTTACAGTTGGAGAAACTGAGTCAGACAGAAGTCAAATGGTTTGCCTTGGGGTAGACAGAACTGCACAACTTGGCATTAGGTAGTAGTGTTGAGGTTTAGGATTAGGGGTGCTTAAGACCTCAAAATATCAATATTTCAGTGTGGGGTCCCATCAAATGAAGTTGACTCAAGTTTTCTCTCAACCAAAGTAAAGCAAAATTTATTAAAGATTCACCATAATGGCTAGACTCTTAAGGAACCTAAATCTCTGTGAAGCTTGTATTGACAAGCAAGACAAAATAATCTGACACAGAGTGATTCTGCATTAGATTACTCTCACCTCCTTCATGGATGCAAGATGGATCTTACACACAACAAGACTATGGGAGGGTTCTAGTGGTAGTCTCAAGGAAGGGTTTGGGGAGGGTCTTGAGGAGGAGTCTAAGGAGGATCTTTGATGAAACTAAGGTCAGATTCCAGGAACAGGATTAAGGGTGGAAAATATCTGAAGGCTACCTGGAGATGATAGACAGTGGAGGACTAGGCTAGGTTAAGAGTAACAGAGATGTGGGCCTAAGGGATAATGAAAGGCTTATGGCCTTCACACAAATGCCTCATCAAGTAGGAAGATCCACTCAGAGTTCAAGGGGTTTCCTAGGGCATGTACCCTATCAGTAGTATCCTACTAAAATAGGGTAAACTTCAGGCAGCAGATAGGTTAGACTAGAGACAGACTGATGATTGGTTGCCATGATTCATGTGACAAATAGGAGAGTGTGCAGTGGCAATTCTAAATTTTTTGTGCGTTGCCCAAAATCTTTTGTCAGGCCACAAGCAACCCAGAGGTCCTATGTTGTACAGGCCTGCCCTAGGGTTACAGAACTAGTAAATGTCTAAGGCCATGTATGAATTCAGCTCTCCCTGACTCTAAGCTCAGAGCTCTTTTCACTGTACCATCTACCTGTTTCAAAGGACAACCAGAAGATATTTCCTGTGTAATACCATGTTTGTTTATACAACGATCCAAATACTTCACTCTTTCCAAATTCATTAATATCTTCTTCATACCTAGTTTACACTCCCGATTAATTTAATCAAGAAGTCTGATCCTTTTGTCTTTGCCTTAATTGATGTACTGAGATCCATTCTGAGCCATCCTCTGAATGCATCATGAGTTGATGGGGTCTAGGGAACACAATGTGGTGGTAGTCATTGATGGGATACAGGCTCTGGGAAACCCCTTGAACTCTGAATCTTCCCACTTGTTGATTTGCCTGAGGCCATAAGCCTTTCATTATCCTAGGCCCAAATCTCTGATATTCTTAGACTAGCCCTCCATTGTTCAGCTCATTCCCACCCTTGATGCTATCAAAATATCTATACTCAAATCTGTTACCCTTAAACTAGCCTAGCCCTCCATTGTCTGTCATCTCCAGGTAGCCTTCAGTTACTTCCCACCTTTAATCCCATTACTGGAGTCTGACCTCAGTTCCATCAAAGATCTTCCTTAGACTCTTCCTCAAGACCCTCCCCAAACTCTTCCCCTAGACCACCCCTAAATCCTCCCACAAGCTTTTCTGTATAAAAAGATCCATCTTGCCTCCATGAAGGGGCTGAGAATTCAATCTTACGCAGACTCACTCTCTGTCAGATTTTTCTGGCCCACTTCTCCAATACAGGTGTCACAGATACTTAGGCTCCTTAAGAGTCTAGCCATTATGCCTAAGCTTTAGTAAATTTTGCTTTACTTTGAGAGAAAACTTGAGCCAAATTCATTCGGCAGGACCTGGCTTGTTGGTATTTTGGGGTCTTGAGCACCCCTAAATCCTAAACCTCAGCAATCATGTATATTAGAGCCAGAAAAAATACCACCCTAGCATGGGATGAGGAGGGATGGGGGGAAGGGGACTGGGTGAAGCATCTGCGTTGGGAACCAAAAGACACATCAAGGGTAAAGTTACAGACAAAGGAAAAGTATATACAAAACCAAAAAGAAACAAAAACACTTTTTATTGAGAATACAAATGCCCTAAGGGGTTGAAATAGGCCCTTTTGCATTGGAACCACTAAGCATTGTAAGAAAAGCAGAAAACCTCTCAAAGCAAGTTTATCTTTTAGCTTCTGCCAACTTTTAACTTCTCATATGAAAGAGAGCTTTTTCCCTGGCTCCTTCTTGTTAAACTTTTTTCTTGTCAAAGGAAGAAATCAACTTATTTCACTACTGCTAAGTTTCTGGAGAGCCATTATTCAGTGTAATATTTTTATTTCTGCATTTTCTTCAACAATTCGGCTTAGTGTCATGCATATCTGACTCTTAGTTGTTGTTCAGCTGGTCAATCCTGTCTGACTCTATGTGACTCCATGGACTTTAAAATGAAAAAGTGAAAAACA
The DNA here is from genome assembly GCA_028646515.1 of Pseudochirops corinnae. Lineage (NCBI taxonomy): Eukaryota > Metazoa > Chordata > Mammalia > Diprotodontia > Pseudocheiridae > Pseudochirops > Pseudochirops corinnae. The sequence continues at coordinate 146,372,557 of CM053585.1, forward strand.
AACGAACATTTACCATCCTGACCAAATCTTGGAAATGTTTCTTTTTAAAAAAAATATTACTTTTATGAACTAATTTAAAAAATATTATTAATAGTAATGGTGTCAATGATAACGATATTTTGCATTTGAAGAACAATTTTACAGTGTGCTTTCATATATGTAATATGTACACACATATATTTATGTACACAAATGTATGTATATATATAACATGTACACACCTGTGTATAACTACATGTGTGTATGCATGCATATGTATTTCCCAAATGATTTTCAGGAAGCTGCTCCTGGTCCTTGCCTTTGGCATTGAGAAAGTTACAATTAATTTGGGGGCAATTGCTTTAGTCTAGATTCCCCACCTCTCTTAACCTCAGTTTCCCTATTTGTGAAATGTGAGTTGGAAATGAATATTTCTAAAATTCATTCCAGTTCTCGCTATCTACGAAAACCAGCAGAATGGATTTTTACTCATGGTTTTGAGGTTCAGGGTCACTCCAAAATATTACAGTGCAAGGTCATTCAGAAAAAGATCTCTCAGCCTTTGCTGAATCAAGTATAGGCTTTTATTGAGGGTAACAACACACCAAGCAGACTCTTCTCCCCTTAAGGGAGATGCAATTAAAGGGAGACCCCAGTTTAAGGCTGTCCCCAAGGGAGAGGGAGATGTACTCCACAAGGGAGAGGGGGAGGCAGTCCTCAAAGGAAGAGGGGGACCCAAGGGAGAGGGACACTTCAGGGAGAAGGGGACTTAAGGGGGAACTCCCAATTAAAGAGGACACCCTTAGATTAAGGAAGATGCCCATCAAAGGAGATGCTTAAGTAAGGAGGATGCCCCCCTAATTAAGAGGAATACACTATGTTAAGGAGGAAATCCCGAAACTAGGAGAGGATAGGGGTTTTTATACAGTAAAACCTGGTGTGGGTGGGGAGATGAGGGGACCAGAAGCAAAGGGGTTGGGGAGATAAGTTAATTAGGGACAGTAGTTTACAGAGTTTAGGCATTATCTATATTGTTGTTCACTCCAGGGCAGAGGAACCCAGGGTTAGTTTCTTTGTCTCCTAAAGTGGCTTTAAGTGGTACTTGAGATAATGGGTTTCTCACCGACTAATTTCTTAGAATCTCATCATCTTCCCAAATTCATTTGTGAAAAAAGGGCTAGGGTCATGCATTCTTCATCAATCCTCCAATCCTCCCCTCAAACCTTGGTGATGCAAAATCATGTAGGGACCTGACTGGAGATCTCTTCTTCTGGAACTGTTTCAGACTAACAAGTGGCATAAAACTGTCCCTGCCTGGATGGGGGTGGGTGTAGGAGGGGTAGGGTGTTGGGTAGGTTGACTGCAACTGAGCATAGGCCAGGGGATGATGGGTGGGTATGTATGGGTTATAATCAGTCAAACAGGGTCATTTCGAATTTGATTGAGGTTACAAACTTGGTTAGAAAGTTCACAAGGCAAGATCTGAACAAGAAGACAATGAGAAAAAAAGGGAGGATGATCAGGAGCGGCAACAGGAGAGTTAAAAAATTAAAAATCAGGAACCCCAGCTTGGTTGATCCAGAGGGGAACAACTGGTTGTGGGTTTCCTTCATTGACTGGGCCTTTTCCAGAATGGGATGCAACTCGTTTCTCCTCCTGCTTTGTATTATTGCCATAAAAACAGCAACATGACATGTTAAACAAGAATGCAGACTCCTCCTTTATAACTGTGAACAAGAGAGTCTTGAAATAAGTGGTGTCCTCCATTTTGATTCCTCCTAGCTTTCTATACTTTCATTGACTTTCAAATCAAGCTACATCATTTTCATTGTCAATTTCTTGTTTAAAAAAAATAATTCCTCATACCCTCTCAATATGCTTAAACCATCTGAAGCTGGCACATTGTACCCAGAGCAATTATCCAGGGATAGGAAGGGTTCCAATGTCCCCCATTTGTCCCCAAATCCTTTATCTGCCTGCAATATTTTCCATCAAGCCTTTATTTCTCTTTCTAAATCTTTCAAACCCATTACTTATACTATCCAACTTTCCTTTACATTTCAACCATATCCCAGACTGTTCCTACTATTGTTAAAACCAAAATCTTATTAAAACTCTACTTTCTCAAACTATGGACTTAATTTCATGCCAGGGGATTCTCTTCATTAATTTGCATAAATCTTCACTATCTATTCCTATTTCCAATACAGGAAGAAGTAAATGATGGAGTTCGCCATGTACCTGAGTGGGCTATACTCTCTGCACCCTCTATGAAGACTCCTTAGAATGAGGAGAAGGGAGAGAAACTATCTCAAAACCAGAGAGAGAATTTTGTAAGACTGAACAGGCCTGAGTCTTAGGTTTCCTAAGAAATTATGCAACCTAGGACCCTTCCCCCCCTTCCCTTGTTGTCAATTGGCCTCAAGCACTTCAGGAATTTTAGGAATCTCTTAGAGCCCTTTCCCCTTCTTCACTTTGGCTTTTGTCAAATAAGGATAGGTACATTTGAATTGGCTATCCCCTATTTCCTTGTTTTTTGTAAACCCGCCTCCCAGGTGCTGAGAGATGGTGTCAGGCTTCTTTGTTCCTTATCATTGGAGGAGATTTCATGCTCAGATTGTAAGCCTGCCTCCCAGCCTATGGGAGAAGGGACAGCAGTGGGAGGGGGCTTGACTGCCTAAGGGTATAAATTCTTGTTTCATCTTCTGTAACATGCCTCATTCTGCTGGTTTGTACTGGTGGAAGGATGTCCTCTTCTTGGGAGAATTGAATAAAACTTCCTGTTCTTTCCTCAAGACACTTCTGGCTTTTACTTTTTTGGGATGGGGGATTTTTGGGGTCTCTGTTCCCCACACATACCCTAAGCATGTTGGGGTGCCACCAGAAATGATGAAGAATAGAAGTATGGGTCCTAGTGTCCTGAAAAATTCGTTCAGATAATCTCCAAGTTTAAAAAAAAAAGACTTTTATTGGGGTAATGCACTTAGCAGGCCTGCTTCTCTCAGGAGGCAGAGCAATTGGCCAGGTTAGCTGTCTGGTTTTAAATACAGTGTGGCAGGATAGAGGGAAGAGGAACAGGAGAAGGGGAGGAGGGGCAAGCATGGCTCTGGAAAGCCTGGGATATCAGGTGATCTGTAGGTGTACAGATAAGCAAGGAAAATAGCTAGGGGGAAAAGGAGTGCTGCTCCAGAGTCCATACAGATAAACAAAGAGAACAGGAAAAAAAAAAAGGGATGAGCTGTTCTGAAATATCTGGTAATTGGCATGCTTTGTGAAAGCACAGAGGTAAGTCCACTGGAGGGGGGGGGGGGTGGCGCTACAATGCATGGCCTTCTTTGATCACTTTTCTGGCTGGTCATATCTTGCATCTTATCTCACATCTCACATGCTGCATCCTGCTTCCTTCACATGCCTCTAGCACTTCTTTCTACCTCATCAGTGGGAAGAGTAAGGTAACAACCAGCCAAACTCTTGCACACTAATGTGTGAGTGCACACACACACACACACACACACAGAGGCATAAGCACATGCACCTTAACATCATATATATCTTAATTCTCGCTCTTCTTCTCTCCTGCCTATAAATATATATATTTATATATGCATGTGTGTATATTTGTATGTATATAATATACATGCATACATGTTTGTGTGTGTGTGTAATCTTTTTTTGTGTACTTGTAAATTTTCTCTGGTAGCATGAAACCTTCTGGGGAATAGAGTCTATTTAATTTTTAATCTTTGTATCTCTAGCACCTAGCAGAATATATTACACATAATTACACATAATGAGGATATGATAGATAATTATAGTAGGTAGCCAGGTACAAAGTGCTGAACTGGGAAACAAATGCTGGCTCCCAAGTTCAAATACTGCCTTAGTCACTTACTAAATCTGTAACCTTGTAGAAATCCCTTCTCTTCTCTGTACTTCAGTTTCCTCATCTGTAAAATGGAGGAGCTGGCCTAGATGACTGTTCAAATCACCAAAGTTATGTCTATATTTCTATGCTCTATTAATGAAGGGATAGCCATCTTTCCTTCCATAGCCTGGTTGTTAGCTCCCTTAGTAATAAGTCTAGTAATTACCAACTTTGCATACTGTTTCATAAAATTGAATGACACAGAACCTAACATTTGAGTAGACTTTTTAACTAATTTGATTAGATATTAAATTAACTAATTTATATAAAAAATGATTAAGATAGATGAAGAAAAAAAAACCTAGAAGATTTGAGTTGTGACTCTACTTCTGTGATTAACTCCTTTATGACCTGGAAAGAGGACTTCATGTCTCTGTCTCAGAGTCTTTCTTTCACCATAAATTGAAGGGATTAGGTTAGAGGATCTACTAAGTTCTTTATAGCTACAATTCTCTTCAGGTAACTGACTCTCTTCTCCCCCTTTGCACAGATCAACCCCACCTCTTTATTCTGCGCTAAGATTTCTCCTAATTTCTCCCTACTCACGTGTGTCCTGTATTCTTCTGCTGTCATTTCCTTAGAATTAAGAGAACTAAGGAAAACAAATCAATGTAAAGTATCCCAGGTGAAGAGAGAACCATAGGAAACCCTAATCACAACTACATAAGCTGCATAAGGGAAAGAGGAAGATATTGGGGTTATGGAAAAGAACATCTGGAAAACTGGAAGACAGCCCTGCTTCATAGCTTCTTAACATGTCTAGTAGAAGTGGTTTTGTGTTTCTCCATTATTATCAGATTCACTCAAATTTACGTTGAACTAATGATTATCTTTTTTTTTTCTTTTCACATTTATTTTTCTTAAAATATCCAGATTGGATCAAAAGAACAATTATCAAAGAAATAGGTGTCCAAAGCAAATGCTAGAGAGTGGAGAGACTATGAGGCTTTAGGGAAGTTAAGGAGCCTCATTATCACTTTTTTTTTATCAAAAGGAACAGCTCAGGATAAAAGAAAGTAGTATCATTTCTTTCTATCTATCTTATTCTTTAGCTATATAGCAGACCCTGCAGGGGTTATAGATAAAAGAATCTATCCAGTCACAATATTACTTAGCTATTAAAGAGGACCTCTCTCTACTAAATCTCTAAAGAACCACCCCTTCCTACCCTTCAGTTTTGTGATAGTTTCATCCCTTAGAAGTGCAGTCAACTGTGTCAAGAATGTCCTTCAAGGTGTCAGGTTGCCAAGACTATTTTTTTTCCATTACATTCTGGAACATGGTTTAAAATTGCTCAATAGGGTATGTTATAGTAGCCAGGGTGTAAACTAGCAGGATAAATAGCAGAAACCAGGATCTGGAAGAAAAAATATAGCAGCAGCAACCATGTCAAGAGGAAGGAGATTAGGGTATGATGGGAAGGGAAGGATATATTTTGCATCTATCCTGGGCCCAAGGATGGATCATTATAGCTTTAGAAATAACCTTGGCAACTGTATCTTACCTTTAGGAGTTCCTAGTCTTATTATTTTTCATAAGCCTTTATCTAAAGAAAAACATATGGACAAGGAGAATCTTTAGAGAAAGAATGAGGACAAAACTTACAGATACTGCAGGAGTTTGGAGATGGTGTCCTGTCCCCCAGAATGATGCAAGAATGCTAAACTACAGAGTGTCTGGTCAGAGTAAGCTAATTGCCTGAGGAATTCAACATGAAAATGAAGTAAAACTGATATAGAGTTCATAAAGTCTGCTCCCCAAAGCCCAGACTATACGGAGTGTAGCACTCTGCACACATCTGAAAGGATACTATAAAGTGAATAAACAATAGCAGAAGGAAAGGATTCTGGATCATTTTTTATTGACATTTTGGGGAAACAGATGGAAAACTTATCCATATATACATGATGAAGAAGGGATATACTTAATTAAATATGAAGTCCTATATTTCTAGTAGGAGAGTATTTTATCTATGTTCTTTACTAAAAGTTTGTTTTTCCTTAAGCACTAGCAGGAGCCTTCTGGACTAATAAAATACTTAGAAAATTGAAATTCCTTCTACTTTACTCCTGACTCTGGAAAGCTAAGATGAAGGGCATCAAATTGGAATAGACTGGCAGGATGGAATTTCACTGGGCCAGCTGCTGCTCAGTCTTCCCCTTCTCTACATGTCCCTTTTTCTGTCTTCTTCCAAGTTACTCCCAAAGCAAAATTCCAAAGAGTAAACATTTCCTGTAGCTTTAGATCTCAAAGTGATCATAGAGATTATAAAATTCAGTCTACTCATTTTACCAATGAAGCTACTGAGCCCCAGGTAAGGGAAGTCATTCTTCCAGGGTTTCAGAGTCAGTTATTAGAAGAGTTACCTGTAGGGATAGTTGATGATAAGAATAATAATAGCCCATATTTATATAATGCTTAGTATGTGCCAAGCACTAAGCTAAAAATTTTTACAATAATCTGACTTGATGCCCAGAACAACCTTTGGAGGTGATGCAGTTTGGGGTTGCGGGGAACCCTGAAATATCAGGGTACAGGGTGGCATGTACCTGGATTGAATTTATTCACTCAACCTTCTTCCAGTCAAATGACAAAATTTATTGTAAGGGGTGAGATTTTTAGGAAACCTGCAACTTAACGGGGGTGAGACAGATGTACACATACAAAAAAAGAACAGTGAAAGGACCTGATGAGATTAAAGAGTGGTAAGTAGTCTGGGGTGGGCCAGATGCAACATTGAAAGGTCAGCAGTTGGCTAATTAAGTGATGGGATTAAGGAGTGGATTTTATGTGTAAGTAGTCTGGCGGTGAGATGAGGGTGACAGTGAAAGGAATGTTAAGTAAGGGAATTGGGTGATCTAGGTGGGCCAGTTGCCTTGGGCAAAGACCCCAGTGATCTGGGCTGTTGAAATGTATGGTAAAACTCAGGGACTGGCTTGTTTTCAAAGACGTGGTCTTTTCCTTTTAGGGGTTCAGGTCCCATAACCCCATCAGGGGTAGGAGGTATTATTATTGCCATTTTACAGATGAGGAAATTAAGGCAGATGCTAAGTGATTTGACCAGGGTGCAAATTTGGCCTCCTTCATTTATCAGCTGTGTAACTTTGGGAAAGTATCTTAAACTCTGCCTCAACTGCCTCCTCTATAAAGGAAGAATAATAATAGTGATGAGGTACAGGCTCTGAGAACCCCCTTGAACTCTGATTGAATCTTCCCATTTATTGAGACATTTGCCTGAGGCCATAAGCCTTTCATTGTGGCTCAGCCCAAACCTCTGTTACTAGCCTTTGGCCAGCTACTCCCTACCCTTGGTCCTCTCCAAATATCTATATACCCTTAAACTAGTCTAGCCCTCCATTGTCTCACTTACAGTTAGCCTCCAGCTACTTCCCACCCTTAATCTCTCATCACTAGAGTCTGACTCCTTCTGAAGACCCTACCCAAACTCCTGCACTAGACCAGCCCTAAATTCCTCCCACAGCCTTTCTGTATATAAGACCCCATCTTACCTCTATGAAAGGAGAGAAGGCCAGAGAATGATCTAGTGCAGACTCACTCTGTGTGGGATGATCTTGGCCACCTTGCCTAATAAAAGCGCACTGATACCAAGGCTCCTTAAGAGTATACCCATTTTGAGGAACTTCTAATAAACTTTGCTTTTCTTTGGCTCAGAGAAGACTTGAGTCAAATTCATTTGGCAGGAGCTGGTGTGTTGGTATTTTGGGGTCTCGAGCATCCCTAACCCTATCCCTCAACATTTTATGCTTCCCTGACCCCTACAATAGCACCTTCTCCTGGGGTTGTTGTTAGGAGCACATGAGATAATAATTGTAAAGTGCTATGCAAAACTTCAAGTGCCATATTACTAAGCATTTCTTATTTTCACTCTTCCTCTAATTAAACAGAGAGGTATTCATTAAGTTCATATTCAGCCATTAATTAATGAGTGACAATGACTCAGTAGGTCATAGAAGTAAACTCAGATGCCATTTGGATTTAAAAAATAAGGCAATGTACAAACTTAAAAAGACAAAATTGTGGTGGTGGAATTTCAGTCATCAGTTACAGGCCAGTTGGGAGGACATTTCAGTGTTCCCCAGAGCTATTCAAACCATCCCCATGAAAGCAGCCACCTGGATATGCAAGGTGAGATTTATACAATGAATCCTAGTAAGATACAAATGAGGCAGGAGAGTATAGTTTTAGAGTTGTTGATTTGGGAGGGTGGATTATTCAGGAGGAGGAAGGCTTCAAACAAAGTGTGAATATCTGTCTTCTTGTAATGGTACTGTTTATACTTTGCATCCACTAGGGGGCATTCAGAGCCCATGAACTTGGACTCAGCATACCTTTCACCTTCAGAAGAAGAGAGAGCTCACTCCAGGCCACTCCATTCACACACATATATGCTTATGTACAAGCACACAGCTATAATCTGGGAGGCTATGAACACATAGGATGTAGCTTTTCTATCTGTTTATTTCATGAGATGAATATAGCCAATTAAAATCTTAAAATAGGATAGAATAAAAAAAATGATGCTTTTTGAAATGACTGCCTCTAAGGGTAGAGATTAAAGGACCCTTTGGTTAGCATGACAGCCTTATGGTGGCACTAACACTCAGCCTTGGCTTTTCCCTTTTATGTTCTAAGAGATTCAAAAAGCTCTGTCAAAGCCACCTCACATTCCCAGTTCAGCTTTTTAAGGAAAACATCAAAGCAGCCACCTGGAGGGAATAGGCTTTTTTTTTTTTTTTTTTTTTTACAGTTGTGAAATTTGTGAAAAAGAGAAAAACTGGAAATGAAATGACAGAAACTCTTCCAACTAAGTAAGCTCAGCTTTTTAGAGATCTTTTTCTATATGTGACATTAAAATGACCTCACTCTTAGACCAAAACTCATTGTAATTCTTCAATGAGGCACCTCCTTTGCAAGGGGACAGAATTGAGAAAGACTAATAGGATCTACCTAAATGGTCAGGAAATTGGATAGTATCCAGTCAGAGCAAGTGAGAATGGGTGTTTTCTTCTGGTGTATTAGAACAGTCATAAACCATTTCTAAGCTGTGTTAGAAAGAAAATATAATTCAATCAAGGATAATGGAACAGAATAGATTTATTTATTTAGACATTATTACGTTCAGTTTACTTATTAAGACATTATTATGTGCCAACGGCTGTAATAAATGGTGGGATACATATAGGAAAATAAGGCAGTACCTTCTCTCAAGAAGCTCATATTCTAATTAAGAGAAATAGCACATATAGGAGGAGTTGGTGGAAGGTCAGACAGAAGGCCTTAGCAGACCTTAGGTAGGTAAGGTCTAAGGATGTTGCATCTTACTGAAAAGATTGTAGTTGATGCCTCTTTGTTCATGCAAATGAAGATAGAGGCCAAGTTCTTCACAAACAAATGTTGGGAAGAGGGTAGTATTCCAAGTGTCAGAGTGGAGTGGGGCTCTGGTTTATCTACAGTGTTGTCAGGAATAGGGGGCAAGTTTTCATTCAGTTTTGAGGGGACATTGAGTTGCTGGTGAGAACTGAGCAATGATGGAGAGAAATGTCTCTGAGAGGGCTCCTTACCAAGCAAGAATGTGAGTGATGGCCTCAAGAAACTTCTCATACTAGATTGCACAGATTTAGGCTTAGGTGTGAATCCATAACCTTCAAAAAAAATTGTACCTTAGAGCTAAAAGGGATATCAGTTTTATACTCTGCCTCCAGCTTTATCCTTTGTGGTACAACAGGGAATTCACAGGAAAGAAACCCTATGGATATGGTTCATTCAGCAAAACCTTTAGCAGAGGCTTCTACTATACTATATCAGAGGACTCAATTTTGAGAGAATTCTTATGAATGTAGAGCATATGAAATTTTTTTATTTATCTATAAGTCATCAATTTTTGAACATCAAAATCCACACTGGAGAGAAGTTCTGTAAATTTTATGCAAGTGGCAAGATGTCTGATCAAAGCTCAATTTTTATTGAATTCTTTTACAATTACTTGTAGTAAGATAACTTATAAACTCAATGTGGCAAATCTTTGACCTATAACCACCTCAACAGGGTGCATTTGGCAACAGATGGCATGAATCTGAATTCTCATTCTGTTATTTATTTCCTATGAAACTTTGAGAAAAGTACTTTACCACCTTCGACCTCAATTTTTTTAATCTGCAAAATGAGTTGGTTGAACTATGACCTCTAAGGTCCTTTCTGCTTTATCTCTGTCATATAGTAAATAATGAGAATAACTGACATTTCTGTAGATGTACAAATTACATACATTAACCTATTATATCATTCCAACAGTTCTGGTAAGTTTTATAATTATGCCCACTCTACAGACCTGTAAATTGAGGATCACAGAGGTTAAATGATTTTAAAGGCTTAAAGGATCACATAGCTAGTAAGTATCTGAGAAGGAGATTTCACCCTAGTCCTCTTGGCTCCAAATTTAACCTTCTCTATCTACTATACAATTAAGACCAAGAGAAGTTAGCAGTCTTTTCTCTAAATCCAGTCCAGCAAATTCTTTTAAAATGTGCTTTTCTCACCTGTTTTACTCATTATTAAGTCCTGCCCCCAACTCCATTGTTCTTCCTTCATTCTCTGTCCACTCCATTCAAGTTAATGAATTTTTGCTCAACCAACTTAGAAGATTTTAATTTGGGGGGTTCCACTATGCTATCTAGCAATAGAAAGGTACCTGAATAATTACAATGGATTGGACAAGTATACTTATATGTGTCAAGGGTAATATAAAAGGAATGAAAGAAAAGAGTGTTCATTCCTCTGACTCACATTTGCAATTTTGTGGAAAGATGCTATTTTTTCTCTTAGGTATGACTCCTGTTGTCTATACTTTTATTCTGCTCCTTATTTAGAGGGAGGAGTGATGGAGATTGTTAGAGGAAGGCTTTCACTTGACTACAAATTTAAAATGGTTGAGACCAAACTGCCTGGGGCACCTGCCTCTTCTCATCTCCTGAGTTTCTTTAGTTATGACAATAAATAATCTAAGATTGGTCCTGAGTTGCTTGGTTACTCTTATGTGCTATTTAAGAACTTATAAACATTATTAATAAAATCAAAGCCCTAAGATTTTTTAACACAATTACAGATCAGACCCTTCAAGCTAGGATAAAACTAGTTATTTAAGAATGAAGTTCAAACCTTTCTCTTATTTAGATCTGAATACTACAAGTCACATTCCTACAAGACCCAGAGGATTGATGTGCTCCAATGGAAAGCCTCTCTATGAAATTAATAACAAATTGAAATCATATAGCCATTGTGATAAGTTAAAATTGTGTATAAAAACAAAGGTATTGGGGGCGGAGCCAAGATGGCGGCATAGCAGCAGCAATATATCGCAGCTCTCACATTGCCACCCCAAAATACCCATGGAATAGGACTCTGGACCAACCTAGAACTCCAAAACGCACACAAAGATACTTCCCACTAAAGTCAGCTCGGCTACGAGGAACCATATCAGCACTGCCAACTGAAACCAGCCTGGCCTGAAGCCAGGCTGTGCCCCAGGGGCGGCCGGGCAGGGAGGTGCAGAGAAAGCTCTCAAAAGCTCTCAGGTGAGAGGATTAGCACCAGCTGGGAGGAGGGGGGATTAGCACCACAGGTGGGGATTGTAAAAGAGGGAGATAAGTGTCTTGCCGAAAGGTCTCCAGAAAGGAGAAGTGAAAGGCGGAGGTTTGGCACCCACCTCCGCATTGTAGCTTCCCACCCTCTGCCTGCAAAAAGTAGGGGGACTGAGCGATTGTTTTCAGACCAGTGCTCTCATGTTGAGCGGCCTGGATCCGGATCGTCGTCTTGGGCCTCAGTCTTGGAGTCTTCATTATCCAGTCAGCCGGAAGTCTATGGCAGCCGGGAGGACCCCAGCGATTTGGGACAGAGCTTTCCCTATTGGAAGCAGAGCCCCACAGAGATTGTAAAAAAATTCATGGTCTGAAGAACCATGAGTA